>CM023485.1:31297175-31684675 GCA_013339685.2 Hyalomma asiaticum
GAAATGACAAGTGAACTGAGCGAACCAAGCGAAAATTACAGTGGCTTAAAGGAACATTAAGTGGACTTAAGGTGACTTGATGGTATGTCGGTGAAGCGACTGACATATTAATCAAGGTGACTCAGAGGTGCTCTATGCGAAGCAATGGTATAATTCATTTAATTACGGCTGTATATGGTTGTGTTATATGGCCAACAGTGCGTCCGCCTATATGGAGTCGCGTCCACGGCGCAGCAGTGGACTTATCCCACCACCTCAGCTTCGATGGTCATCCTTAATCTTCACGGAGCAGAAAAAGCACCGGTCCTTTCTTTTCTTTCTTTTTTTCTTGCTACACGCGAGCACACAACGTTATACGCATCATAAAAGAAAAGAACCAATAGGTTCCGTTCTTTTCGTGTAAACAGAAGAAGCCACTGAAGCCCTCGCTATTTCTTGGGGCAATGCGCCAGGGTTCTCTCCAAACAACCAAAACTGCACCTCCCTTGAACTCAGTGGGGTGGGGGTGGGAGAAAGGAGGGGGGGGGGGGATGTTTGCATCGCTGTTTGATCTAGTTACATTGTCTCTGCTATGTCAGTTTATGTGTCCACTTTCAATGAGGGCGTTAGGGTGCAGAGGACGGTGCTAGTACAATGCAGGAATTTTACAGTAATTAGTCAGCGCGTCGCAATGAAATGGTAACAGTAACGCAAAACAATACAACAGACAATACAATACAGCAGCTTATGCAAACAAGTATACCTTAGCTTAAGAGCAAAAAAAATAGTAAGAAAGACATGTCGACAGTGGCAGAAGGCCCATTCCAATAAGCTCGATTGCTTCCCACCTATATTCAACAAACCAGCCCATATCGGAAAAAGCGTGGCTGGCACTAAAATTCCTCGTCGCTCTACATTGTTTGCGTGTGCAAAGCGAAGAGGGCAACGTAATACGGCCAGCCCATTTCGGTCGGCCGTCACTCAGCATAGTGCTTGTTGCTTAGATGGATTCGCACTTGTTAGGTATAGGCGTCGAATATGACGTTCGTTCGCATAAAATTGCAAGAGCTCAGCACAAAGTAACAAGTATAGAGGCTAGGCCCCGCGTGCTGCGAACGCATAAATAACTCACGCGTATCAATCTGGAACACAGATCATGCAAGCGACGTGGCTGATATACCGAGATTGCAAACTGGCACTCGCGAGCGAATTCTGGGGTATCATGTGATGCAAGCCTCAGTGCGGGACTCCGGATTTATATTTTAACGCGATAGCGTGAACGGCTTCGCGTCGTACAAAAGCCGTTGGCGGCATTGTCTGTGAGAAAAAAAAATCCTTGATTGATTTTCTGGGATTTAACGTCCCAAATCCAGGTCTGATTGTATAGAGAGGGCCGTAGCGGAGGTCTTTGGAAATTTCGACCAGCTGGGGTTCTTTAACGTGCCCTGACATCGCACAGTACACGGGAGAAAGAAATCCTGATGACTGCAAAGGATGAAAATAACGACGCTGCCAACCTGGCACACAGACACCAGCAGAGGTAACCGGCAGCAGGGTGGCACACTTCACGTCTCTGAGTCATTCCAGCCGAGTGCCGTAGACACAACGCTACGGTCCATGGATAACAATCGCTACGTTACTGAAGTCCATGTGTGTCTCGATAATGTACACAAACGGAGCATGGCAATGCTATGTGGTTTCACTGCTAAGGAAGAAGCTTAAACATCCTCCAATTTTTACAACGTGCGATGCTTTCTGGTGTGTTTAAATTGAGAGAGAAGTAATTCGAAACGCTGAGTTTGTCTCTACTGTTCAATGATTATCTCAGAACTATACCGTAAATTTCGCCGTCGTATGTTGACTGTTACAAGAAAGCATGAAGGACAACTTTTCGTTTATTATTTAAATTTCGTGCCGAGACTTCAGCACCTGAATGTGGCGTAGGTGTGTGACGTGACTAATTTTGAATTCCTTTCTTTTTCGTATTTTGAACTGACAGCGTCCATAAATTGTCTTGAAACTTGTTTCTGAGCCTCTGGCTCCTTTGGAACTTAGATTAAACCTTCTTTATCAGTCAATAATTATGCGGATTATAGAAAACGCTACCAAAACCCATGACATCACGGCAAGCTGTTGCAGGAGCCTCAGCGCAATGCCCCTAGTACTTTCATTTTTATTTTTTTATGTACTCACTCAGCATAATCTCGTGGCGAGAGTTGAGCTTTTTGTGCTGTGAAAGGGCGGTTGACTAATACGGTAAAAATCGGTCATCTCTTTCACACGCCTGTAAGTGCACAGGAGCGTTTTTGCGTATCGCCGCCATCAGGATGCGACAGCCGTAACTATAGGGAATTGAACCCGTGGCCTCGGTTTTGGCAGTCTCACCCCTCAGCTGTCTATATACACAACAGCGGTGCGTTCCTTCTGCACTCAGGTACCTTGTACAGTGCATGTAAAACGTTCACTAGCATGCACTCTCCTATAATGAAAGAACGTTCACGTCTACGTTATCGTATAGCAAAGCCACGTATAGCAAAGCCATGTATATCAAAGCCATGTATAGCAAAGCCACGTATAGCAAGCCATTGGTATCTATACATATATTTCTGACCATCAAAGCACGTTATTTACAAACATCTGTCTAATAGCAGCCGGATGTTCAATGTTGCTTTCGTAACCTAGCTCTTCCTAACGTTTCTATTTCTTTAAGACGACGATTAACACAATGGTAGCATTCAACGTTTTCCACTTTACGTTTCGTCTTTCGACTGAAGCAGTGTTTCCTAGCATGGCCCGCCTACTACTAATTAATTAAATGCCTTCTAGTAAGACTAGTACATCCTACGAAGGCTTGTCGGCGCAGAACGCGTACGATGAAGCTATTTTCCGCCCCGTCGGATAAATCTCCGGAGAAATATTTTTTTTAATTTTCCTCTCTGCCTGTAAGAGACGCCGCCAAGGTATTCTTGCTTGTATTTTTACCGGCAAAGTATCAAACGAGAGAGATAGAGAGATGGGCTCTCTTGAGGAGGAGGAGGAGGAAAGGAGGAAAGACAGGGCTCTCTTGAGAAAACTGTTCATGCCTAAGAGCTTCTCTTGCTCTTGACTGCATTTGCCCCACAGTGTTCGGATGCCCTAGAAGTCTCGTGAACAGCCGGACATATCTTCAACTCGATGGTGCGTATATGCTATATACGGCAGGTTCGGCGAGCCGCTGTTGCGTGGTAAAACCGTTTCTTTCTTGCAGTTATATTCAAAGCAAAGCAAACCTCGAAAGTCTGCTCGAAAAAAGTTCATACACATGGCAGCGTATACCATAGAAGACAGATGATGTCTTCTCAATCACAGCTACCTTTCCATTCCTTCGCTATCTTGAATGAAAGATTCGAAGCATGCAGAAACGGTATGCTACTAAGATACTAGGATGTGCTAATTGGATGCGTGTTCGTCCCGTGTGTACTATTTCTTTGTCACATAGTTATAAGCACCCATTAAACCGTGCTCCATCAAGACAGTACGTGAAAGGTTCCATCAAGGCACAAAAGCACTTCCTACAGATCCTTATCACCCATGCATTGTATATCGCTTGCTTAGAACCTCGGTATATCGCCAGTTCCAAGGCCTCGGCATAGTGTCTGTGATTAACCGAGTGCTCAGTGATGAATTGAACCGCAACGGTGACGGCCCCATGATGAAACTCAGCTGCTTCTTGTCTGACTGCAATACACAGTGGTACTGGGGTGGACATTATGACAAGTTCACCTCGTTTCAAACCGCAAGGTTGCTTCGCGGATATCATATAGATAGCAAGGAAAGCTTGGGATTGCCTGGGGAAGAGCTAATATGTGATTCCCTTGAGCTGTCGGCCACGTCACAAGGGTTTTGGCAGAACGCGATGTAGTGGACCACACCGAGGACATTAATCGAGGCTGCGCGCTCCCATAGTATACCCCGGCTGCAGAGACTTCCGTAACAAGCTGCCCGCAAGAGCCAGTGAACGTAGTCGAACAAAGACCGGCAAGTGTTATACCAAAGCTGTGTACATATCAGTCGTTCCGCATAAACCCCCATATAACTGCGCTAAAGCGCACTGCCCGAGCTTAACATTTACGTGCTTGTCACTTCAAAGAAAGAAGCATTGTCCTTCCTACTACCCGCGTGACATTAGTCAGTGCTGTTGCAATCCATTACGAAAGTATTCCATGTAAAGACGACCAGTACATGGTCGTGCAGAATCGCGACGAAGGGTCGGTGGTGACACTATAAAGCGAGAAACATTGTTCGTTATTTTAGACGGGGGTCGTATTATAACCCACGGTACAAGCACACTGCACAACGCATGTGCATGCACTATAGTGTGGATGCTCTTCCAGAACCATGCATGCATCGAAAAACAGTAAGAGCCGGTGCGTTTCCAAGTTCGCCTGCAAGATATCTCAGACAAAACCATGGAACTGAAGCTCGAGCAAAGTCATCAGGCGACAGCTCCGAATGCGAAACCTACGCTGGGAGTTCGGCGTCGCCGGCAAATCCGTGGAGCAGCTATGGCAACGGCGCTTCCAGACAGACGGCAGATGTTCCCTTGCATACACATATATATACCCTCCGACAACAGCTGACATATAGAAAGGTGAAACAAACAAAATCAACGATAAAAGCAAGCTGCGTATGCTCTGCACGATCGGCTGGTGGCGCCTTCGTCAGGCTTTCTCGAGAGAAGCACGCGGCGAGTGTTGCCTCGTGCGTGCTTTTGAAAGAGCGCGTGCTGCAGAAGATATATAGCGACTCACCTCTTCTTCGGCGACCGTGTTGACGGAATCCATGCTCTGGCTCAGAGTCATCGAGCTCTCGGTGTTGGCCACGGACATGGGGGACGACGTGGTCGCGCTGCGCCGCTTTGCTCGCCTCTCGTAATCCGGCCCCGTGCGTGTGTCGTCGTGGTGGTCGTCTCGTGCGGCGGCGTTCTTCTAGCTAGGCCTAACTGCGCGCATGGGGGGACGCGCCTCGGTGGGCAGCAGCGACGGCAACACAGCGTCGTAGGCGCGAGCGCGCGCGCGCGTCGGCTCAAGGGCCGGGGCTCTGCTTGTCGGTGGAGGCGCGCACACCTGCGGCTGACGCGCCTTGCGCTTTCACGAGTCCGCCCGCGCCGACGGCAACTCTCCTCAGATGCTCTCCTCGCAACAACTGCTGGCCGCCGGCTCCTCGCTCGCCGCCCATGTGCCCAGCGCCGCTGCTCGCTGGGCCGTGGCTTGCGCCTTTCGTAATATTATTTTTTGTCTCTTATTGTTGCCTTATTCTTCGCCTCCTTTAATTCACGTCCCCCCCCCCCCCTTCCGAAACCCCCCACCTTAGCTTAACCCTCCCTCCAAGGGCGCACCTTTTGTGGTGCGCCCCACCTGACGTCACCGGCCCGAACGGGCCAATGGCGTCGCGCCAGGAGAGGAGGCCTCGCACACCTGGACGGAGGTAGGGGCAGGTATAGGGGCGCCGCCGCAGAGAGGGGGGAGGTGTGTGCGTGCGCTCTCGGGACAGACGGCCGAACCTCCCCTCCGCTATTGATTCCCGCCAGTCGACCACCTGCCCTGCCGGCGTTGCCGCGTGCGGCTCGTCTCTTTGCGAACGCGTGTCCGTTCGCGAGCCGTGGTCGCAGCATTTCGCCATAAAAGCTGCGCCGTCTCCCCCATGTCACCGCCGCTGGCGGGGCACCCCCTCTCTCTGGAAGCCGCCGAACTCGCGGTGTGGCCGAAAAGCTTTGGCCCCGACCGCAGGGCCGATATCCTACACGACGGCACGCGCGCGCGCGTGCCGAAATGACTGCGGAAAAGGACAGACGCGCCGGTACGCCGCTGTCTGTCCCGTATAGTACGTATACGCACCAAGACAAAACGACGCCGTCTCGTCGGGAACGACCGGCGACAAACGAGGTGGAACGGTCTGCGTCATGCGCGGCGGGCTTGCGTTACTCGAGGAACGTTTGAATAAGCTCAGAGCTATCGTAAGCAGCGGTTGCAACGTCTTCTGACTGGCGGGTGAGACAGGCTGAAAGAAAATTTAAGGCCCGCTCACGTCCACGACCGGCTCGTTATATAATCATAATCCATCCCACATTTCAGGTAGAGAACTGCTGCGGATCGAAAGAAATATGTTTGACTGGGCACCTGATGACCCTGTGACTGTTCAATGCACGCGTAATTACACGCAAGCACATCGCTAATCCCACATTTGTCGCTAGTCGCTCATATTGCAATCAAGGGCCACAATCTCCATGATAAGTCCTTTCTTGAGATCCCGGAAGAGATCGGGTTGGTTTGGCTTCGTTGTGTATCGAAGGAAGATCCACGTCAGGGACACTGCTCTTCTCGTATTGTGATGAGCACCTGAGCGTGTAGTGCGATGTGTGCATATAGCGTAGCTAAGCGTAGTGCGATACATACATTTCGCACTAGGCTTAGGTGGTAGCGATATATAGATATCGTACTGTGATATATAAGTGTCGCAGACTGTTCTCACAGTTTGCGGAAGAAGCGTATGTATATTATATACACACACATTACTGCCACTGCTCTTGTTATGTTGCTGTCGAGACGCTGTTTACTCCTCTTTACACCGTGAGTGAGTAAATGTCAGTGTTTAACACAAGCCGTTCTTGGGCACTAAGTATTGTGCAGAGCAGACAAACAAGAAGGATGTTCTGGAAGAATATCCTTTCTTCGGAACATTTCTTCCACAAATATACGAAAGGATGTTTTTGAAGCTAACAACACAAGCACAAGCTCTTTACGGTGCTGCAACAACGCGCTTCTCCTGCAGCCTGAATAATCTTGTCGAACCATCATGCACTGGCGAGCCACGCTTCGCTTACCTTCCACTTACATCAATAGAAATACCACAACGTGTTGCCACTGGCACTTGCTCAGATATCTTTTACTACGCTTCATATCCAGACATGAAGTACCTCTCTCAGCTCATGTAAACGCTGATGCCACTGAGACCACACGTGTTAGCCTCGGACATCCAGACTGAGCATAGTCCTACGCAGATTCCGCGTCACTCACCGTAGCGACTGTGTATATTACTGAGGGGATGACCGGTCGGCGGTACAGCAGCACAGCTATCATCACTTCATGCAGGGAAAGTATTCTTCAAAAATTAGTATCAATTCACTTCACTTGGCGGCAAAAGTTTGGTTAATATGGTAACGGGGAGAGATTCTATAAATTGCATATACAGGGTGCGCGAGGCATTTGAGAACACAGTGTTGGCTTCAGGCAGAGAAGATTATCTCCAGCAAAAATGGGCATAGTTTCATCAAAACTTGGTCAACATACTTCTCTTCGGGTTTATTTCCACAATTGATGAATCCGCTGTACGCAGCGATAACCAATTCAACTCGGCTTCTGAAACAGCTGCGTGCACGGATCGGGTGGTTCATAGAGATGTTGGCCCTTGAGTGAGTAATGGCGGCCTTCGACGAGTCTTTTACATTATGTGGCTACTTGTAGGCCTCCCTCTCATCGCCGTCCCAGACGTATAGCAGCCGAGCAGATTGACATCTGGAGAACTAGGAGGCCACAAGTTCGGAGCGACGTGTCTGTAGAGGTGGGCGAGAGTCGAATCTTGGTGAATGACATGAAGTCTTCGAAACAGTCTCTATACAGGGCTTTTCAACTGCATGTGGCAAGCACCTGTATACGTATGCGGCAGCATTAACGGGGAGTCCTTCAAGAAAGTGTGGCGGCACGACGTTACCTTCGCTGCTGATGATGGCTAACACCATCACAGACCGCGCAAATATTGTGTGAGTCGCTGTAGGCACCTCATCAGCACTTGCGCAACCTTTCATTACGATGGTTAACTTCTTGGTCTTCGTCAAAATTTTCATCTGAAGATAGAAATCCTGTGCATTCCAGGTTCCTCAGATCGCTTCACTTGCATGCTTCGCAAGCGCTTGGACCGGAGAAGACAATTCTCCCGAGTTTTCATTGCCCATGAATGACCACCTATTCATGACTTACGAATATGAATTGCATCGCGAGCACACCTATCGCCTGACATTCGACTCTGCGATTTCGGGCTCCTTTGCAATGGCCAGCCATTGACTTCCAGCCATTGACTTCCATGGGACGTCACTCATGATGGCTTGCAGCCGCCGGAGAAAATCTGAGGTCCTGATAACGTCTTACCGCGTACTATGGTCTTTCGCCACAGACGCCACGTCGCCGCCAGTACGCATCAGTTCTGTCCACACCTTATAAATGAAGCACTTCGATGTATGTTCAGAGACGTGGCAATTTCCTATATATAGTCGCCGTGGTGCATGTGCAGACTGGGACACGAGGGCTGCGCGGCGTTATATTTCCTGCATCAACTTGTATCCTTCCACCTGTGAACAAACAGTGCAGTATGGATGATAAGGCGTCAATCAACAAGAAGCCGCACGCATAGGTAGATATGATGAGCCTGTTGGCGCCTGTGGCGATAAGAAATAGTGCTCTCTGATACCTCGCGCACCCTGTATATTCGTTGTTTAATTTTGCTAGCGCCTGTGCCTCAATGTGTTCGCCGATTCCAGACTACAGCATTCAGGCCGCTTCGTCACGGGAAAGCTTCTAGAAGCCGTCAGTGATGAATTATTGGTTTCTTTTGATGTCAGGCAAATACTGAAAATTCTAATTTGTCTCACATTCAGTGACTAAACATGTACTTAGAGTGGACAATTCATTGCCATCCCTTGTTTAGACCTGCTGGCCTCCTGCGTGGTTATAGCTTAGATGGCAGAGCTATCACGGAGTGGTGCAAATGCCAGATTACTGATTTGCGTTTTCGACTGCGAATCTTTGCATTGGAGAAATGGTAACGTATATATATGATGATGTATATTTTCGGGGAGGCTTTCACATGGGTCGACGAGGACTTGTAAATCTGGTGGGACATACCGGAGAATGTGGTATCAGGCAACATCATGAGCCGATAAATTAACCATCAGAGATCCATGCTCAGGTGCCCGGACAAAGTATAAATCTTTGTTTCCTGCCTTTTCATAATATCCGATGCTTGTTTCGAAATGCAGCCCATTTAATAGTTTCTGCATGCTGTTTGCAAAATATTTTCGTTTCACTGGCTTCCTTTGGAGTATACAGCCCACTCGATACCAACCGGCATTCGCTAATGCGAGAAAAATGTCAGAAGAAAAACAGGTAACTTAATCCAAGCTTCGCTTGAGAATTGTAAAAACTACTCTTTCTATGCTACCATGTGTAAAGGGAGTGAAAGAAAAGAAATATCGGCAATAAAAGTGAAGATAAGTAAAACAAGTATACCAAATAAAAGAGGAAGAAATATAAGGAACAAATAAAAAGTATAGGTAAATACTATGCGGCCGAACACAGCCTAGGGAGCCGGCCAGAGATATGGGGCGTTTATATGAGTGTCTTGCCACGAAGAAAAAAAAAGAAAGAAAAAGGTGGGGGGATAGGGAATGTTCGCTAAAAGTCATCCACACATCTCTTTTTTTTTTTTTTACTTTGTAGTTGTCGTGTTCTACTTCGTCTAGTTTGGTTGCTCTGGGTGCCTTTGGCATTTCCTGCAAAAATACCCGATGAAGTGCATTATAATTCATTTTCGATCGTTATAGTCAAGTTATTCAATAAATTTACTTAAAGTGAGAACACTTTCTATAATATTATACGTCTGCTATTATTTCATCGTATATCTAATTTCCTTTATAGAAATCCGTTCATGATTTCTCATATTGTTTTTACTGCAATCTAAAACTAGCATGATGTACTTCCAGCCCCGCCACGGTGGTCTAGTGGCTATGGTACTCGGCTGCTGATCCAAGGGTCGCGGGATCGAATCCCGGCCGCGCGCGAAATGTTGAGGCCCGTGTGCCGTGCGATGTCAGTGCACGTTAAAGAACCCCAGGTGGTCAAAATTTCCAGAGCCCTCCACTACGGCGTCTCTCATAATCAGAGCTGGTTTTGGGACGTTAAACCCCACATAACAACAATGATGTACTTCCACAAGCCTTTATCCTCTTTAGTTTTCTTCCTACATAAATATACATCTATATATACATCATGTACACACATACATAAATGTATACCAGAGAAAGGAGTACTTTGTCAGTTTTTGTTATTATATTGTATGCTTCACTTTTTTGCTTTCTCATTGTTTCTGTCTATATGTCTTCTACAGTTGAAAAAAAAAGAATTATGCGACTTCCTGGCTTTCCTTGGTAGAACTGCATTGCCAAACGTGCTTAGGAAGGACGGAATATTGTTACTTGAACTCTTTAATCAACCAGCATAAAGCCAGAGTCGAGTATACGCTCTTACACTGACAGGACAAGTTTATTGTTTGCAAACTGCGCGGCAAGCTCTCCATTTGCCTCTGCATCCATATATTCCGGCCTGCCAACTGCATTTTGTCGTCATACATAAGAGTAGCCACTTTGCTATTGCGGAATTGTGTAGAGCATATTCAAATTAATATAGCCTGCATTGCCCTTTGAATGAGAATATTGGTTTTCTTTTTCTTTTTTTTTTTAAGTGGAAAAAAAATGAAATATGGTACCGTTGAAAGGAATTGCGCCTCAGTTAGCGTTGCTCCTTCTCATGCTGGCTTTTTGTGCGGGTGCTGGAGCTTAAGTATATAAGAAATTTTCCAATCTGTCATGCTCGCATGTTCCAGGCAGAAACGCATGTATATAGATGCGCGCTCGTCCTGCGTTCTTCTCTGCAGCCTCAGCGCTCCATTGTTCTGGGTGTTTTGCAGCGCACCTGTATATGGCCAGGTTTTCGCTGATCGCGTCCGTGTAGACAAAATGACGCGTAGAACAACCTTACAGCGGTGGGCCGACCGCGGAGCAGGGCAGGGAGTGAAGCAGTGGCTCATAAGTAAAATAAAATGTTAATTCTAGCTGAACCAAGTGAGAACTAAAGTGAGTCAAAGGCGCATTAAATGCACTAAACGTGACTTGATGTTAATCAAGTGTGAATTAAGTGAATAAGCTGTTAAATCTTTCATTTTATTATCATTTCATTCTCATTTTCATTTTGAACCATGAAATTTAACTGAATGATGAATTAAACGATGGAATTGAATAATAAATTCAATTATGTTGTATATAAGCTCTGACCAAGAGTACGTCCGCCTGTCGAGTCGCATCGGCAGAGGATTCTTTTCGCGGTGTGCCTATTTCACCACAGCAGCTTCGCTAGTCATCCTTTATTCCCACAATGAATGGTCACTGAATTTTATTTAAAGATTTTTCCTCTACATACGCTTGTATCCTGCCTGCAGCTTAGTTGCGGTGTCTTACCAGTTGCGTGTCTTATATACCGACCAAGACAGGGTGAAATTAAAAGAATGCTTAGTAAGCGCACGTGTAACCGGTTCATTTCATGAGTGGTGTTGTGTATACGCTGCATACGCAACAGGGTGTCTTGTGAAACCGGTATACCATCGACTGCACCAGCGGGAACATGCTCGAACTTTTCGTTATCTGTTTCAATGGATTCTTTCTTTCTTTCTTTCTTTCTTTCTTTCTTTCTTTCTTTCTTTCTTTCTTTCTTTCTTTCTTTCTTTCTTTCTTTCTTCTTTCTTTCTTTCTTTCTTTCTTTCTTTCTTTCTTTCTTTCTTTCTTTCTTTCTTGAGAAGGTTGGGTGCAATATGGAACCGAGAGAAAACTAAAGCCGATATATTTCCTACTTCGGTTGAGCTTCTATATAGTAGAAAGCACATCTACGGCATCGTTGCACAGAAAATGTATCCAAAGAATTGACTAGAAATGTAAAAAAAAAAAAAAAGGTATTGCAGGCTACAGCAAGAGCGATTTTCCAGCATTACGTTTATCGAAATGGACGTAACATTCGTGCGAAAACCTCAACTTCCGCTTGGGCGGGGGCGAATTCCGCTGCGCTCCTTCAGAAACACGGTGTCGCTACGCGCTAACGCGATAATAAAACGACCGAACATTGCAAAGGGATGCACAGCGATGAATTTATTCCCGTTACAGTTACGGCGTCTCTGGTGGAACTCATGTGAACATCTGGGGTCGTCCATGCATGTTCGCGCAGGAATGAGGCGTCGCCACATGGTTGATGTCTTTTGGAGGGAAAGGAAGAAGTGGCGAGGGGAAGTACTGTTCCGGCTGCGATTCAGAAGAGAGGCGAGTGCCTGCGTTGGTCCAGCAACATGCCGGGACATGCTCCCCGCGCAGATGCTCACCGTAGGGCACCATTTATGCAAATGCGGACAGCGCACCGCTTGTTCAACTGCTGATGAAAGGGCTGCCGTCCGTCATCGAGGCGTTCATATATTTTATTCAAAACTGGAGGCACTCAAGAGATGAGTATCCGCAGCACGAAACTACACGAGAGTGTCGTTGCCTCAGCGGAAATGCTTAGATGCATTGATAAATGACAGTGAAATGCTGCTTTCAACTAACTCTCGAGGTTTGCCTCCTCCTCGTCGGCGTCGTCGTCGTCGTCGTCGTCGTCGTTGTTGTTGCTGTTGTTGTTGTTGTTGTTGTTGTTGTTGTTGTTGTTGTTGTTGTTGTTGTTGTTGTTGTTGTTGTTGTTGTTGTTGTCGTCGTCGTCGTCGTCGTCGTCGTCGTCGTCGTCTACCTCTTTCGGCTAAAGCTGCAATGGCTAATGTCACGGAAATATCAGCTCGGGAGCTGGGACATCCCGTTTTGTAAGACCTACAATAGGTTTCTCTGGAAGCCATAACATTCGGTGAACTTTTCAACATGTATACCCAATTCAGTGTGTTTTTATGATATACCATTGTCGTTGAAATAAGCAATTGACTGACCGATTGATTTGTGGAGTTTCACGTCCCAAAACCACGAGGCCGAGAAACGCCGTAGTGGAAGTCTCCGGAAATTTTGACCACCTGGGGTTCTTTAATGTGCCCTGACATCACACAAGAAATAAGCAATGGTACCTTCGCAATGCTTCCTTATAAGACACAACTTCTAATTTCACGAATGGTAACATCGCAATGCTTCCTTATAAGACACAAGTTCTAATTTCGCGACTAGTTTCTTTTTTTTTTTAATTCACGTTGTCTTTAGCCAACTGACCTGCAAAAGTCTGGGAGTTGCCTTTCCTGCAAGGTTTTTCAACCAAATCTCTCGTCTCCCGAATGCGTACCTGCTCTAAGCTCTTGCACGCCTGTACGTTCATCCCACTATTCATTCCTGTCAGCACACGTCCCTGTCCTTCCCGGTCTCTTTCGCTTGTACTCCTCTCACTGTAGTACATCGCAGGACCCACTGTGAGACGACACCCTCACCGGAAAATTTTTCGAAAGATTTCCACTGCTCGTGCACCTTAGCTGGAATGTGCAGGTGTGAACGCGCTTAGAGCAGGAAAGCAACCTGTTCACAAGAGTTTTTGGTTGAAAAACACCCTTGCGGGAAAGCCAACTCACTGATTTTTGCAAATGGTCAATTGTTTTTCGTCGAATCGCCGGTAAATTCACTTGTCATTTTTCGCTATTTTTTTACTTACTGCAATTTCAAGCTTTGATATCTTCTTTAAAAACTATGATAATTTTATGTGCACATACATCGTATTCACAAGTCCTTTCGCGGGTTTCCTCTATAGAAATATTTTGAGGTCGCATGTAAGGCCGCAATATCTCGATCACACGCGTTTATTCTTGTTGGAAAAAAAAAAAAAGGGGGAGGGGGGGGGTGCTACCAGGATGTTGTCGCTAAAGCTAGTTAGAGCAATATATTGCCGTAACTGATGAGTGCGAACTTCTTTTGGCACTCCAGCGCGATTTTAACGAATTTAGCCGTCTCAGGAAACATATAAGGGGAATGCAATCCACATTATACTACAATTTTATTTGAACCACACCCGATTTCGTAATGATTTATTTAAGCGAACTATTCTGCATGTTCTGCAGCATTCTTGATCAATGTGTGCCCTCCGGAGTGTGCTGGCCTTCAAATATTCTGTGACAGAGAGTGGTTCCTCAGCCACATTCTCACTCTCGTATCATTCTTTAGACCATCTACGGCGTTGTTTTCAATGCAGTAGAGTGACTTCTGAAAGCACGTCGTGAAAGAAAGAAAGAAAGAAAGAAAGAAAGAAAGAAAGAAAGAAAGAAAGAAAGAAAGAAAGAAAGAAAGAAAGAAAGAAAGAAAGAAAGAAAGAAAGAAAGGCAATCGTTTGGAGGCACTTTTAACATCCGCAGACACCAATCCATTCAGCTGTCATTTCTTTCGCGAAAGTGTGTGTTTCAAGAATGCATTGTTGCGATGAGCCTGAGATTAATTATTGACTCCCCGCGGGTTCGCAATCCAATTGACGCAAGTGAATTACGCTGGGCGCGTGCGACAGACATGCCGCGACACCAAGTATATCAGCTGAAGAATTTCCCATACGTCACTTAACAGACGCACATCTTGCGGTGTGAGCTCTCGCACACGCTTAAATTCCTCAAATCCGCGCTAACGTTTAAATGCCGGCGCTCCGCTTCCCGTTGCTTATTTCTAATTTATAGTAACTTAACGAAGCATTTAAATGAAAAGAGTGCGGCTCGCCACTTTTTGCCTTACCGCACGCATGCGCACCAGCTAGACAAGGTGGTAATGATGCGCTGTCATCATCATCATCATCATCATCATCATCATCATCATCATCAGCCAATTTTATGTCCACTGCAGGACGAAGGCCTCTCCCAATCCTCGCCATCCTTGCCTGTCCTGCGCGAGCTGATTCCATTTGATGCCTGCGAATTTCCTGATTTCGTCCCCCCATCTTACTCTCTGCCGCCCACGGCTGCGCTTACCCTCTCTTGGTATCCATTCCGTCGTTCTAACTGTCCATCGGTTATCTAGCCTTCTCATCACGTGGCCTGCCCATGATGCGCTGGCCTGCCAATGATGCGCTGTACGACGTGTTAATTCTTAGAAGGTTCCCGCGACACTATACTTGAATATAGCCTCAAAACCGTGTCATTCACCTCGAAGACTCCTATATGAACATGTGGGTTTTTTTTTTTTTTAACATGTTAGCGCTTGTAAAGCCCTGTAATGGTTTTCCTTATGACGTCAGCTCGAACAGGCTGCGCAAGATAGTGAAGCAATAAGTGAGAACTTGAGGAGGAAGGTCGCATAGGCGATTTTCCGCGGTACAGTGCTTGGATCGATTTACCTGTTAACACAATTTCAGCGGCCTGCACGGGACAGGCCGTTACCAGAATGCCACGTCGTCGTTGCTTCGGCGCGCCAAGTCTAAACTTGCTTCAGCCGGGCGGCAGTGATTAGAGCTATGCGTTCTGGGCTTTTCGATGGCCTGGATAATCAGGCGCCAATTTGTTACGTCGCATACATGCGCCACGTGCGAAATTTTGGCAACGAGAAAACGAGGGCGCATAATGGGGTTGGTTATTTATGTGGCTTAACTAGCTGTCTTGCTTTATTGTGTCGCTTTTCGCCAGGAACAGCGGTCTCACATAGTGGTTACAGACTAGGTCAAATGTATAGACAACAAAAGCTCTGGTGTAGAGATATCGTGGCGCTTGTATATCAGATAAGGGGAGGTGGAATCCTTCTCTTGTACGCCTGCAAAGCAGGAAACGTTACAACACAATCCTGAATTTTCATTGTGTTGCACGGCGTCTCAGTGGTGCGAAAGACTTGCAAAATTTATTCGGGATCTATACAAGAAACGATCCACATGCACGTGGGTTCTATTGAAACCTAAAGGCACCGGCGCAAACAGACGACACAGGGAGAGAGACAAGGACACACGAGCGCGGACTAACAAATGGCTTTATTTGGAAAAAAGACGTGGTTTATAAGTGCCTCAAAGAAGCATGGGAAATGGAGGGGGACAAAAGAATAAAAAAAAGGGGGGGGGGGGAGACATCTCAACAACGCAAGCGGGTTCTATTACCTACTCATTCGACATGGCAAGAAGACTGATTGATTGATTGATTGATTGATTGATTGATTGATTGATTGATTTCTGCGGTTTTACGTGCCAACACCACGCTCTGATTATGAGATACGCCGTATAGTGGAGGGCTCCGGAAACTTCGACCACCTGGATTTCTTTCACGTGCGCTGACATCGCACAGAACATGGGCCTCAACATTTTGCCTCCATAGATCGAAATGGAGCCGCCGCGGTCTGTATTTCATCCCGCGACCTTCGGATCAGCAGCCGAGTGCCATAGCCGCTAAGTCACCGTGCCGGGGTGTGGTTATAGACTAGAAGGGATGTGTTGACAACAAAAACGCTCGACATATCACGCCGCTTGTATCAACCAAGGGGATCTGGAAAACTTCTTTTGCGCGCCTGCAAAGGAAGAAATGTTACGACAGAATTAATCCCGAATTCTCATTGTGCTGCATGGTTTCTTACTGTTGCGATAGGCTTACAAAAGTTATATCGGCAGTGTGTATGCATAGAAGAAGGGGTAAAAATCAACGCGGGATCGCGTACCTAGATATTTGACAACTTCAAGATCAAGAATCTCTCTCTCCCCCTATATATATATATATATATATATATATATATATATATATATATATATATATATATATATATATATATATATATATATATATATATTCTTACAAGTGATTTATCTTTTGTAACAATTGATTTCGTTTTTTTTTTTTTCAATAAGTGATGAAAATGCCAGCTGGTCGTTTCTGCGCGAAGTCACGCGGACATTTTTTCTCACAAACAAGGCTCCCCAATAGGCAGGAAACTTGTCTTGGTTCTGGGTTCCAGTCCTCGAACGATCGCTATACCAAACCAATTGACCAGCACGCGTGCAGATGGCGTCAAAAGGACAACTCGAAGCCACTCGGAGCGCAACACTGCATGAACATGGCGTGTCAGTACTGCGCGGCATCACGAATGTTGTTAAGTTTCGAAAATGACCAATTCGTTCATTTTTGTTTCACCAACCTTGAAAGAACCACTGAACGGGATTGTGGGGCCAGCGTATCGACAAGAGTACTTGCTTTCTTCGAGGCAAGTGCCGAGGACATGTCCTCTTGTCGACACGTTGGCTGTGACGACACTCGACGTTCGAGGATTTCTCATCGCTTCAAGCCTATTAATCTTCACCTGAACTTATGTCTATTTGGGAAACTAACCTGTAACGTAGCTAGCTACTGGCGGTCGGTGTCGCCTGAGAACGCGCGCACGACATAACGTAAGTTCAGTTTCCTTGCACTAACATTCAAGAAACCTAGACTTCCTCGTTTTTTTTTCTTTTGCAGTTGCACTGGCAGTTGCAACCAAATGTGTCTTCACGCAAAACGTCCAAGCATCACCAGGAAGCCCACTCCACGAGCTCTGGTGAGCCTGCGCGAAAAACTTATTGTTCCATGTGAAGTGAATTTGGTGCTGCTTTGTCCTAACCCCTCGCCCAGTTTATATATATATATATATATATATATAACAGAATTGACGAGGCTTCATTGTTTGTTGGTTCATTAAATTTAGATAGATAGATAGATAGATAGATAGATAGATAGATAGATAGATAGATAGATAGATAGATAGATAGATAGATAGATAGATAGATAGATAGATAGATTCAGCTCAGGCAGGGTGGTGAAAAATAGCAGCAAGTAAATACACGCACGCGCAGCACTCTGTGCTTTGCCAATCCGGCGATGGTTTTGGCGAATGTCTGTGTTTTGTGCAAGCGACCGCGTCTACGTTTGCAACAGATGCGCCGGTTCCCGCGCGCCTGCCTGGCTGCGCACTGGCTGTGTATACGTTTGCATCCGGCATGCATGATCATATAATCCACATTTTTCAAACACTGAACAGGCTGGTTACTACGCACTTCGTTCGCATAGTTAGCGTATGGTGCGTGGAGTAAATAAAAACTGCTCGCGAGGTAAAGGTTCGCATTTCCAGGCTTCTTATTTAATTAACTATTCTTTTTATTTTTTTTTCAAGTAGGCACGAAATCCGTACGTTCAAGATATATCGAGGAAACAAAGAGAAAATGTATCCGTGTTCCAAGATCTATGCGTTTTATACTGCAAAAAAAAAAAAAAAAAAACACTGATTAGCACACATGTGCCTTGCATATGTTTTCGTGTATTTCAAAACGTTCGTTCTTTTACGGCATGCCAGGGAAAGTACAAAGTCAGGTGCGGTGTTTAAGCGCAAGCTTCGAAGCGATTAAGTGCTAAACTTCACAACTCTTTTTTTTTTTTTACTTCACTATACAGACTACCTGCTGCACATGTAAGCTAAGTTGTTCTTGTTGAACACGTTTGTCATACAGTATAATATTATATAAAAATATGTAAAGCTGGCTCCTAGATAAAGAGTAGGAGCAGCCAGTAAAGAATTCTGCGTGCGTCAAGCGCCGTAGTACGCTTGAAGTTCGTGCTTATTTTATTGCCGCTATGCTCAGCTATAGTTCGACTCCCGAACGCCGTTGGGAGGAACAGCCCCATAACATGGACGTAGTTCCACATCGTTTCAGCCACAAGAGCATTCACAAAAGCAGACACAAAAGCAGGAAGCAGCATTCTCTTAGTGCATCGAACTCGCAGAACGCTAAAAATTTACACTTACTTCCCTTCCCGTTCCGTTCCTTTTAGGAACGTTTGTACAGTTTCTCAAATCTATTCGCCCTTCCCTCTCTATCTCTCTTTATTGCCTATACCATAATATGCTTAATACGAAAAAAAGCCTAAATGCCTTGAATGTTTCGAATTTGCGTTAGCAGCAGTCTTTCCCAACACTTATAGCTTCGACTCTTGCCTAAACTTGGGATGTCCTTGCCTGCACGACGTGTTTTCAGTGAAGTCCGCTTTCAAGGAGCCCGCAAAATAAAGTTTTTTAGTCTCTTGTGCAAAGCAAATGCCCAGTGCTCACGAGTGTTATAGAAAAGGCGAGCGTATTCCACTAACGTAAAATGCACTTGATCATTGCCAGCCACTTGACGTATTTTAACTGCTATACTGGACTCGATGAATGTTCGTGAGATGTGCTTTGCATTATCAATGCTCAAACTCGGGTACTATACTTATGTCCCCAATAGAAGTATGCGAAGAGGTACGTACGCGGCCCACATAGCTTTGACTTTCAGCGCGTGAAGTAATTGGTGAAGCTTGTACTAGTGGCGCGAGCACCGAAGCTGATGGGCACTCGGCTGGTCCGGGTTTGTACCCGCATTTCCTCGTGATCTGAGGCTACGGGAAACGCCTCGCAAGCACTGATTGTTCTTGTTCTTGTTCATGTGACAATGTATGGCTGACGCCCACTGTGGGGGATTGGCCAAGTATTGGCACTGCTTCTCAAAGTTTCAAGCCGAGCTCAGAGTAAAGACGTTCGCTTCGAACCCAATGTCTTCGAAGCCAATGTCCACGAATGCAAAAACACGGCATGATTATGCAACCCAGGAAAATCACAGCCCAAGTTCTGACGAAGCTGTTTATTCCGAGCACTTTCGCAAATATATTTTGTCACCTGTAATTGTAGGTGCATAGTTTTGTTACAGATGCACAATTTAACTCTACAAGCTTTCCAAGCACGTCATATAAGTATGGAACCATCGTTGGGAAATTGAAACTGCTCTTATTTATCGTTTTGCGGGGGGCACCAACTAAACTGTGCACTTTGAAAGCTTCTCGATAAACAAGAAGCTGCCGGTTATCAATTTTAGTTGGGCCAATATTTCGCTCACAGGCATAAAAAGCTTTATGCACCGAACTCCTAGTATGCCTGTGTGTGAGAGAGAGAACATCTAAACAGCTTCAATAATGTGAAACCTTAGAATTGCGTAGCATGTACAAAATAAAGTCCCTAGATATTTTTTTCAGCGAGAGATATAAGGAGTTTATGGCAACCCAGCGATTGCCGTTTTGCGCCAGAGAAGTGCCATGGGAGAAGTCACGCGCTCGGCGAGGCGGCAGCGCCCGCTCTTGCAGCGTGAGCATGCGACAGGAGTCGACGGTCGTCGACAAGGCGCCCCCTAAAGCGCCACGCACTTAAAAAGAAAAAAAAAAACATGCCCGTCTGTCCAATGCATTTGTTGTTGCAGGAAAGGAGGATAGGGTATACAACGAGTGCTGCCTATTCCACGAGCCTGTTCTTGTGCTTCCCACTACATCCCGTCTCCTTCCTTTCGATTTCACTTGTGTTGGCTTTTTGAAAAGTTCTTTTCGCTTGCGCGGTGCTGAGAACACACTTAACTCGTGTTTACAAACGGATTTCTTCAAATGTGTAGGATAAGTTATGGGTACAGCAGATAACGAAAGGCATAGCTACGCGTCCTCTAGATCTTCAACGTTCCGTTTCTGCTTCCAGCACCTTTATAGCATTCAGCAGTACGCCTAACCGACGATGCTAACTTCTGGTCAGGTACACGGAAAATCATAATTTGTTAGTGGAGTGAAATAAACCTGCACAAGCAACAAACCACGTCACCCTGTCCGTGACATTTTGCGGTAAACGTTAAGCTGCCTGTATTGTACTTAAGCGCCGAAAAGGATTATCATAATAAACCTTAATTAGCGGAAAATTACTGGGACTCTTCATTCGAAAATGTCATATTTCGAACTACCGAGCATCTCACGCCATTTCGTTTAGTGTGGAAAGAACCCGTTAGTATACGTATGCGCCTCTGCTTGGGGCGTGATCGTTTCGTTAACGAGAGCGATCCTGAGAATAGCTGGCGCAATACCTTGTTAATTTGCGCCAAAAATGCCTCCGAGATAAACACTCACTAACGCAACCTACCCAACCATTATATATGTTCTATACCTCTCGCCAGTACTTTAGGCAGGTACTTAGCGCGCTTCTGTAACGAATATTCTCCTTCGGCCTGAACCGTCCTCTGATTAGCGGTCTGTTATATTTTCTTTCAGTGGTAATTACTTTACCGTTGCCAGTTTGCTAATCCAACATGCAGATAGTAGTATCACCTTTTGAAACCGCGGTTTTCTGCGATTACGTGTGACTGAGAGAGTCGCAAAAGAAACTGTAGTTTCCTTAACGAAGTACTGCTTGAGATTAGCGGGGCGCTAGGCCTGGGCGGCACTTAAAATTGATAGAACAATCTGGTAAAATTGCTATAGTCGCAATGACCAGCCCATTCTTGGACGCATAATCAAGACGTTACAATTTGTTCATCGTTACTTCCGTTTCGACACCGCATTATTGTTGCCCTTAGCACTACGACTTGGTGGTCCGCGATGCTTGCGAAAACGGTCGGTGCTCTTTTCGTAATCGACAGAAAAAGGTCAGCATTGAAACTGCATTGCTGGACTCTGCAACGATCATTATAATACAGACTGCTGCTGTAAGACGACGAAAGCTTCACCCCGAGCACAATTAAATAAAGCAAAAATGGTATCGTTTATGCACGGTTGTCTCGGACACGTTATCGGTCGCTCACTTCTCAATGATTCAGGAACCAGGTTTTACTGCGAAGTTGCAAAATAAATCGTTCGTTCCGCCTGCTCTTAGAAACTCTAACAATGATATGATTTTCAGGTATGATCCATACGTGATCATAGAGAGTGATCGAATGTCGACCTTTACAGCGCATGCCAAATTACATTCGAAGAAAGAAAGAAAGAAAGAAAGAAAGAAAGAAAGAAAGAAAGAAAGAAAGAAGGAAGGAAGGAAAGAAAGAAAGAAAGAAAGAAAGAAAGAAAGAAAGAAAGAAAGAAAGAAAGAAAGAAAGAAAGAAAGAAAGAAAGAAAGAAAGAAAGAAAGAATTATCCACGTAGCCATGGCATCTATACGATTTCACCGAACCACATGAATTCTTTAAAAGCTGTCTTCCTGGGATTGGTGTGTCCTGTGTGTCTCTTTCTCGTCCCTCTCTTTTTAGCGCTCCAAGTTATCCGCTTCAAGCTGGAATTGGTTATTTTAAGAGGGGGGGAACAAATAAGCAAAAAGAAAAAAAAAAAAGAACCAAGGAGGTTAGCCAGTACTTCCACCGGCTGCCTACCCTGTGCTGGGAAACGAAGGAGGCACTACAAAAAAGAATAGAAAAAATAAAAAGAGGGAGAGGGAGAGGTGGAAGAAGATGAGAATGCGACACGGGATTGGTGACTTATAACAGCGCTAGTCCCAGTCCTTAAAAAATAATAATAAAGTCGTACCTTGATCTTTATTTCGCTTTCGCTTTAATGACTCCGGATAAAAAAGGAGCGCTACCTCGATCTTCAGGATCCGAGACGACTCCGTAAGAGCTGCGGCGGGATAGATATAGCTGATCGAACCTGGGACGCATAGGTGATGTGCTTATATATACCGTGAACGGAATTCTTCTATCGTTCACACATGTGAGCGCTCCTGTTCGACTAATGTCCACCGCATTCACTCTCAACACTGAACGATGAGATTTCTGCATCGGCAAGTTCTCCCGAAGAGCAGTTATTTGCTTATGCGCGCGCAGTGCAGGGAGGGAAGCAAAGATGCACACTCCCTCAGACTCTCGGAAAGGCATTGCTCACGCCATGTCCGCGCACGGAAGTCATGATTTTTGACTAGTAAACGCCACCGCTGCGTGCGAAAGAGATTAATCTCGACGGTCAGCGCGGGCCGCCGCATTTGGCCCGCTCGAAACACGTGCCGTGCGCGGCCGAAAACAGTTTTCACCCGTAACATTCCTGGAAGTTTGCTGAGAACCGTACCATCTGTTTCGAGGCACAGGCACGCCAAGGGTTCGGTCTTTCCACTGGCGTGCCGTATAGTCTTGGAGGCTTAGTTTAGGCCGACACCCCCTTCCACGCCGTCATCCTTTGGTGTTGCACCAGCAAATCGAGTTCTTCTCGACTGAAACTTATTTCCTGAAATTCGGGGCGACACGGATTCACGTGAGAATACTCGTCCTGGGAATGTAAGAGTCTATACAGGGGAAAACGTCGTTGTCGTACGTTGAGTCTCCCGGGGAATATATAGAATTGGCCCGGAGAGTATGTTTTCCCTGCGCAGCGTTGCAGAGCTTTAGAGCGCTCAGCAATAGCCATAGGTTTTGACAAATACATTTTGCTCAAGCTCGTAAGGTGAAGGAAAGAGCGTCATCGTCATTATCATCTTTTGTATTCACTGCAAGACGAAAACCCTTCTTAATGGTCTCAAATTTGCACTATCTTGAGCAAAATGATTCCATTTGACGCCTGTGCACCTCATCGTTTCATCAGAGCGCCTAACCCTTCGGCCAACATCTACAGCGTTGTCCTTCCCTTGGTATATATTCCGTCCATCAGTGGTCCATTAGTTGTCTGTTCTCCCCGTACGTGCCCTGTCGGGGTCCACATTTTAACTACCACAAGGAAGGCTCACGAAAACGAAAAATCGTAAGCTATCTGCCCATAACTAAAATTTACAATGTAAGGTTTCCTTTCTACGAGCTCCGAGATTACAAGGTTATAAGGTTTTACGAGTTACAGCTTCTTATCTGCCAACGCAACACGAACACGAAGCTGCAAGGATAAGTTTCCACTTTACAAGTTACAAGGTTTGGTGGTAGAAGTAAGCAAGGTGACATAGACGGTTCACGAAAAAGGAAATGACATCTCACTCGTAGCACAAAACTACAAAGAAAGGTCTCCTCTCTACAAGCTACAATGTTTCGTGGCAGTAGTCTGCAAACGTGGTGGAAGGTTCTGAAAAGGAAACACTTGTTATGTGCACATTTGTAGCCTGAGGCTACAAGGAAAGGTTTTCTTGCTGGAGGCCACGAGGTTGTGTGGCAGTAGTCTGCTGGATGGTAGAATGTTCTGAAAAGGGAACACTTGTCATATGCACATTAATAGCCCGAAGCTACAAGGAAAGGTTCCCCTGCTAGAGGCCACGAGGTTGCGTGGTAGTAGTCTGCAAGGTGGGTGAAGGTTCTTAAGAGAAAACACTTGTCATATGCACATTTGTAGCCCGAGGATTCAAGGAAATGTTTCCTTGCTGGAGTAGTAGTCTACTACTCCAGCGTGGCAGTAGTCTGCTAGGCGGTAAAATGTTCTGAAAAGGAAACACTTGTAAAATGCACATTTGTAATCCAAAGCTTCGAGGAAAGGATTTCTTGCTAGAAGATACAGGGTTCTTTAATAGATGGGCGGAAGATACAGGAAGTGTCTCGAAAGAAAATTGTTTTCATATACACGTTCGTAGCGCAAAATTATATACAAGGAATAGTTCCCTTGCTAGAAGCTGCAAGCCTTCTTTGTATATTCGTGCGATTACAACTTCATGGAAGACATCCTTTCTTATTATTTTTTTGTGAATGATCATCCGCTTCTCTGGCATATATGTATCTCGAGTTTTCGATTCATTCAGCTGTTTATAGCTGAGATGGCAGAGCGACAGCCCTAGCACAGTGTTCGCAACGATGTGGGATAGAAGCTTTTTCCTGCAGCACTCAATCTCACGAGCCCTTTTTGGCAGCATTCGCACCGTTTCTGTCTTCCAGGTTGTGTTTTATAACGGACGTCCAACGCTCAATAATCACGATGTAAACTATACAGAGTTGTGTTTAAAGTTGCGAAGTCAACTACTAAGGCCTCCCACAAGGCGCAGCTTAAATTGCGGTTCGGTTGCTAATTTCTGCAGCCCATGTCTGGAACACGGCTAAGCGTCCGTGTGGGTAAGGGAAATGGACTGAGAGAGATAGGAAGGACAGAAAAGCCGTAGTAAAGGGCTCCGGAAACTTTGACAACCTGGGTTTCTTAACGTGCACTGACAACACACATGACACTGGAGGCCCGTGTGGCGCGACTTGCAGAACGTGACCCATTAATCCCTTCCCTTACCCCACCCCCCCGAAAACGAAAAATACTTTTGTCCGCTTGGCAATACTGTCTCACTGCGTTGTCGAGGTGCCCCTCTTGCCTCACTAACCCCCCCCCCCCCCCCCGTTTTTTTTCTTTAACAAAGTCCTGCTTGCTTCACTGGGGCAACGATTCACAACCTAATCCGAGCACTATAACAAATTTTTCATCCACAAGGCGTCTATAAAATAAAACCATAACGCTCTTCTTCGCAGTATCATTCTGAGGCTGCACGCACGTTAAAATTTCATATCAAAGCCGTCTACATGAGAAAATGAAGCGCGATGCTGAAACCGTTACATTTTTTATTCTTATTTTACCCTTTGTCCGACGAGAGTGGAAACGAAAATCGCTCAAAGATCATCATAAAATGTTTCTGTAAAATAAGAAGGAAACAATGTACTGCCTCTTTTGTTGAAGCTGCAGAATGAATGAGAACAGATAAAATGTCACTGGAATTGTTATATTTGTCCACTATTCCTTTCACAACAACCTTTTCTTTTCATTGTCGTTAAGCACAACGCGAAATAAAGGAAATTATTAAATTCCCCCGGGAGCAATGTTCACTAGACTGCTAACGTCCGCTAGAATGTACAGCGAAGACTGGACGAAAAAAATCGCGCCCAGTTTCAGTTTTCAGCTACACTGGCGAGGAGTGCGGTTCCAGATGACCACAGCAACGCCACAATGATTTTTTTTCCCGGGGGGGGGGGGGGGGGGGGCTGCTTTAAAGACATTTTCTTCATTTGTTCGTTTCTCTATACGGAGTGCCAATACAATATTAATCAAAAAGTTCAGCCACGCTGACAGCTACCGAGATGTGCACAAAAGCTGAGTATTCGTGTACGTTTTTCTTTATGATGTATTGATGTACCGCACACCATGACGGGAACACAGAGATCCTATTGAAACGGCAGGTTCGCTCACAGCAACAAAGATCCTTTGCGATTCGAGTGAATTGTGTGTGTGTGTGTGTGTGTGTGTGTGTGTGTGTGTGTGTGTGTGTGTGTGTGTGTGTGTGTGTGTGTGTGTGTGTGTGTGTGTGTGTGTGTGTGTGTGTGTGTGTGTGTGTGTGTGTGTGTGTGTGTGTGTGTGTGTGTGTGTGTTAAATTTGTCCCCCTGGTATGGAAAAAAGATTAAAATAAAGTGGGGGTAGCCCGCGCCACCAGAAGGTATATCGGGCTTAAAGCCAATCGCACCATAAAGAAATAAGGGGAAGTGTTCCCAAAAAGAAAATTTTGTGGAAAAGCCAATTGAAAAAAATGTATGTATTCGTAAGCAAGGCCTGCAGGGCTTTTCCTTCTATAATAAAGGCAGGAGATGAAGACCGTGGTAATGTTAGTGCCAAGTACTACGTAGCAGTGAGAGCTTCCAGCAGCAAGAGCGTCCTTGTAACAAGGGGAAAGCGGGAGTGCACTGGTAGGTGTAGTTTAAAGTTCCGTGACCGACGACGTAGTGCAAGCCACAACTCGAGCCAGGCGCCTCAGCCTTGCATGGCGGACCTGTAGGCATGATCTGGAGATTGAGGTGGAAGCATTCGGTTGGAGCAAAGAGGAGGTGAAACCTGCGATGAAAAAAGGTCTGCGCAGATACCTAAGGCGGGTTTTGTCATATCAATAGGATGACATGAACAATGGGTCTATGTGTGTTGAAAAGTTGATTCTCACGTCATAGCTGCCGAGGTAACCTCGCCTTTTTTTTTGGCGTAATTGCAACTATAACGCTGAGCATGCAGTGTCGGATGAGTTGTAAGGAAAATGTATGCGAGCGGTAGACGTGTGGTTGGGAAGTTTCGATGAGGTATCCGGTTATGTCTCGGAAATGTCTGCATAGTGAGTGGGGGTTGGTATGACAACCGCCGATTCACGCATTATGTTAACTAGCTGTATTAAGTATGCACGCGTTTTTTTTTTCTAGTAGATATCTTGGGAAGTGTGCGTGTGATATTGTTGGATCTGTGCGGCGTCGTAAGTGTTGAGTGACGTGTTGCGTTCGTGGGCAATCGTTGAAGTAATGCAGATCGGCTACGCATATTTTTGTGCATGCACACCGGTCAGACATGGTTATATTAAATCGCTTGAGGTAATATTGGAAATGGCCGTGACCAGTCATTAGATGAGTTAACTTCCGATTAGGTGGAAACCATTTTGGAATTTTGTAGACGCTATTTATCCAGTGAAATAACGACGTGTTCGGCCCTTCTGTTTGCCAATATGCGTGCCAATGAGAAACCATAATTTTGTATAATTCGGACCGAACGGTGCGGATTGAATATGTAGCCATCCTCTCAGACCCAAAACGCATTGCTGAAGTTGCTAGTCTGTCTGCCAATTCGTTTCCTAGTATGCCTTTATGACCAGGGACGTGAAATAACCGGAAAAAGATGCCTTGTGTTTGAAACTGATAAAGAATGTTTTTGATGGCTATCACCCTCTCGTCATTATCGTTAAGGCTTGCAAGTTTACGTAGTAAAGAAAGGCAATCTGTGTACAGGTGAAAAGGGGTTTGAGTGTGTAGCGTGCTGATGTACTGTAGGCATTCGGTGACAGCCATAAGTTCGGTTGTGTAGGCGCCAGGTGCATGTGTTATTTTATATTTTTCGGCCTTCAAAATGCGAGTTTGGTTATCCAGTATTATGTATGCTGAGCCGGCGGAAATGGAGGTAAAGGAGCCGTCCGTATATGCGTGCAGGACGGGTAGGCGGAAGGCGTCGTCGTGCTGGGAGGGGTCAAGTTCAGTAAAGGAAAATCTGTGTTTTAGGCTGGGGTGATAAAGACAGGGTGCAATGTCGCGCTGGATGTGGTCGGGTTTAGTGTACGTGTGCCATAAGGCGTGACTATTTTTTGTGTAAAGAGAGAAAATTCTGCTGCTAGGCGGGTGAGTTCTAAATCTAAGGGCGGAGCGTTAGCGATTATTTGTAATGTTGACGTTCTGGTTGTATGAAACGAGCCTGTGATAGATATTAAGACTGATCGTTGAAGTGATAATACGCGGTCTCTTAGGAAGCGTGTAGGGTGGGAAGGCCACCACGCTGGCGATGCATAAGTGAGTTAGGGAAGTAGGACCTGTCTGTATAGCCGGCGAATGAGCATGCTGTTCAGATTATATTGGGAACGCAGAAATGCGAGGAATCGTGCAGTGAATATTTCGGCTTTAGTTTTCAGATATTCGATGTGGGAATGAAAATTAAGTGTTGTATCAAACACAACGCCAAGGAGCTTAACTGATGATTTGTGTTTGAGAAAGGCACCGTCTAACCTAACGGAGGGACGGCGCCTTGATGTGCCTTTGTGTCCGTTGTTGAAGAACGTATAGTGAGATTTGTCTGAACTGATAGTTACCTTTTGTAGCTTTGCCCATTCCTCTACAGGTTGTAAAACGCGGGTGACGTTGTTTTTAAAGTCCAGTTGGGAGGTTCCAGGAAGTAATATGATGGTGTCGTCTGCATAGGCTTGTATGTGTGCGTTATGGGGTAGGTTTATGTCTAGGAGGGAATGTATGATAACATTCCAAAGGAGGGGACTGATGGGGGAGCCCTGTGGGCTGCCCACCGATGGAGATGCTGTTTCTCTGCCGGTGTTGAATGGGAATGTGATGGTGCGGTTTGTGAGAAACGACTGCAGTAAAAGGTACAGGTTTTTCGGGCATCGGTGTTTTCTAAAGAAGTTGAGCAGAGCTATATGCCATACACTATCAAAGGCCCCGACAAAATCTAAAGAGATGAGGAGGACTGGCTGTTTGCGGGATTTATAGTACTCTAGGTATTGTCGTAATTGATAAAGAGCTAGTGCTGCGCTGCGTGTCTTGGTGAAGCCGAACTGATTTTCATGGATGAGGTGGTTGGTATGGAGGAAATAGTATAAACGGGAATTTAGTAGTCGTTCCAGCACTTTACCGAATATCGAATTCATTACAATAGGTCGGTATGACTTTGGATCCTGAGGGGGCCTTCCAGGTTTGAGGATGAAAGGGATTTTACCGTTACGCCATGGTGTAGGGAAATGCCCTATTCTGAGGGCTGTATTGAAGACAAAATAAAAGAACTGTGGATGTAACTGATAAAGTTGCTTTACAAATATTCCGGTTAAATTATCCAATCCTGGTGCCGACTGTGTGTTAATTAACATTACAGCATGTTCGATTTCGTTCTGAGAGAAAGGAAGATCTAAAATTTTCCAGGGGTACTCGGACTTGTGAATTTCGCGCATCTGGTAATGAATCGGGGTGTCAGTTAGGGGGCTATCTTCGGCAATCAGTGTGTCTAGTAGGAGGCGAGCTGATTCGTTGACGGAAGTCGTCATTGTACCGCTAGGGCATTTTAATGATGGTAAGCTCGTTGCTGTGTGTTGTTTTTGAAAATGCAGTTTAAAATGGTCTCCGAAAAGATGTTTCTTAGTAGCGGATGTGTAAATGTCCTTGTCAAATAAGTCTTTAGCTTTAGAAATGTTCGATTTATATTGTTGGAACGCAGAGGCATATTCTTTTTGATAATAGTCGCGTAGAGAGGGCACTTTAGCGCGTTGTTTACGGCGTCGTAAAGCACGAACACGCTTCCTTTCAATACTTAAGTCAGGGGACCACCAGCCCTTACCTGATGATACATTTGCTTTGGGGTTCCGAGAGTAGCGGTTTTCTAAGCGTTCGCATATGGTATAAAATTGTGTGATGATTCTGTCTAATGTGTCTGGGCAAGCGATGTGACATTGTGTCACTTTTTGAAACCAAGGCATGTCTTTAAGTTCGCGCAATATTTGCAGTCGAGCGTAATTCGTTAAACGTTTTGGTTGTAGCGACAGAATGTTAGTGAAAGAGAATGAGATGTAATTATGATCGGAAAGAGTTGGTTTATCTAATACCGTCCATGAGTAACCTGCGGATGTTAGTGCTTGTGATGCTAAAGTAATGTCTATCCAGGTTTCTGCGTATGCTGTCTGAAACGTTGGGGAAGATGAAGGGTCGTTTAATATAGTCAGATTATTGGCGATTGAGAAATTAAGAACCTGTGACCCTCTAAAGTCTGACGGGCCAGGTCCCCAAAGAGGGTGTTTCGCATTAAAGTCACCGGCAATTACGTACTGAGCATCTGTGCAGCGGGATATACAGGTTTGGAGTTCGCCGAGAAAGGGGTCTGCGGGTCTGTGAGGAGGCATGTAAGTCGCCATTAATGTAAATGAATGGTCACGGCTTTGACACTTTAACATCACAATGTGTTCTGATAGGTGAAAGGGGAAGTAATCATATGTGTTTAATTGTGCTAAAATCATTACACGAGGGTTTAGAGGGGCGTGGAATTTTTTAATCGTGTGCGGTATGCCTTGTACCGTGCCTGCACGTAGATGAGGATCGCTCACAAATGCAAAATTGTAATTGTCGTGACACATGGTTTCGATGAGTATTTTGGTTGCTGCGGAGGTGTGGTCGAGATTCGCCTGAATGAAATTTAGAGGTTCGTTGTTAGCCATTTGTTGTCATGTGTAATGTAGGTGAGGTGTTGCCTGTGAGCGTTGCATTCTGTGTAGTATGAAGTACGTGAAATTGTGGATGCGTTTGGATTTGACGTGAACAGCAACATGTAGTAAGTGACATGGAAGGCGAAATACAGGCACAGTAAGCCACGGAGTCAGGACACTTTGCATTGTGCTCGCGACCAGAGGAGGGGGCGCAGCGACTCACTAAAAGGTGCTTTGCAATTGAATAATAAAATTATAATTGAGAACCTGTGCTTCAGACTGCGTAACTTGTAACGTGCTATGTGAGTCGCTGCGCCCCCCCAACCATGCTGGCACTTCTATGCTATCCATATTCAGTTCTCGCCCTGAGGCGGGCAACCCTTTCCTGCAGTACGGGGCACGTATGATCACCCACAGGATGGTTGTTTGGTCTAGATTGCCTGACGCACTCACTGCACTGCGCTGCCGGATCCCCCGCCCGCACCGCACACCGCTCCGCAGGATGATTTGCAGCGCATTTGGTACAGACAAGTTTGTCTTGCTGTCCGGATACTGGGCAGGTCCTCTTTGTGTGTCCGTAGGAGGCGCAGTACGTGCAGAGTGGGATGTGTGTGTGTGTGTGTGTGTGTGTGTGTGTGTGTGTGTGTGTGTGTGTGTGTGTGTGTGTGTGTGTGTGTGTGTGTGTTTCACATTAGGCATCGGCCTGCGCGCCTGTAACTTTTTGACACGTTATGAAAATTTCGCTGTAGCACGTGTATGCATGCCACTTGACATGCTGGGCGAAATATATTTCCTCAAATAAGTCAACCTATCGCCAGTGGCTCTTAGTTTAGATGTTCGTGCTTGGCTTAGCGTGCATTGCACATCTTGCGGTCCCCGTTTCCTTTCTCCAGTTCAGGGTAGCAAAACAGGCTTGGTTAGCCTTACGTCCTATTTCCTTATGCCATTGAGCCTCCATGATCTATCTATCTATCTATCTATCTATCTATCTATCTATCTATCTATCTATCTATCTATCTATCTATCTATCTATCTATCTATCTATCTATCTATCTATCTCTACCTTCAGGACCACTGAAAAGCGGCTATCTTTCGTGCTCGACAACATGGTCTTCCTAGTAATCCCACAGCGCTCAACCCTGCTGACCCGTGCACAGTGTAAACCAACAAACACAGCAATACCAACTGTATTTCAGAAACAGATAACTCAACCACATAACCCTTCCCAGCTTCCTTTAAAGCCCAGAAGTCGCCCCGCCACGGTGGTGTAGTGGTTATGGCACACGGCTGCTGATCCGAAGGTCGTGGGATCGAATCCCGGCCGCGACGGCTGCACTTCTATGGAGGCGAAATGTTGAGGCCCGTGTGCTGCGCGATGTCAGCGCACGTTAAGGAACCCCAGATGGTCGAAATTTCCGGAGACCTCCGCTACGGCGTCTCTCATAATCAGAGCTGGTTTTGGGACGTTAAACCCCCACAAAATCAAATCACGCCCAGAAATTATACGAATCATTCGGAAGGGAAGGCGTTTGTAATGCTGCTAGCACGTTTCAGGCAGCCTGTACATAAAGAGAGGCCGGGACATATATGCGCTATCCATTCACTCTCTAGTCTCCCGATCTGTCGATAAATGCACATGTGAGAGTACACGATATCCACCTCGCATTCAGGTCGGCTTACAACGAAACCCGAAAACGAAATGCTCGCGAAGGGATTGAACACGGCGGAGCCCCCGTACAGTCGTATATATACTTAGGACGACGACGACGACCACGACACGTTCTTCCCGGAGGCGGGTAAATTATGGAGTGAAAATTGCGAGAACCGGCTGTTCGTGGCGGATTCCTGCGCCGCCGAGAACTGAAAACCTGCACCAAATTTCACCGGCTGTTGTACTTAACAAACATATCGAAAGGAGAAGACAAAAAGGAATTAAAGAGCGACAGATTGGCGCGCTATGCTTCGCGGATATACATATATATGTAATTTCTTTCTCCCAAATGATGCATGTCGAAATCGGCGCGACAAAACAAATATTTCAAGTAAATTGGTGAAGTCGAGACATTGAGAAGATCATAAAAAAGGAGGAGGTGGGAGAAAGAAAAAAAAGACACGAACTTTCTGTTTTCGCTGATGAGTACATGGAGGGATAAGCTCACCGATGAGTATGGAGAGATACGTAGAGAGAGAGAGGGAGAGGTACGATTCAGTCCGAAGCAGTGCACGCTTCGTTGCAGTTTCGCGGGGCAGCGCGGGGAGGGGGGAGAGTGATTAATATCGCCGAGGGGCTCTCCCATTTGGTAAACCACCCGAATCTCGCGGAAAATTACTTGCCAGTCGCGGCGCGGTCGCCGAAGTCTTCCTCTTGCGCGAGGATCAAAGCACGGGAAACCACGGCGATAAAAGCGAGGAAACGCGATGGAAAACGAAGCGACACCGCGCTCTTTGCTTACCTGGTACTCGCGCTGTTTTTCTAGCTGCTGTTGTTATTTATTATTGCAGTAATCATTACTGCTGTACCATTCGGCAGGGGCCCACACAGTCGCGCAAGCAAGCGGGCGCACTCGCGAGCCCAATTACGAGGCGACGTCTGATTGGTGCGTTCGAGGTGTAACTGCGCAATTACGGATGACGAAGAAGTGAACAAAAAAAGAAAAAGATAAGGAGAGAGATGGAGTGTGGATAAGAAGCTATGTGGATTGCTTATGAACGGCAAGATCGGTATCGGGACCGCTGAACAAATCAAGACAATGTTGTTTTATATTCCTGCATTTTCGCTCTCCCCCGCTCTCTCTCTTTCCAGAACGCAGTAAAGATGGTAGAGCGACGCCTTAAACTGAACGCTCAAATGGCGCCTGTAAAAAAATTAGCACCCACCGCGAACAAGTGGGCCGAAATTTTCTCTGCGACTGCGAAGAATTTTATAATAACGCTTCTGACCTTTAATTTTACTTTTAATTTTCCTTTTAAGTGTAATATATAGTCAACCGTATCGCGTAGTATCGCGTATAGAAAACGACGTGCGAAGTGGCGCAGGTACGTCTACCCGAAAGTTTTGTCCTTAACGCAAATTCGTATCATGAGCTCGATGGCGCGAGCAATCACCTATACATCTGGTATCGGAATAAAACGAAACATGCCAAATAAGTTGTCCTGGATATCACTATGCTTCCTCGGAGGCCCTTTTGGCCGGACTGTAACTGGGAATCAGGGCCTTATTGTGTCACCTCCATTGGTTTAGCTTGAGATGAAGCGATCTTCGTGTAATATTTAATTTTCTGCGACAAACCTAGCGATTGTCCGGATAGTCTTTTTAATGTCTACCATCTTCGTTTTTCCTTTGGTGCCCCATACATTCCGATTTCAATAGGATGGTCATTTATCCATGTCCTTTAATATTCCTTTGATAGGACAGAATCGCCTAGTTCGGGTATGGATTGTAAACTGTTACCTACGTGAATCTCTATGAAATTTATTGTTTTCTTTTCTTTTCTTTTCTTAGTGTACCCGCTGTCTTACACGTTTCCTCCCGCCTCCATTTTAGTCATGGCGGGTCCATTCCATGGTTATGGATATTTATTGTCGTTATCATCATCAACATTACCATCGCTTTCATTCGCATCAATACCGCAACTCGTGGCCATTGACGGCATCCCTCGAGGCCGAGAACGTTCCGCAATATACCATCGTTTTGTCTGTGTGAGATCCAAAAGGAAATCTTCAGTTTCCTTAACAGCAAATGGCATACGCTTCCTTCAAACTAGCTGCGTGATTGACGGCACATACTTCAGGGCGTTATGATTTCGCCCCCACGCTGTGGTCTCATGATGTTCCCTTTGTTTTCATTGGCACGTTATCATTCCTGCTTCCCCGCCCCCATTCAGGGTAGCAAACCGAATATCACCCGCGGTTTAACCTCCCTGCCCTTCACACCTGTCTGTCCATCTCACCCTTGGCCGATCCCCTTCCAAGAGTGAGTTTGCCCAGCTGGCTCTGACACCGAGCCCCGAGAGCTGAAGAAGTGCTTCGAGATCCATTGTCAACATCATTATTCCCACGTAGTAGCTCTCACTTGTTCGTTTCTTGGTGTCGTGATAGCAGTCGTGTACGGACACTCCGAGCAAAAATTCGCCATCGACATCGCCAAGTACGAGTGAGATAACATCCTTTCGAGGCCTGCGTGCTGTAAGCTGTGGAATCAAGTGAAAGCACCCTAGAGAGCGTGCTAGCATCACGATCACCCCGTACGCGGGAGGGAGGGGATGGATAGAGACAGAGAGATGAGTGTGGCAGAGCCAGGGCTGTATTTGAACAGCGAGTTTCCTTCTCCACTCAGCCGGGCGAGAAGAGGTCAGGCCGTTGCTCCGCTTAGCAAGGTCGTAAAAGGCGGCGCGCGCCTAATATTGCAAGTAATCTGCCGTGACTCTAAAGGTTAAGTGGGCCAATATGGCTGCATGCACTGTCTCAATTGACATTCTTAGAACACTGCGTGCATTATGTTGGATCTCGCGTAGCCTCAAGGTGAAGACGTTGCAACGTTTGCTCACTTGTGCTTGAGCAGTTCATTACATCAACGTTGTGAAAATTAGCGTTCGTGGTCATGAAGTGAGACGTGTTCATGTTTTCCCCTGCGCGCAGACACCGGTACGCGAATGGGTTGCTGGAATGCGTAGGGCCGATGTGAGTGCTAAGCTTCGTAATAAATGTTCAATGTATCTGTGTCGCCATCAGGTCTTCGCCCTTCGAGTAAAACTGATACTCTTTTCGTAAATTAACGAGTAAAAAGGTAAATTGCTGCCTGTTTCATTGAAAACTGTCTACCTTAAGCTCCTGACAAATATCTTGACAAATTGAAAATCGGCCTGCTGCCCATTACCATAAGCCACCGTAACCACCATCGGAATGGTGGTTCTTGTGGTGGTCATGGGGGTTAGATGTTGGTTGATGCTGTGTGCGTCGCTGAATGCACGTTAATTTGGTTGGGCCCGTCCGCACCGCTCACGCACTTTCGTCCAGCTGTCTACTGTTGTGTTTATAGAAAAGGCGCTGAAAATCGGAAGTAAGGCAGATGGTAGATGTCTTCTTTCATTCGGAGAAGACACCTTCCCTTTAGGTTTGCTGTTGCGATTTGACGCTTTATTTGCGCCTCTGTAATAATAGCCAACTGGGTGCAAGTGTACGAGAAAGCACGGGCGCGTTCAGTGGTGCAGTTAGAGAAGTGCACAATATCACCCAACATATAACCACTATCTCCACCACAAAAACCATCTTTGGGATGATGGTTAGGGTGGATTATGATCATGGGCGACAGGCGGATTTTCATTAGGGTAATGGCTGACAGAGGAAAGACTGGCGGCGCTAAGGAACGCGCGAGGGTGTTACGAAAGTAAATTACAAGTAAATTACAGAAGAGCTATAGAGTGAGACGAGGAAACTATGTGCATTTATTTATGATTAGCAAACAAGCCTGCATTACTTTACTTCGCTTGCAAAGCCGTTTCACCGAGTGCTTGTTGCGTGGTCCTGCATGCCATCACTGTAATTAAGTTTTGTTTTTAAAGAGAAGGATGTGAAGCCCGACTGTCGCAAGGATTTTTATGAGCGGCCTATACTGAGCACCGCATGGGCCTCATAGCCACTGGGAGGAGCGCTTCAACTCTGTCAGCCGGCCGCCCAACTTCAAAACGCATGTATACTACAGGAGCATAAAGTTCTGAGATACTGACCGGGTCGAACGTGCAAAGTTGCATAAAAGGCACCGGTAAATATTAACAACGGCTATTCATGTTGTGTCGCCGGTGTGACAGCTCCCGATGCAGCTACATTATAAGGTGAAATCAATATATACTACCCCTTACACCGCTTGTTGCGATCTCTTCAACTCCTTCCCAAACTTCTCTGTTGGCATAGGTTCCTGTATACCCACATGTTTGAAGTGATACCACATTCCCGCGTGAAGAACCGATGGGACAGTGTATACAGCTCTGTCCTATATATTCGTCCATCTTTGGCCACGTCCTGTCATCCGTCATATTGTCGCGGCCAGCCCTGCAGCTTTGATTGGTCGACATTAGCGAGTCATATACGATGCACGCATACGTCTCACGACGTCATTCAGTTACGAAACACTCAGATTCGGGCGACCACGTTTCATTTCGAGAAAGTGTAGAGTACCGCACGTCGCGTTCGCATCATTCAGTGCACATACGCGCGAGGCTATTAACAACGGTGCCGCTTGTGTCAAGAAAATGCACAATGCCTCGAAGAGCATCTTTATCAGTTGATGAGAAGGGAAGCAGCCCGAAGAAGGGCAGTACGGCACACGCTAGAACACTCGTTAGCAAGTGTCGCTCGCCGCGCGGGTTCTCTTGATCGCGGGCTCGGATAGGGCGCCAGGCAAACGGCAGTAATTAGCCGGCAAGCGGCTCTGGCCGCCGCGTATAACCGGCCTGTCGAGGACTGATTTTTCTCGGCGACGCTATACCTGAGCCGGTTAATGCTGATGGCCAAACGCGTTGCGCGCCTAACGACGCCGCGGCCGCGCTAGCGCCTCCAGTCGTTCGGTGCAGGCGCGTTAATCGGCGCCAACGACGCCTGCACATGATCCTGCGGTTGTGCATGCCTCCTCGCCTGGCAGCAACAGGTCGCACTCGTACAACGCACCCACACACACACGCACAGCATGTGGCGGTATGTACCAATTTTAGCGGGCAAGCCTGTTGCTGAAGGGGTGCTGGCGCGCTGTTTCTTCCTCCGTCTCGATCCCCGTCGTTTGCGCTAACGGTGCGAAACCGAAGGCCCCGCCTCCTGCGTAACCCGGACCACCACTCGCCGGATGGGGTGAGGGTCTTCGGCGAAACCAAGGTAGGCTTCGTGTAGGCTTGCAGGCTGTATATGTATTATAGCAAGGCTGCTTACAGTTGGTGCGTTTTGTATACAGTTGACAAACGAGGATGGATGAGCAAAACCAAAGGAATGCCGCTGTGCCGGAGTAATCTGGGCCCGGTGACCCTTGCACATTGCAGCTGCAGTGAGCGTGGCTGCGAAGAGAGCTATTAGAGGGAAGCACAATGCTAACGGGTCAGTTCACAAGCAGACGCCGGCGAATTACGTATGCGACTGTGATTTCGGGAAACCAAAATAGAGGAGCCACTGTTCGTTTGACCTTCTAACCTGTGATGGCTCTTTTTCGTAAGCAAGAGCCAATTGAGCTCGCCTTTCTTTTTCTTTTCTTTTGCTGTTCGGCCATTTCTACTTTCCTGAACACTTTCTAAGATTTCACATATGAAAGCGACGCGGTAACCGCAGTTTGCTGCGAGGACTGCGCTTGAGTCCTTGTAGCGCTCTACACCCCCGAAGCAAAAATGTGGATACGTATTGTGTGGATGTGTCTGCGAATTCCTTTCGATTGTGCGGTTTTCTTTATCATAGCACCAAAAGCACTGTTACACCAGAACTCTTCTTTTTTTTTTCTTTCTTTCTTTTGCATTCCTTGTCAACTAGCATATGGCAGCCTCAGGCGGAAAGACTGAAAAGACGCGCTCAAAAGCAGACCCCCAGAGCCACAGGGCGCATCAATTGTTTCGTTGTGTATATTCGTGCTATTCTTGAAGCGTGCGAGGAATTTGCCTTTTAGGAATCATTTTACCTTGGGGTTTGATCGTGCAAAGGAAATCTTCCGAATCGCGTGCCTGCAACTGCAACAGTCGAGCTTTCATATATAGGGATCCATTATTGCCTGCGAGGAAGCTTCACGTACAGTCTTGCGGCATTCATGTCGATAACACCAGCATGCGCTTGCTGTGTACACGCAACATAACTTACCCCAGTTGCATTGCAACAGGCGCTCGGGCGAACAGGCATCTCTAAGTTCAGATTCAAGGCTGAAACCTATATGCACACCGCACGAAAAGCTAACTGTTTAGCATGCGCTTTGCTTTTAGTACGCACTTGCGTTAAGCGCACTCACGTGGCGTGACTTTCAACTAAGGAACATGCAGAACAGTTTCTCGTCTCCCAAATTTGGCCGGAGCAAGGAAAATGGTAATGCGCGAGTGAAGAGCACGGGTTCATCCACGAGCGAACACTGTCGATATATGTGCGGGCGCAATTACCAGCTCCGCGAAAGACTTGCCCAGGGAAATTCGTGGGGGAGCAAGAGCGGACCTTATAGCGCGCCAAAGCTAGAGTAAATGAGACGTTTGCCATTCCGGGCCTCTTGACTTTCTCCGCAATAATTGAGGGAGGAGGAAAGTATGGAGCGAAGGGGGAGAGAAGGCGCGCCTGCAGAGCCGCATAATTCCAGAGCAGAGAGACACGTGGGGTGGATGGGCTGTAGAGGGGAAGGGGGAGGCAGTATGGCAGCGTGCATTTTGAATATTAAATGACCCCAAGGTAGCTAGCCCACGATTTAGAATCACTTCTCGGCCTCATACTCTTGTTTTTTTTTCTTCTTTACTTTAATTCCTGGTACAGCGCATATAACATGGGGGCCGCATATATATATATCCGGAGCAAGAGAAAGAAAGGCGAAAACAAATTCGAGAAATCCAGACACCTGTCACAGAGAGAAGAAAAGAAGTTAATCTGAAATGTACGCCTTTTCGCGCGACAAGCTTCGAAGTGCCCTGGGGCTGGCTTGGCGTAATCGTATCGGAAGAAACGGTGTACGAAGGGAGTGAAAAAAAAAAAAAGAAATAAAGGGGGGGGGGGGGGAGGGGAACGAATGGAATAAAAGAGGGAGTTAAATAAAACTCTCGAGGAAGCCAGAGAGCGACAGGGAAAGCGTCCCAGTGGCCTCGGGCGGCTTCCGAGAGATTAAAATGTCGGCGGCTCGCTCTCCCAGGAGAGTGCGCGCTCGCGGATGAAAAAGAGCGTCGCCCGCCACCAACAGTTGACGCCGCAGGCCCGTGCGCGTTGTCCATGCAACCGCGGACCCCGACGGTCCCTGTCGAGCCTTTTTCGTCGCCTTTATTCTCGCTTGAACAGAAACGCGCGCAAAACAGATTCGATAGACGACCGCTACACACGAATGTGAGCCTCGTTCTTCCTTTAACGTCCACACCTTTTCACTTTTTGCATACACTTTCTTGTCTGATGCGTCCTTTACTCTCTTCGATACAGTCCGCTCGCCTGTGTACGAAATGCCGACAGGAACGCCTGCAGTGTTTTTATTTGACTGAAGAAGAGCGCGCTACGCAAGGGCCGTAACAAACCCAACTATACCTGTATAGCTAGCCGCTTGTATATAGTATAGCGGTTTATGGTTAAACCGCGCTGAAACTTGCGAAAGCGAATGGCGCAGAAGTGTGGAAGAAAGAAACGAGATAACACAGAGCTCGTCAGTAAAGGTGGCTGAGTCTGGTGTTGTTGTTGTTGTTGTTGTTGTTGTTGTTGTTGTTGTTGTTGTTGTTGTTGTTGTTGTTGTTGTTGTTGTTGTTGTTGTTGTTGTTGAACAAAGAACTTTGGGATTAGCGAAGGAATGCGTGGATTATCTAAGCTTATAATTAAGTTTTCAGTGTTGGTTGAATCGATAACGTGCTGTTGAAAGATGAAGTTACAGCTTAGAGAGATTGATTTCTGGGGTTTAACGTCCCGAAGCCACGCTATGATTATGCAGCTTAGAGAGAGAGAGAGAGAGAGAGAGAGAAAGAAAGAAAGAAAGAAAGAAAGAAAGAAAGAAAGAAAGAAAGAAAGAAAGAAAGAAAGACCACACCAGAGCCTCCAATCTAAAGGACAGCAGAATCTGTTAGGTCGAGACGAAGTTTTCTTTTTTTTTTTTTTTTAATTGCGAAATGGGATTGCCCTTAAGGCATAGTTTATGGTGTGTTACGTTAAATGTGTGCTGCAAGTCCTGTGTTGTGTATGAACTGAAGTAGTGCTTTGTGGTATCTGTTGTCGTGTATCCAACGGTCATAACTGGTCGAGGCACAGTAGCGGAGACCGTCTTGTTTAAGGAGACGAGAGCGCTCCCGATGGAGTCCTATGCATGTCCATATGAGATGGTGTGCATCTGCGTCCTGTCACGGGAACAGAACAATAAGGGCACGTATCACCAAGTGGTATGGTGCACCAGGTCCACGCAGAGATTACTGCCGGTGTAAGGCCACCCTGGCCCGAAATCTCCTAAGCACAACTTCCTCCGCCCTAGTAAGGTGATGGGGGAGGAAGTTTTCTAAGGGCCGCAGTCAATTTGTTTTCTTGCAGCCGTAAAATGGCGACACTGTAGAAGGCAGTGGTACGTTTATTATGTTCCCGATTACAAAAAGAGAAGATAGGAAGAAGCCAGCACCAAAATCTGACCCGTGGGAATAAGCGTTCAGAGAGGGAACGTAGCAACCTCACTTTTCGATGGAGGTTCCAATCGTGTTACAGGATTTGCGGTGCGAGGGTAACTTCCTGGCAGCTATAATCTGAAGACTCAGAATGTAGGTGCTCATAATCAGGGGCATCTGAAGAATCAGCATGGGATGGTATTAAAATTTACTGACGCAATACTCATCCAACATTTATGATACACGTCTCGGCAAGCTGGTAGGGGAACTCCCCAAAGCCTCCAAGATAACACCACGTTCAATGTGTCGGCCAATGAGAAGCATGTTAACGCCGCGTATATGGTATACCCACATAACGACAAGCTGGAAGTAGCGTCCGGCAAATGCGCTACCGATACAAAGCACACTGTTCTTCGCGTAAACATAGACAGCTTCGTTCTAAAGGTGCGACACTGATTGCGATAGCAATGCATGTAAAACTATAAGAACGTTTATAGAGCGCATCGACGAAGAAGGAGAGAAGCGAGATAAGAAATAGTATAAGCCGCGTCCGTACAGCTTCGTGCATATGTGCCGATAGCGCAGTGGTAGAATACCGGCCGCCTTTCGTCGCACATGCCGTTTCCCCGCCAACTACTCTTCGAAAGGCAACAAGAAATTAAGCGATGAAGCGCCCAAGTAGGGCAACGACGTCGACGAGTCAACGTGGTACAAGTAAACATGATTGACGCCTTTGTCGCACGGCATTTACTGTCCAGTTATTACGTAAACTACTTCAGTTACACCACAAGGGTTCGGTCAAGATCCTGGACGTTATGGAGGCGATGCGTGAGCGTGCTCTGTCCACATCAAACGGTGCCGTACCATCGAAACACCAATAGCGATAGGCAAGTTCATAGTGATGTACAATTAACATTCAGCTGCTTATGTGAAGACGCATATCACTTTCGTTTTACACAGATTCCTCTGACTGTGATGATTCCCCCCCGCCCTTTTTTTCTTTTCTCTCTCTCTCTCTATCTCTCTCTCGCTTTTCTTTTTTACGACCTGTGTCTGTGTAGTGTGGAGGGCACAGTCATTTCCTACTTGGACGTCCCCGTAACGTGTTGCAGGATTACAAAACAGCGTGTGTATATATATATATATATATAATAACTGTACTATAAAAGAGACACAAGCTCCCGCTTCCCTCACCTAATGTCAGGTGAAAGCACACCTCCAAGACGATAGCATTCTCGATTCGACATTGGAAGGGAAGCGGGACGTTGTATGGACGTTGTATGGACCACCACATCAACGACGACGCCGTAGGCAAATCTGCGCTTTCTTTGTCCGTTTAATCCAGTGTTGCGGAATGGGCGCCTCCATTCCATTCCAATTCCATTCCGGGGAATTAGAACTTGCCGCAATTCCATTCCTTTCAATTCCTCGGAATGAAAAAAACTTAGCCCATTCCCACTCCGGGAATGGCCGAGCAGTTCAATTCCATTCCTGTAATTCCTCAACGTAGGAAAGGCATCTTGATTCTTTTATCGACTTAAGAAGTGAACGCTCCATAAAGCTGATGTCATCACATACATTAAGAACTGCAAAAGTACTCAAAACACGTTACCAAGGTCGAGAGATAGTAGCTTGGTGACACATCTCGTGCAGTACGACCGCCCTACTAATTCACATAGGGGCAGTTCTCCCGCTATCTATAGTATTTGCATGGTCAGCGTGTTGGAACGAATGGTGATGTTTTAGTACTGTTTAAGCTTAAATGTCTCAATGCTAAAATGGCGTCATAGCGTATTTTTATGCTGACAAAAGTAGTGTTCAGGAAGACTAAGCAGTTTTGCCACGCGTCTGGAGCGGTCGTGAATATGGAGAAAACTAAGATTTGTTTTATGGGGAAGAAAACCCCCTAGTTAGTTGGAACAGTGCACCGCTCGGACACTTTGTGCCTTTGCATCGAATACGCAACAATGGGCCGCACTGCTCGTCAGCACTCACGCTTGTCAAGCGCGGCTCGCAAGCATGGATGGGGTGAGGAGGAATTTCTCTATTCGCCTGTGCGCAGGTATGCAATGTCTTCCTTGTCGCAGAGGTTATTTACGTGTGTCAGGTACTAAAATGCTCGTGATCGAGATAAAGATCAGGTGTGCATAGAGTATTCGCTGCTTTCGTGTGGGGGTATCAATGGGAACCAACGCGCAGGGATAAGCCCACGTAACCGCGGCCGTGGTTACGTGGGCTCTCCTGCTTCGCCTGGCTTCCCGAACCAATGCTTTCAAAAATTTATTCTCTCTCTCTGTAAGGAGGGGGAGGGTAAACAGTTCATCGTGTACGACTGTGTGCTGCGCTGACCTAGAGACATTCGCCGACAGAGTTTCGGGCAAAGGCGCTCATGTGTCTAGACAGGGGAGGGCAGTATTGCAAATAGGTGCGAAGTGGGGGGGGGGGGGGGGGGGGAGGAGTATGAGGTGAGACGGCGCGCAAGCTGTCATAAGAAAGCTTGCAGTGAACACAAGCATCCAGCCAGCGTCAATACGCGTCAAAACTTAGAGAAGCGCTTTTGGAATATGCGTCGGTCGCCGAAGGCGACAGAAGCAAAAACAAAAAATTGAAGCGTGGGGAGTCAAAAGGCGCCAGGGGCGCCGATGAGGAAAAAAAAAAATCGCAAGGCGTAAGGGGGGGGGTGGGGGAGTGGGTAAGCCGCCGCCGTAGTTCCTCACGGTGGTTACGCCAAGAACAGAGACAAACGTCGGAGCAACACAGTCTATATAAGGACAGAATTGTAGTGGGCGCGTTGCTTATAAATGCACCGGGCTTGTAATCAGCCAAGCCATTTTAAAAATACTGCTTTATTGTTAAATTAGAGGCTCTGACTTACTAATGTTTGAAGTTTGAAAAACAGCGCGTAGACGAAAACGTGCTCTATTTTCGGAAAAAAACGTAATTCCATTCCCATTCCATTCCGAGCAAAAGGCGCTTAATTCCATTCCCATTCCATTCCGGGGTCGCGAAAATGTGGAATGATTCCGGAATCATTCCAATTCCGGAGTGGCAACTCCGCAACACTGGTTTAATCCTTATTGTAAAAAACAGAGCACCTTATAGTGTCGTGCATACGCGTAGCCGCACTATTATCCTACAGGAATCGCAATGCGCAGGCCTACTAGTAGACTTATACAGATGCAGCGTAGATGAATATTGTTTAAAACGACATGGTATACATTATGCATCTAAGACCGTCACCCTTGTCGCAAGAGATCAATACAAATCAATACAAGTGTTGCAAATCAATACAAGATTAAAACAAGTGTCATACAAATCGGAATGTCCACCGTTAAACATTCCACCTCGCTGGACGTTCAGGTTCGTTGCACTTTCTTCAGGCCACATTATATGCCTCAGGGGAAGGACTTGAGAAGCCAGTGAACATGCAAGAACAAAGCGCGCACGAAAAAGTCGCCCAGTCGAGGAAAAAAAAAAAAAGTGGTACAACACCATCAATTTTGACAATGCGTGCTCAAGTTCACCATTTATCGGTAAATGAGGACCCCGTTGCGTCCTATACAGAAACCGATACTTAATTCAACAAGTTCCTGGAATGATTCCTGTGCCAAAAGGGAGCGACACAAGAAAATACTCCGAGGCCCTCTGACGGCCCTGAATGTTGTTATAGAGATATTTTGGCGCGAAATGCAAGATAATGAGGTCTGGCTCTCCCTTGCTTCAGTGGTGATGATCAATGTGTAACTAGTGAATGAAAGCGCGATACTGAAACGATACCTTATACAGGTATAAACTTGTCCAGCGGCTGCGTACTTTAAAACATTCGCGGCGTAGTGGACGCGCAAGCGCCGACGGTCTGAGGCTGGTGGACACGCTTTGGGTAGCGACTGCCAAGCAGACTCGCTGCTTTATTATTATTCTTTTTAACGCTAAGCCACGCAGTATTAACAAGTACTGACCTCATAAACTTTGCTCTCGCGAAACATGAACGCTGAACTATATATAAAGAGCAAGAACTGGTGAAGCAAGTTCGTGTTTTTCTTTCTTTCTTTCTTTCTTTCTTTCTTTTCCTTTTCTTTCTTTTTTTTTTTTTTTTTTTTTTTTTGCAGCGCTTCCTTCCTGAGCTTGCCGCGAGCGCGCGGATCCAATATTCCTGGCGAGCTTATCGGGAATGTTGCCCAGGAGCTTGGCATAGCGTTTCAGGAATTCCTTTCCCGTAATCAGGTTTCTCTCTCTCTCTCTATCTCTCTCTCTTTATTTCCCTTTTTCTTTCCGGCTTCCCTGCAAACTTCTGCCTGTATTTGCGTCTTGTTCGAAGGTTGTTCGCGTGCTTGGTACTTTCTCGACCTGTTTCTGCCGAGTAATCCAGTCGATAAAAGCGAAGCGTGTTGAGCTGAGTTGCGCGCGCGCTTTCGCAAACGTTTAAAGAGTCCGAACAGGGACCTGTGTTGAGGGAAAGGAAGAAGGCCTGTATATAAGCTACAGAATTTTAAAAAGCGATACCTTTCTTCCTTTCTCTCGACGTATGAAGTTAGCTCAACGACTGTGTAATGCCCGCGTCGAGAAGGATAACGTACATTTGCCCACGCCACATTTCTCATTGCAGTTTCACCCGCTTAGGGACCGGTGTCGTTCTGCTCAAGAATAGAGAACACGGGAAATTCCTTTCTTAACAGGACTGTTGAACTAGCAGACATTTCTCCCTCTCTCTTGCTCACTGAATAGGACAGAATTGTGAGAGAAAAAAAGGTTAGTCGAGCGCGGACACAGAATGTTTGCAGTTTGGGCCGAAGAGGAAAGCGCCGATAAGGTACACATAAAAAAAAAAAAAAACAAACAAAGGAGCTGGGCAACTTGAGACCTCCATTCGTTCCACAAGACCACAACAATAACCGTGCAGCCTCGCCACGGTGGTCTAGTGGCTATGGTATTCTACTGGCTATGGCACTCGGCTGCTCATCCGAAGGTCGCGGGATCGAATCCCGCCTGCGACGGCTGCACTTCGATGAAGGCGACATGTTGAGGCCCACGTGCTGTGCAATGTCAGTGCAGGTTGAAGAACACCAAGCAGTTGAATTTCCGGAGCCCTCCACTACGGCGTCTCTCACAATCATATCGTGGTTTCAGGACGTAAAACACCAGAAATTATTATTATTAACATAAACTTCATCTACGTTGCGTGCATTTTCCTGTGTCTGGTACGCTTCCGGGTTCACGAACGAACTGCGCGTTACATAGCATTGATAGAATAGCTTATTGATTTGTGGGTTTAACGTCCCAAAACCAGCTCTGATTATGAGAGCCCGGTAGTGGAGGTCTCCGAAATTTCGACCACCTAGGGTTCTTTAACGTGCACTGAAATCGCACAGCATACGGGCTTCAACATTTCGCCTCCATCGAAATGCAGCCGCCGCGGCCGGGATTCGATCCCGCGACCCCCGGAGCAGTCAGCAGAGTACCATAGCACTAGACCACCGTGGCGGGGCATTGATAGAGTAGGATTGATAGAAGAAATGCAAGCAAGGCACGATGCCACCAGGGGGAATGTGGCGCTGCCGGTTACAGCGGGGTAAAGTCTGTGGGGTTAGCTGCGGCTTCGCCGGTAGCACCGGCCTCGCTACGCTACCGCCGATGTGAGCTGGTCGGTCTCGTCGCCAGTTTTGGACTGTTTGACGGCGAGATGTAGTCGAGGCGAAAAAGAAAACTGAACGTTGGTGCTCCTTGCTTGGTTGCGACACAGAAAAACACCGGAAAAAGCTTCTCTCTTCCGTGCCCCTGCGTTGCAAAGAAGCGTTTTGATCCGAGGGTCGCGGGATCGAATCCCGGCTGCGGCGGCTGCATTTCGATGGAGGTGGAAATGTTGAGGCCCGTATACTATGCGATGTCAGTGCAGGTTAAAAAACGCCAGGTGCTTGAAAATGGCCCTTACTTCGACGTCTCTCATAATTATAGCGTGGTTTCGGGACGTTAAAAACGCCAGAAATCAATCAACCAATCAATAAATCAAGCGTTTGCCAAATGGGCTCGGGCAGTCCCAAGGCTGACAAGGTGTTGCAGGAGAACTTGGCAATTTGTTGCAGCGGTTGCTCATTCGAGCAAATATATACTGGAGACAGCAGTAACTGATGTCATAGCTGACAGAAGATGGAGCGAGAGGGCAATAGGTATTAAAAGATAAGGACAGTGAGAGCGATATATATTATTTGTAGAAAATGTGCGCCGCAAAGGTCTCGGAGTTCGTTTTATATGTGGCCATCTCGGGCGTTGTCGACCGAGCGAACACTGAAACCTTGCGTATTATAGACCAATGTTCCCGACAGTTTTCCTTTTTTTCCCCATTTGTGATGAACGACGTCAAAACCATATTTATTGTTTCACTGATTGCAGTCATAGTAAACTGCTTGTATCAGTACGAAATGACCTCCTCGTCGTTACAAAAGGTACGGCTGTGTGCCCACTGTCAAGAACTGCTGAAGTGCTAATGTGGCATTTGAGGCATGCGCCTTTTCCGCACGATATAAATCAGTACTTAATTAGAAGGCAAGATGGCGTACTCTTATACAGGACAAGTAAATGCCGGTCCTGAGCCGCAAAAGGTATAACGGTACCGCATAAAAGTAGAAAAGTGAATATTAAAATATACGTCCAAATATTTTGGCGCGAAATGCAAGATAATGAGGTCTGGCTCTCCCTTGCTTCAGTGGTGATGATCAATGTGTAACTAGTGAATGAAAGCGCGATACTGAAACGATACCTTATACAGGTATAAACTTGTCCAGCGGCTGCGTACTTTAAGACATTCGCGGCGTATACTGGACGCGCAAGCGCCGGCAGTCTGAGGCTGGTGGACACGCTTTGGGTAGCGACTGCCAAGCAGACTCGCTGCTTTATTATTATTCTTTTTAACGCTAAGCCACGCAGTATTAACAAGTACTGACCTCATAAACTTTGCTCTCGCGAAACATGAACGCTGAACTATATATAAAGAGCAAGAACTGGTGAAGCAAGTTCGTGTTTTTCTTTCTTTCTTTCTTTCTTTCTTTCTTTCTTTCTTTCTTTCTTTCTTTTTCCTTTTCTTTTCTTTTTTTTTTTTTTTTTTTTTTTTGCAGCGCTTCCTTCCTGAGCTTGCCGCGAGCGCGCGGATCCAATATTCCTGGCGAGCTTATCGGGAATGTTGCCCAGGAGCTTGGCATAGCGTTTCAGGAATTCCTTTCCCGTAATCAGGTTTCTCTCTCTCTCTCTATCTCTCTCTCTTTATTTCCCTTTTTCTTTCCGGCTTCCCTGCAAACTTCTGCCTGTATTTGCGTCTTGTTCGAAGGTTGTTCGCGTGCTTGGTACTTTCTCGACCTGTTTCTGCCGAGTAATCCAGTCGATAAAAGCGAAGCGTGTTGAGCTGAGTTGCGCGCGCGCTTTCGCAAACGTTTAAAGAGTCCGAACAGGGACCTGTGTTGAGGGAAAGGAAGAAGGCCTGTATATAAGCTACAGAATTTTAAAAAGCGATACCTTTCTTCCTTTCTCTCGACGTATGAAGTTAGCTCAACGACTGTGTAATGCCCGCGTCGAGAAGGATAACGTACATTTGCCCACGCCACATTTCTCATTGCAGTTTCACCCGCTTAGGGACCGGTGTCGTTCTGCTCAAGAATAGAGAATACGGGAAATTCCTTTCTTAACAGGACTGTTGAACTAGCCGACATTTCTCCCTCTCTCTTGCTCACTGAATAGGACAGAATTGTGAGAGAAAAAAAGGTTAGTCGAGCGCGGACACAGAATGTTTGCAGTTTGGGCCGAACAGGAAAGCGCCGATAAGGTACACATAAAAAAAAAAAAGAAAAGACAAAGGAATTGGGCAACTTGAGACCTCCATTCGTTCCACAAGACCACAACAATAACCGTGCAGCCTCGCCACGGTGGACTAGTGGCTATGGTATTCTACTGGCTATGGCACTCGGCTGCTCATCCGAAGGTCGCGGGATCGAATCCCGCCTGCGACGGCTGCACTTCGATGAAGGCGACATGTTGAGGCCCACGTGCTGTGCAATGTCAGTGCAGGTTGAAGAACACCAAGCAGTTGAATTTCCGGAGCCCTCCACTACGGCGTCTCTCACAATCATATCGTGGTTTCAGGACGTAAAACACCAGAAATTATTATTATTAACAATAAACGTCATCTACGTTGCGTGCATTTTCCTGTGTCTGGTACGCTTCCGGGTTCACGAACGAACTGCGCGTTACATAGCATTGATAGAATAGCTGATTTGATTTGTGGGGTTTAACGTCCCAAAACCAGCTCTGATTATGAAAGGCGCCGTAGTGGAGGTCTCCAGAAATTTCGACCACCTAGGGTTCTTTAACGTGCACTGAAATCGCACAGCATACGGGCTTCAACATTTCGCCTCCATCGAAATGCAGCCGCCGCGGCCGGGATTCGATCCCGCGACCCCCGGAGCAGCAGCCGAGTACCATAGCCACTAGACCACCGTGGCGGGGCATTGATAGAGTAGGATTGATAGAAGAAATGCAAGCAAGGCACGCGATGATTATTAGATTTAGTGATGGCGCCCCCGTGCGCTAGGGGGCCTCACGTTCTTACATCCATTTGTTATCTCCCCGCGTTATCATGCGGGTCAGACGGCCGCATGAAAGTACAAAAGAAGGCGAAGCCGCTTTGGTATACCCTGTGCTATAGTATACTTTCTGTCGTTATCGGACAAAAGGAAGACTCCCCAACCATTAAAGTTCGGCGCTCTGTCACTGGAACTCTCTTAATCCCCGTCTAATCTCCTAATCCCTAATGTTCCCATCTTCACTTCCTGTCTTATTCGTACCCTTTCCCCATATCCCCTACGGAGCTCTAATCCTAACTACATGGCTGCAGAGCCATGGTGTAACCATCTCTCGCTCGGTAGGTTCAAGGACATGTTCGGTATGAAACTCTGCACTGCGTATTTGCTTGACCTTAACCACTAATGGCAGCTGCATGTAGCTCTACCACTATGAATCCCCCTCCCCCGGTCGTTTTTTAATAACAGAAGGAGAAAGAAAGGACCCCTCTGTACATGTGTCCAGCAGCTCTATTCGACTGACAGCTAACCTGCGAGAGGGAACACTACCATGTGCCCGTTTGTAACAGAAGAAGAAAGAAAGGACCCCTCTGTACATGTGTCCAGCAGCTCTATTCGATTGACAGCTAACCTGCGAGAGGGAACACTACCATGTGCCCGTTTGTAACACAAAGCTTCGAGGGAATCCATATGGATTTCTAAGAAATTAAAGCTTATTAGTTGGCGAACAATTAGTTCGGGTCCGGGGCTCGAATCCGGAACCAACGCCTGTCCGGGGCTTTTGCCCTACCAAATGAAGTAATTAGGAGAGGAGGCTAGCAAGCGGCACCTCGAAGCACAAGAGCGGGAATATATGGTGAATTTGCTTTTGCGGAATTCCGCCCGGAAAGGTGCAGTTACATTTGTGAGAGGGAAAAGTAGCGCCCGCCCATTTGTAGCACAAGGCTACAGAGAAATCCATGCAGATTTCTCAGAAATCAAAGCCCCCTAGTCGGCGAAAAGATTCGTTCTGGAACGGGTTTCAGACACGGGAACAACACCTTTTTGGGGAGCTCGCTCTACAGTCCCTAGATATTTTTTCCCTTTCTTAAAATCTAGAGACTTTAGCTCTACCAATTCAGCTAATCAGGAGTCTAGCAATGAGAACGTTTCCCCAAGACCCAGAATTTCGCTCTTGGAAGGGAGTTACCCATTTTGTTACCAGAACGGCAGCGGGAGCGTGTTTACGAACTTATTGGGTAGCTGCAAAATTTTGGGGTGTGTATGGGGATCTATACGGTACTAGTGTGGGGGAGTAACGGGGTATAAATCCCTGCTAGCGATTGATAGCGCGAGATCGAATTCATCGACAAATCGAAGAGTGTTGGTGTGAATATGGGAAATGAGCTCTGCCTAATTCTGCATAGAGGGGCAACAATTATGAACGCGAAAACGAGCACCCACGCATTCGCTGCACAAAGCTGCAAGGAATTAGACTATCAACATAACGTACGCATTCATACACGTCGCACTAGCACATTTTATCGTTCCTTCGTCCCACGAACGTCCATTGACTGAAACCACCTTCCCTCCGAGATCGTTCCCATTTCAGACCATAACTTTTGTTCGGCATTACACAATTATTTAATTGATGAAATGTGAAGTGGATATTTTACACCTTCATGTACGCGCTGTACTTCATTCATATTCGCTTGAATCACCCTAACAACGCATCTTCCTCTTTGTCGTAAAATTGTATTACTTGATGTTGCGTTCTCGATCATTCTTGTTTTGTTGCTTTATTACCCCACTCTCCTCTGTAAAGCCCACACCGTGGTAAAGCCTTGTGCAACTGAGGGTACAATAATTGAAATGAAATGAAATCGCCCTCGCGCCGTCGTTCACTAGCCTCCTGGTTACTCAATTGGCAGAGCGAGAGCAAGGTATAGGATTTGGCCCGGGGTTCGTATTCCGGACCAGGACCAAACCTACACTATTTTACTATTGTTTTACTGCGTACGGAAGTGACATGCTGGGTCGTGGTGGAGCCCGGCATTAAACACTTTCGTATTAAAAATGTGGCTGATCCCTTTGTAGTGGGAATCCGTATAACACGAAAGCGAAATGTGCGTTCACAAAAGCAGTCGAATGCTTACTGCACATCGAGATGAACATGCGCGTTGCTATCAGTGTTTCGCTGGTACGGTACCATTCGACGTGGATGCACCCATGTTGACGACTGGTGACTCATCGCCTCCATTCCGACGACTAACGTCCATGACCGCAACCAACCCATTGTGGTGAATGAAGTAGTTTGCGTAACAACTGGACAGAGCGGATGGTAAATGCCGTGCGACAGCGGCATTAATACATGCTTACTTGCGTGACACTGACTCGTCAGCGTCATCGCCGTACTGCGGCGCTTAAAGGGCGACTCCGGCGATTATTCAGCATCCAAGGCTCTCATTGAAATTTTCAATATATGTTCTACTCGGCACCGTAATAATACACGCCAAGCCAGGCGGTTGCTAGTTATTTAGTTTTCCTGGAAATTAATTTTCAATATTTTTAGCGGATTCCCACACGGGCCACCCTGTGTTTTTTTTACGTCATCACCTTCAGTGCTGCCTACCCGAGCCAGCGGGCCGTCAAAAGCAAAACGGCGATACTCCAGCGTTCAAATCGTCGCTGTCAAGTTCAAAAAAGCTGACAACTCAATACATCGTCGGATGACCTCGCCATTCTCATTTTTCTGGCACCAGCTCCACATTTCTGATGGTGGGAACGTTGTGACGTCATTGCATACGCTGCACGAAGCATCTGCCCGTTTCGGTTTCGGTTTGAACACGCCTTTCGGTCGGTTATTTAAAATTATTGGCACGTTTCTGAGCAGACTGAACAGTCCTGGCTGCTACAGGACTATCAGCACCATTGAACGCATCGACATCAGAACATGGTGACAAAACCGCCGGAGTTGCCCTTTAACACAGCAGTTTTCTGAGTCAGTGGTATAGATAATGACGGATTGAAGGGTTTATATGTATCCTCTGGAGAACGGTATACCTCCAGATACCAAGTACCCTTGCACCATAACGGACACGCTTATGAAATCGCAAAGTATGGGAGAAGGCCGTACTCTCGATCTTCCAGACTAGCTGTACAAGTCTAACTATAATCGTGTCGTTTGGATTTCGAAGTATCAATCACTCTTTCGAGGGGAGGTCGACCAGGTAAAGTTACCATAGCAGAGGTTGTCAAACCACCTGTGCGTCAAGTGTCACGAAAGCGGCGTTGACATTGTATAGGGGCTACGAGCCACAACGAAACTTTATAAATAGTGTAATCAGTGTATGTGCGGCTGCGTGCGATGTTATATATGTGCTCATCAACGTGTATGCCATGATCATCACCCACAGCCTGGAGTAGCATGCCAGGTACATAGCCAGGCTAACACCTCCAGCATTTCATTAAATATTCGCTCCCTCTTTCTCTATCGGCGGGACGACGCAACTTTGAGTTTACGCTCCCGTTGCTAAGCGACCGGCGCTTCGCGGGAAATCCGAAATGATTGAGCCACGCGGCGAAAGTAGGTCGCAGGTGGAAAGAGAAAGTAACGAGCCCGAAAATTTGATCGAGAACGATGAACGCGCGAACTTCGGTCATTGAATTCGCGTTTCCCGCAAAGCACCGGTTGCTATAGGAGATGGAGATCGAATAACATCTGCTTTGAAGTTATACGTCGTCCCTTCAATAGATAGCCGCTGCCGCCAGTGAGCCAACAGGCGTTTGCTATCCTATCTCGTCACTCGCACCTCAGGCAATAGTCCTTTTTACTTATATAGGCTGTCAAAATCCGTGACATTCGTGCAGCACCATTCTTGAGGAGTGACACTTTGGGGCCGCCCTCAAAACAGATGCTAATGCATCCCCCCCACCCCTCGAGACGCACACGCACGCGCACACGCAAGAACTTTTCGTGGTCATTTTTACCAGCTCCTCTCATTCGCGAGCTGTGCTTGCTGTTTGTGGAATTAGAAGAGGCACACGTCGACATTGCGATTTCGATGATGCATTACTTATTGCCCTTTCCGTGGCTTTTTTGTCTGGTGGTGTGGGACAGTGCTGAGAAGCCAACCCCCTGGATCGACCCCAGCGACTTGTAGACGTATTGTTTTTTTTTTTTCTTTATACGAAATACTAAACAGTGACAAAAAATGGGGGGGGGGGGGGTTACGGTGAAGCGCGCAGAAATACCAAAATACAACAAAGAACATAGTCCGACTGGGACCCTAACCTATAGCTATAAATAGTCGTCTTACGCAATGTCTGGTCGTGTCGCTCGCGACAGTGCGAATTATCGATTACCTTTCTACGGTGTCGGTGGATGTGCTTTTGTGTCATCAATCATTCGCACGTCGTGCGGCAATGTAGACTTAGGACAACTTGTAATTGGCCTATTTGGTGCCCACCGTTTGATATGGTGGCCGTTATTAAAAGACTGGGACAAACACAAAAGCAAAAAAAAAAATGCACAAAAGCATGGCAGGGCCAGTAAAAAAAATTTAAAATAAAGTCACCGCCCACGTCGTCTTTTGAGTAGTCTCCCTGTCCCCGTCCGGCATTAGCGGTCAGCATGTCACAATGTACGATTATCAGCCCGTCCTACGACAATACAGTCGAACCTCTTTATAAGGAACTATACAGCATCAGGACTATCATTTAGTTCGTTATATCCGATATTCGTTGTAAAATATAAAAAAGCGGCTCTAACAAATAGCCAAGCTTGCTCGCGCAAAAATCCTAGATAAAAGCCTTATATAAACGAGATCACATTTACCGCTTTGAAGCTGATGTATAAATCGTGAGGAGAGCCTCGGAAGCTCACGCGTCCTCAGGTCACATAACGTTCCCACCCCGTTCTGTGTTCACACGCTACTAGATGGCGCAACCGACCAAAGTTTCCTCAACATTTTAAAGGGCCCATGACAGCTATTTTTTTGTTGGATACTTTTATGTTCTAATGAGTAGAACAGTGTCTTGTAATCACGGCATGGAGTGGCAAATTCTCCAGCGTGAAGTCTAATTAGTCACAGCATCGTTAATTTTGTTCAGTTTTAATGAAGCTTCGAAACGCGCGCCAAAAACTGCAAGGAACTAGCGCCGCGGGGCAAGCGCGGCGGCTGTCGGAAGTGAGCACATGCACTGATCACTTGAGCTCAAGATTCGGTGACGTTGCGGAGAGCGCGAGCGCCAGACCAGCTCGCCACACTCGCTTTGCATCATAGCGTCTGTACAATGTACGCTTGAGGGACCAACACGGAGAGGAAGCAGAAAAATACGGCTTTTGGCGTGGCCTCCGCGATCGGCTGCGAGAGCCGATCTTGGAGGCCACGCTCGGAGGCCATAGCGCGGCGCGCCCGTGTCTGTCTGTGACGTCACGATATCAACTTACAAAAGTGAAACGTCACAGATGGCCCACAAACTACGTCATACTAGTGACGATGTCGCGAGGTGCCGAAAACCCAGATGAGCATTTCTGGTCACTTTAAATACATATTAAAATATCTTAACGACAACGTTCGCCGTTAATATTTGGCCACAAGTGCCTTCAGATGTTCGACAACCAAACAACACAAACATATCGGGTTTGAAATTTTGGTGTCATGGGCCCTTTAAGGAACATGGTTGCTGTCTTTCAATACTTACTTTTGCTTTTAATGCTACCTTTCCCATTTAGAGCCTCACGCGAACCAATATTTCTTCGCTACCAACGTCTTTAGCAACCACTCTCGCGCCTTCAATTTCGTTATACAAATAATAAATGTCACTAAAATGAAACTTGACCTATGAAAGTTCGTGCTTAAGTCGCTGTAACCGATATTTCGTTATATCTGTGCTCGTTATAACAAGCACAAATGTTATAACAAGGTGCAGCTGTAATTTAAAAGCCTACAGCATGGATTTATTCAACTTGTCTGGTAAGTCACATGCATAGGCGCGCATGCGGTTCTTTGTTAGGGGGAGCAGTTTCACTTTTTCACCACAGCGGCCCCATCTTCCTTCCTCCCGACTAGCTCTCGCGTACTGAAGCCCTCGTAGTCAGAACGCACTGTTCGATAAATGTACGAGGCGCAACTGGAGTCCTTTTAGATTACTATGGGTGGCGCATGATAGCAGAAGGGAGGGGTAGTGTACCCCCCCCCCCCCCCCTTTTCATTCCCTTTCCGCTTGTGTGAACGCGCCTGTGATTACAACTACGCAGCCTGTCGATACCAGGCACTCATTTACTTCTCGACAGAGTGGCTATGAGAAAGTTCTGGTTCCCCTGAGGGAGTAGCAAGTGTATGAGTGCTAAACTGCCAGTGGGCATGTTGGAGCATGCAGCGATGCAGCCGGCCGTAAACCCGTTCCTTTATTTAGTGCAGATTGCTGCGCGCGCAGCAGCAGGGACCAGCCGTGCGGCATCATGGTCAGTGGGGGTCAACCGACTGTACATGCCGCACCCGGCTCTGCACATGCGCAAGCGCATCGTCGGAACAGCCACGGACTACTGGAGGGGCGTCATCAATACTTGATGCACTGCCCCACGCCCGTTGTCCGGCTATCCAGCGCAGTTTTCAATGCACAATACCGAAATCATCCTCAGCCAACGAGATTCCTTACACGACACCTTGAATATCATTCTCGTAAGACATCCGAATTCCCCCCTATTAGTTTTTGGCGACTTTAACTTCCGGATATTTCGTGGGGCAGTGACAATGGCTCAACTAGTCCGCATACCAATGAAAGCTCTAGATTTGTTAACATCTGTCAAGATTTCAACTTGACACACTTAGTGCAACATCCTACGCGAAGTATACCTCATCCAACGTGTTAGATCGAATACCCACAACAAAACCTTATCGGTTTTCAGAATTTACGTATATGCCTGGTTTAAACGATCATTGTAATTTCATTTACTTTGCAACGTTCCTTCAGTGCGAGCGCCACAGCACAGCAAAACGATAAGAGATTATGCTAAAGCAAATTACACCGCTATTACCATTGAAATGCAGTCCTTCTGCGAATCGTAATAGTAATAGTAATGTAATAGTGTAGCAGAGAACTGGACAATTTATAAAGAAAGAAAATGCTGTCACTCATTGATAAATACATCCCTTTACGTAAAATATACGTTCAACGTTTCATTCGCCTTGGTTCACACCATTACTAAACCGGTTAAGGAACAAGACAAAAAGAATTTACAGACAAGCAGTGTCAAGTGGTCTAGCTGAGCGATGGAAAGCTTATCAGACTTGCGTCACTGAGTATAAACGCGAGCTTGAGGCTGCTAAACGCGTTTTTTTCTAACATCCTTCCCTCGTTGCTTCGAAAGAAATCGCGTAAATTTTGGGAGATAGCGGCAAACCAAAGCAGGACATTCAACTTTTTGATGACACAGGGAACGCCATACCATCTGATATATGCTGTGTTGCTTTGCAAAATATTTTCAAACGTTTGTTTTCTAATGATCAGTCCTTTTCTTCGCCTGTATTTAATAGGCTTACGTTTCCCATGATGGATCCCATAATCATTGTCTGGGTCGGATTGTCGAAACTCATCGAGAATTTACAGGCATCCGCGCCTGGTCCAGATGGAATTAGCGCGCAGTTTTTGAAATGCACTGCTAATTATTCATCCATCGTTCTTTCTGAACTTTTCAAGCAGTCCTTAAGGTGTGCTACACCCAGCCACTGGAAGGCGGGAAAGGTGGTGCCTGTCCCAAAACACGGTAGTCCTTCAAGCGCTATCAACTACAGACCCAATTCCATAACCAGCATTCCCTGCAAGCTTCTTAAGCACATCATTTACTCCAATCTCGTGGATTTCCTTTACACTAATAACTTTTCAGCAAATATCAGCATGGTTTTCGAAAGCATTTCTCATGTGAAACGCAACTGGTTATGCTTACTAATGACTTGTTTTCAGCTGTAGATAGATCTTGTATTGACTGCATTTTTCTGGATATTGAGAAGGCAATTGACAAGGTTTGCCACCGCCTCCTTCTTCTAAAGTTGAGCAGACTTAACATCGACCCACATCTACTTTCTTGGATTGAGTGTGTCCTCTAAACGAACACAGTTCGTAACTGCTAACAACTCCGCTTCACCAACCTGTTTTGTAACCTCTGGTGTGCCGCAAGGCTCAGTACTTGGGCGCTTGATTTTTCTTATTTGCATTAACGATCTGCCAGACAATGTAGCATCTAAGATGCGGCTGTATGCAGAAGATTGCGTCAGTTATCGCGAAATTACTAATACAGCTGATTCCCTCTTGCTTCAGTCTGATCTTGGCGTGAACAAACGTGAACAAATGCAAAATGCTTACGCTTTCTCGTCGCAGTCCGGTTTTGGCGTCTTCAATATTGACAACGCTGTCCTCTCTTCTGTCACGTGTTATAAATATTAAGGTGTTCGCATATCACTAACACCCTTTCATAGCAATATCATATTGAATATGTAACCAATTCTGCTAATCGCTGTCTTTGATTTTTACGTCGCACCTTTTCTCGTGCCCATTCTCCTCTGAAGCTTATCCTATATAAAATCCTTGTAAAGACAAAGCTTGAATATGCTTCATCAATTTGGGATCCATCTACATCTCATCTCACGTACGTGCTAGAGGCCATTCAGAATCGCCCCGCGCGTTTCATCGTATCCAATTATTCCCGTAGTACCAGTATATCCTCCATCAAAAGTAGTCTTGATCTGCTTGGTCTTTCATCAAGAAGGAAGCTCGCCCGTTCATCCCTGTGCCATAAAATTCATTTTGCCAATACAGAAATAAAAGAATTGGCCGTGTATCTGCGTGCTTCGCTGCAAATGTTGTCGAAAGACGATAGTCTTCAGCCGGCCGTACTACGCAGCGTGAGATATGGACGCCATCTGGCAGCGCCGTCGGGAAACATGAGCTTGTGCAGAATCCCTAGGTAACTGCCAGGTGGCAGCACCAAATCGTTGGCAGAGGCCTTTTTCGTGCATAGCGTCGCATTTTTAGCGCAGCCTAAGAATTAAGTATCTACGTATTTTCTAGTAAAGGAACACACCACCTAATACTTACGTATTGATGTTGCGCCTCAGATATGCATAATGTTCGCTTTTTGATCGACAATGTTCACAAGTATGAACGCAGCTACCAGTTCACGATGGCTGGGCGTTAGGCAAGCGCTTAAACTTTGGCCAGGTGGCTGAATCGTGTGACAGACAGACAAACAGAAAGACAGACCAAAATTTCTGCGTTCAAGTATCCCACGAAAGACCATCGTCTTTAAAAATGACCTCATCACACCACCTACGTATATTTCAACACGAATTGACCACAGCCACAAAGTCCGAGTGCCAAGTTGCCAGACGAACCTCTTCTTCAACTCATTTCTGCCAAAAACAGCCTCTTAATGGAACCACCTCCCCGCCTCGGCCGCTAGCAGCCCAGACAGTCTTTCCGAGCCAGTGGCGCACCGACGGGGGAGGGGGGTTGTAACCCGCCCCTCCACCCTTTGAAGCCGACCTAACCCCCCTCCCACTCCGTAACTGCTTCTATGTCCTAGAAGAATGTGGAGCTAATGTCTGCAAAACGCCGAAAAACAATAAAAATAATCATCATCATTGATGTCACTATTATTTGGCATTTTATTTACTTTTTTTACACACGCAACAATTGTGTAATCGCTTGCCCGGCCCTTCGTGAAAAATTGAACCCCACCCCCCTGGCAGAAATATCCTGGGTGCGCTACTGTTCTGAGCTGTTTTGTACGACATCGTATGACATTCATGTGTAACCACTCCTCTCTGTAACGCCATGAGGGATTGAGAGTATCTTTAATAAATAAATAAATAAATAAATGTAAGGACATTGCTCTGAATTAGCTCTAAAGATCCCTAGATATCGCCGCGAAGCCAGCAAATCAACAAGCTGGTTGCAAACACGTTGTGGAGTACATCAGCGATGGCGTCAGTTGACCGACTTTTACCTTCTCATGAGAAAAAAAAAATGGTTTCTGTCAGGGTTGACAATTACGGAGGCGGGAGGAGAGGGAGCGCCCGCACGCGTCCCTCCCTCTTTCCTTTATGATGATTGATTTCTGGGGTTTTACGTCCCAAAACGCGATACAATTATGAGAGACGCTGTAGTGGAGGGCTCCGGAAATTTCGACCACCTGAGGTTCTTTAAAGGAGTACTGACACCAAATTTCGAAGCTGAGTTTGCTCTACTATACAAATCTCCTATGTGCGTAGACACCTCTGAGCAAATGTTAAGCTCAGGAAATGCTGATATTTTAATTGGACGTCAAAGTCAATATTTACATGGCGTGCCTACTGACATCGACACTAGTATGAACGTCAGGCTACAGTACGAATTTTGGTGACTTCACGCAGCAGTATGGCAAGTTGTGATGATGCCACGTACAAAAACATGCAAAATGGCCTCTCGCGTCACTCTCGGTGGTATGCTCTCGCCGTTCAGTCGCCGTAGTTGACAGTGCCCGTGAAGCGAGCGAGCGAAGTCGAATTACCCTCTATCGTCGTGTGTGCCCGCGTATAATCGGAAGGCAAGCTCTCTATGGCGCCGACATTTTGCCCCTGAAATGCCGCGGAGGTCTCGGAGGCCACATTAGCTTATCGCAGGCTCCGGAGTCACGCCGACACCCACCGTGCGTGCCGTACGTTGCATCTTGCACAGTGCCGAAGTATTTGCTGTCGTCGCGGAGTCACTATACAAAATCTTGTACATTGTTGACACCGCACTTGCTGCAGGCGCTGTGCGCGAGAGACCACTAGGCGAAAACGTCACGATTTTTTGCGGGAACACGTCACAAGGGCTCATTACTATGCACATACTGTGTCGTGACGTCAGGCTACAGCAGGGACCGAAACCGGCTTTTAAAGGCATGCTGTAAATAAATTTTCACGGCGCGCTCACGCTTACCAGTACGTTTTCTGGGCTATGGAGGTCTTGGCCTTTCATTTCATGCAAAAAAACGCCAACTGAAAATTTTCGTGGCAGTACTCCTGACATCGCTAGGTACGCGGACCTCAACATTTCGCCTTGATCGAAATGCAGCCGCCGCGGCCGGAATTCGATCCCGCGACCTTCGAATCATCAGCCGACTGCCATATATACCTAAGTGGCGGGGCCTCTCCCCTTTACACCACGTACCTGGAAACAATCTTACTTTAAAGAACTTGCATCACGGCAATGACGGATTTATTTTGAGTGGCTCCCTCAATGTACAGACTGACTCAGGCCCTACCCCCCTGTCCACACCACGCCTTCACTGAAAAGTGGGAAAGGTGCTCATCTGGTTTTAGTGGACCGAGGGGATCTAATGAGAGAGAGAGAGAGAGAGCGAGCTGGCTCCGTGACATAACGCTCTTTCCTGGAAGAGGTACTCGGCTGCCACCCAAAAAAACGCGGGTTCGATCCCGACCGCGGCGGTCGCATTTTCGATGGAGGCGAAAATGCCAGAGGCCCGTGTACTGTGCGTTGTCAGACCACGTTAAAGAACCCCAGGTGGTCTAAATTTCCGGAGCCCTCCACTACGGCCTTTCTCTCCTCTCTATCTCTTTCACTCCCTTTCCCCCACCCCCATGGACGTTTAGCCGTGCTCCCTACATGGGCAGCTCTTCACCCTATTTTCTTCACTTCCTTAACTAGAATCTCTATCTCTCTACATGGGCAGCAAAAATTAGCGTACTTTCCCAACCGAACCACAATCAATCAATCAATCCTGGAAAAGCACCGGGAGGCAACCCATACTTCGGCGTGTGTAAAGCCCCTTTGACGCGTGTAAAGCCCCTCTGACGCGTGTTGTGCGTGGCGGCATCTGGTGGAAACGAAAGGAACGACCATATTGCGCGGGCAGTTTGAATGGCTCACTACTACTCGCTTTTGCCACTGTTCTTGATTAGCGACACGTTGCAAGTCGAAACGACGAAGGAACAGCGCGTTTACACTTGCAAAGCGATAAATAACACGACTACAGCTTAAAAACAAAACAATTCTGAAAATAAAGTAAGAAATCTAACGACCACACTGCGTGGGCAGCTTGAATAGCTCCCTACTTCGCGCTTTTGCCACTGTTCTTCATTAGCGACACCTTGCAAGTCGAAACGAAGGAATAGCGCATTTATACTTGTAAAGCGATAAATAACATGACTACAGCTTTAAAAAAACAGTTCTAAAAAAAATATCTAAGTTGTTACTGCACAGGTCAGCCAGGCAAGTCTGAGCGTTCTTGTACCCCTCAAGGTTTTATACATAAAGGACATGTACAGTACACGTCTGTTCCCCAAAGGGAAACATGTTCAGCGCCTGTACATGTCATTTACATGTTTATTTGTCCATCTAGTTTCATTGTGCACACTACATTTCCAAGAAATCTACCAACTAGCCCATGAGCGATGGGCGGATCTCTCTGGAGAACGTTCTTGTCCAATGAGGCTGTAGGAGTCACCTATCCACTCCACAGAAGCAACATGCGCATAGGAACACACTGCACTTCAGTGCAGTCTGTTGTGATTGGCTAGAGGGACCCATACATTCCACTATGCTGCCAACAGCTCGTGAAACGGAGTACAGCTTCTTTTTTTTTCCCCACGGCAACTTTAACTCACATCACTTTTAACCTCGTAGGTCAATTAAAAGCTGTTTAAACAACGTCCTTCCAGGCTGTCCTCCAATATGCGTTTGCCTCACGTATTTGTGTCTAACAGAAAATAGGACATATGAGATACAATGGTGCTGCAACATGCATTACTTTCCTTGTGCAGTAGTGCACGTAGCAGCACCGTAGTCTTGCGTGTAGCATGGATGTATGTTGCAGCATATGTTTAACAGGGTGCTTCAGTGGGGCCATTTGGTGGACTGATGAAGAGGTAAAGATGACTGATGAAGATACGGTGCAAGATGAAGATCAGGTGACGAAATCAGAGACCCTTCTGTCCCAATCTTAATCATGAACCACATCTTTCATAAAGATATGTCGCAGCAGTACGCAGAATAGCTCACTGGCTCTTGCTTGACAGTGCCATGAAAAGTGCAAATTATTTACCAAGCAATCATCCACAATGACATTTGCTGAACAATTTTCAAGCAATCCGCTCCTCTTTTGTCACAAACTCTGTAAGAGCCACATGGATAACAGCGCCCTTGAACGATGGTATTGCGATATGCTGCAGTGGAGAAATGAAACAGGCAGTTTAGACGATTAAGCGACAGACTATGACATATTTGCACGCATTTATTTTCTTAGAAGGCTCCATTTCATTGGATGCCATGTCTTGTGGAAATAATGCTTCAGTACGCACGCGAGGAAAAACGGCAAAAGGCAGAAAACGAAATGAAAAATACACGCTGCATACACCGCAAGCACACGCTTGGTTCCCGTGCTAGCAATATAAGTAGCACACACACCTTACATAGTTTGGGTCTTAATAAATGACACCAAAAGAATGAACTCGCTGTTGAGATATACATTTCGTAAACACATCTCTGCCAATAAGAGGCAAGATGAAAAGAAACAACAACAACAACAACAAAGAATTACCATAGACACCTATAGAGAAAGGTGACATAGAAACTGCATCAACCAGTCCATACGCACACACACAAATGCACACACACGCACACGAGAAAAGTCGGACTAGCTTTGTTTGTTGGTTTTTCTTTTTTCTACAGCTCTGCATCATTGATCACTGCGATGGTAAAAAGGCGGGCAGTCAAAAGACGGCAACTGAGCCACGAAGCAACAAGCACAGCACACGTGCACTGATCAACCTGATCAGCACAACATATGGAAGCAGTAGCATTCAATGTCACAGCCTCCGAATTTTGATATTTCAGTATACACACTTGGTACGACAGGCCTTGGGCAGAAAGGAACGAGCAACAATGTCTAGCAGAAACACTGGAACATTTATCATCTACACGTGCCTTAAAGCTGGAAGCTCTGAAAAGCTTGCGTGCGGAAGACACCATAGAAGAGAACTTTTTATTGCAAATGTAGGCCTTCACTTCACAGGAAACAAGCCCAGAGAGATGCTCACCAAAATGAAACACATCTTTAATGCTAATATAAGACACTGCCTTCAATAACCAAATTCATCTGCAACACGTTCCCAGGCACAAAATAGCATTGCACCACTTACTTATACAAGAATGAGTTAAAATTAGTCACTGTTTTTTTCTTAACTTCAGCGTCCTACTCAACAAGGACCTAGATACTTGACGAGAGCAGAGGTGTGTTACTCATACAAGAGGCATGGTTAATGTAGTGCCGGTCACACACATCTTTACAGGACAGAGCTACACGGATGCCAAGTTTTGTGGGACTGCGTTACATAATTTCTACCTTTCTACAATAGGTCCTGCTCAAAATATCACGGTGGCTTAGTTAGGCCAAGCGACAACAAAATAGCGAAATTCTTGTGCCAGGCATGACGATAGCTTCGCCATCACAAAGTGACACCCTGCTGACCTACCCAACCATGCCAAGTTCCCTCCTGCACAGGGCCTGCTGTACCATCAGGCACACCTGCCGCTCACTGTCACAACACACGCAACCTCTGTAGCAGCAAAGCAGACATCAGATGAAGCACAAATGCACACGCATCGTCATCGGTGGCCCGGAGAATCAAAATAGCTGACCACCGTCAGGGCACTTTCGTCTCGACATCTTCTCTGTGAAGTCTGTGCATGCTAGAGCCGCATGCAGAGCCAGCCAGCCCCTACATTTTCGAAGTTTCCTAACAAGGCATCGTGTTTCATCACAAGGAAAGACCACTTCCTGGAAGCCAGCAGAGGAAGCAAGCTGGGTTGATGTTGAGCTTCATTTTAAAGAACAAAGGGCCAGTGCTAAAGGAAACATCTACAAAGAGCAGGTACGTAGCACATCAGTGTCCACCTACCACCAGGAACAAGGAGACCCACCAAAGTAATGACAGTTACACGCACAACACTAAAAGTGCCAACAGTGAGCCACCAGGGAAACCTTGGGGGATCTCAAAAGTGAACCAATAACATAAACACCATCTACACATAAGATAACACAATTACGATATGTGATCCACTCTTAGCAGTAGATGGCTTGGGTATACATGTGAAAGGAAGCTTGATAAATTCCTATAAGAGAAAGATGCAGCCTGCCATGTACACTTCAAAACAGATGCATTCATATTGCTGTGCAAAGGCTGTCGCTATAGGGTGGCTCCATGAAGGTGAGCCCATGTGAATACAGGTGCAGTACAAATGAAACACGTAATCAACGTTTTCACATATCAAGTGTTTGTCAGCAGTGAATGCACAACAAGTACTGCGCATATAAAAGGCTTTCTGAATACACAGCCTCGATAAAAATGGTGCCAGCTATGTAGAAGCATTACAATGAAACACTGTCTTCCTCCTCCTCACATTTCGCTACAGACCCTTTAAATTCATTGAGCATGTCTTATAAAAATTCGCACATTAAACAGAGAAAGGCCGTTACCCCTAGAAACAATGAAACCACCGAGGAACAAGGGAAAAAATCCCTCTCAAAATGACACTACTTTCGACATACCAACATCTGTCATTCAATATGAGACCACCTCAACACTGAAATATGTGAAACTGGCTGCAATAGTACGGCAACCAAGTGCACAAAACACTAGCTTGCAATGGTGCTTCCAAGGGGAACCTCAAACTCACTCAAATGAATGAAGTTACAAGCAGTGAAATTGAGTTTCTACAATGTTAGGGTCAGCCCGTTGATCATATATGCACTGGATTGGGTATAAGACGTTCACATTAAGCATTAGCCTTTTACTTGCAAATTTCAAGAACACTTAAAGTGTTAAGGAAGAGTGTAGTAAAGACAAATTTCTCAGTGCATACACATTACAGAACAATTGCTGTCAGTGATATGCTCAGCGCATAGACTGAGCAATGCTGGTTGCAATTAAAGGGACATTAAAGATAAATGTTCATTGACTTCAAACTAATAGGCAACTCTATAAAAGCTCCATTTTGGTTCATTCTGCATAACCACATTAATTACAAGACTTGTTTCAAAACATGTTCTTCCTTTTTAAATTTTTCCTGAAACCCCAGCACTCGGGCATCAGCATGAGATCATTCATTCAACAGAATTCAAAGTTCTGCCTCGTGTCTGTGTACATTCTCGTATTTGGCCAATTGTGGTGCACTATAGGTTCTCAAAACATACTAAGCATAGCCTACTGTTTTAAGACAAACCACTGTCCATCCTCACTGATACAAAAGTCAAGTGAACCCTAACAGAATGTCTGTCTATGATGTCGTGGTGAGCTGCTGTAGGAATTCCCAGAATGATTTTTAAACCAAGTTTTATTTTTCTACCCCGATAAGCTGCCTCTAATAATAAAAAGCCAACTTTTTTTTTTTTTTTAGTTTTGTGAAAGGGAACATTATCGGAACACAGCTGAACTGATTTCACGATTTAGTGTCCCTTTAAATAGCCAACAGCATGAAGAAGCATATTATAATGCGGCTAAACTCCCCTCTGAAATTGCCTAGCGGAAAACAAAAGACTTCACAAGACAAATGCCACACACCTAAATCATGCTTACAGGCAATAGAAACACAGCCTCCCTTGCTCCAGTTATTGTGTACACACAGCACACACTGAAGAAAAAAAGAAAAGCTATTCCAGGAGCAACCTGCTCCAGCAAACAGCTGCTGCTTGCAAGTACGAACACTAGCACCTACCAACAAGAGCACCCAGCTGCCACACGCCAAGCCACGGAGGCCCCGAAAGGCCTCAATGTATATGCGGAGCAGCTGTAAGGGCTGCAGGCACAGCTGTACACCCTGTTGCCGAGGGGGGAGGCCAAGCGAGGCACGCAGTGCACTTCCAGATTTGCCTTGGAGTCACTCCAGGGCAGCACCAGTAGGGAGCTTTGTCCACATACCTTGCCATAACTTCTCAAGACAGTCGGCCACCAGTGCTGACAGACAAGCCAAGCACACTGCCAATATGCATAGTGCAAAATCCCAGGGAAAAGCTCCCCTAAACATTTCGAATAATAAAAGTGAAGGTGGCGCCCACCTACACAGTGAAGCCACGTAGAAAACCCAGATTTCTTGGGAAAAAAAAAAACCTCCAGAGTGAAGAAAGAATAATCCTGCCAATGTGTGCTCATCTTGCAAGTTTCAGTTATGTCAATGCTGAAACTGTATTATTTGCTTCACTTCAACATGAGGAACAAGCCTGCACACCCTGTCCTTAGTAACAGACATGTGGAAAGTCCAGCTAGAAAATTTATTGTAAAATATAGTGAAATGCATGGCACACTTCCACTGGACATTTTATGTAGAGTTGTACAAAAGCTCTTTCAGCTCTAACCTACCAGCATTTTCTGCATTTTGCACGAAGACGACTGAATTTCCAGACAATTCTAAAGGCCTATTCAACTACAAGGCACGCTTGCAAACATTCTGAAAGAGGTGACGTGCACCTCGTCAGTGCTGGGGCCGCATCCTGAGATATGTTGCCAAAGGCAACAGCGCCTCCATTGCTGAAGCAGTGTTGAATGCGTTCAACAACTGAAACATCTACACGAACAACCATGATGTCACTGTTGCATTGCCTGTTCGTATGTCTAACATCTCGCAACATAAGAATGAGCACACTGGGCAACTGCAGGGTAGCCTGAATGTGACATCTTTTAGCTTACCAGCATCTATGCAGTGGCTGGGCCTGGCATTGTATATTCAATATACAAGAAGTGCTGGGAGTAATCTGCAACATTACTTCGATTATTGTTTAAAGTGTATGACAATGTCTAAAAAACGCACACACCTGCGAAATGCATTTTGACAAGCCAGCAAGAATGGCATACTCTTAGTGTTCTTGCCACCGCAGTACCACCGCCCTTCCTGGCACGCGAGGCACCACAAGAGCAATGCCAAGTTCAGCATAACAAGTGCACAAGAAACGACGCTACATGCAAAACACAACAATGTATGTAGTCGCCAAAAGCATCGCTAAAGCTTGGGTAAAAAATGCTGCGCGCCTCCGCCATGAAACAGTACTAGAAGCCCCATCTATGCCACTGCAGTGTTAGACTTCATCACGGACCTACCAGGATATGCTGCATTCGTTTATTCCAATGTATGTCTAGAGTGCCTTCAAAAGCTGTGGTGTAAAACTGGTGTTACAAGAAATGCTAGACCCCACCCTCATTTTTTTGGTTTGTCTGTGGCGGCCTCCCGGTCGCACAACACCAGCCAGGCGCCCTTTCCCATCTTTGACTGTTGGTAAAACCTTATCGTGTTGAGTGTGGGAAAGGGAAGTGGTGTGAGTGTGCGCAATCAAGCCATTGAGGCTGTACGGCTGTATGATAACAACAATAAAGTTTAGTTTGTTTTGTTTGTTCTTCAAGGATGCATCCCTCATTTCTGTCTGCTAATTTCCAGCCGTGCTCACGTCCTGCACAACATATCCAACCAGCTACGTAATTAATGACACTAGGTCACCAAAGGAGACACTTTAGCCTTTTGAAACATATTCCAGAATACGGCCCCTGTACACGCAGTAAACAATGCCAGTGGCCTGTAGACAACAGTGAAAACTTCCGAGCTTATACTGCACCACACGAGGAGGCTGAGAGCCTCCATCCAGATTCTGCACACTGGAGTGCACCAGCACTATGGAACATATCATGTCGTTCAAAGCACTTTGTTACCTCATGATGATGTACCTACATCTTAAGGAATGGGAAAAACTGGAATTAGTTTGGCCAATGCTTACAGTGCATTTATAGCTCTAATAAGTGTTTCTGCTGCGGAAGCATATAAAGCTGGTCTAGACAGTTTAAGGTCAACGTACAAGAAATGGCACGTTAAACAGAGCAATGGCGAAATTGAGCACGACAGTGGCTGTGTCTTCTGCCTTTACTTTTCATCGTCTGCTGCGATTTGCTTTTCTTTAATGCTGACACCAGTTTGCCACATCATTGAAAAGCCCAGTCTGGTGCAGTGATGAAGTAAATGGATAACTAATGTAATATCTCATTGCTGTTAACATAAAATAAACAAACAAGAGGTGAACAATGCAATTTCTCATTACTAATAGTGTAAATCTGACAAAGCAGTGCCACAAGCAGCCTTTTTCATGAGAGCTGTAGTTATTCTTGTTCATTTATTCATTTCAAGATTACTTTCTGATGCTTCAGTACATTCAATGGCAAAAAAAGGTCACAAAACATCACCAAGTCATGGTCGAATCCTGACCACAGATTTTTTTTTTTTAACCCTTTCCTCAACTGACAGACTTCGGCTTGTGAAACCGGTGTTGTTAAGTTTCCCTAGTAAATTTAAAAGTTCAAATGCATAGAAGAACTTCACACGCTATGTTGTATCCACCGTGCATTACAGAACCCCTAAAAAGAGTTCCTAGTCGTGAAAAGCAAGTGCAAAGCCAAAAATGTAGCTGTATAGTAGTACTCACATTTACCTGCGCTACTACATCACATACAGTGATAGCCTTTAAAGATACTGTTGCCTTAATAGCCAATAAATTTTCTTTAATCCATTATTGTAATTAAGGCAGTAAAGAAATGCAAGAAAAAAATGCAACTCTCAGAGAAAGATTAACATCTTTCTAGATAGATGACATAGTAGAAATAAAAGTTTAATGAATGGTGGCTGTAATACATTGTTGTCAGAAAATAAACAACAAAAGTGACATCATTTTTTGGAGGGTGGAATATTTCACGCTGGGGTGTGCAGCAAATTATCCGTGTGCAGTAGCCGACTGCGGCAGCTACACAATGCGATTTTGAAACGTGGAAGAACACCACTGCGCAAAAAAATTCTGTTTTCAGTGACCTATTAATATCTGTGACCGTCAACTAACAATATATTGCTCATTGAAGACTTTCACATGAAATGCATGCACTTTAAAAATAATTAGAAATAATAAGCCTTACAAATACTATGCCCATTTTCCCTAATCGCCATTTTTCTTTCTGCAAGATTTTGTAAGAGTACCAAAGCAAATATGAAATTGCGTGCAGATGCATTAAAATGCATCAAAACAGGGTAACCAATCGAAACTTCTTGGAATGCTACAAAGAGATGCTGAGATATAGGAACTGAAGCTACAACCATGCAGCAAGACAACCCCAAGTGATATCTAAAACAAGCAAAAGCACTAAAATAACAGGCTTCGCTTTCTTGAGATTCTACAATAATAAGACGCAGAGGAGATGACAACTCGATACCCGTCCACTGAGGCAGGAGAGAACTGCGTGCAGGAAGAGAGACATCAAAGGACGGTGTGTTGAGAAAATACCAGTCATTAATGACACAACCGTGGTATACGAAACCCATGTAGACACCACTGCAAGGTACCTAAAAGCGTTCACTGCAATAATTGTGCTAACATATCATAGTGAACATTGGAGAAAGTCTGATGTCGTAAGCTATGAGAGATTCTGTATACTGAAAGCGAACACAAAAAAAAACGAGATCAGAGCATGAATGCCGCAGAAGAGGATGGATACAGAAGGAACAGGCTAGGTGACGAGCAATTGTGAACGATAGCCGAAGCCAGAAAGGAGCAAGCTTTTGTCCTGTCTTCCTTTCATCAAGTGTTCTTGTTTGCACTGCCTATCATGGGCAAACATCAATTTCTGCTGTGATCAAGCGCCACTTTTATGGCTTTGTTCAGATGAGTAACCCTTGATGGCGATCTCTGCAAAAAAGTGCTATCTGGACGCCAGCACAAAGTTGACAACTGCGGGTCTCAATACGAAAGCACAGCAAACATTTGATTAACGCTCATTTTCAAGTTACGTCACCAAACCGGAAAAGTATTAAAAAAAAGTACAGCTGCCGCATTACAGCAGTTGATGTGAGCCGAGCAAATTTCCACCACCTGCCCTCCTCAGACAGCAGAGTGAACAAACACCGACACATAGCTACACACGGAGACTCAAACTGAGTAGCATTTGCTCTTCATGCCATTACAAAGAATGTATAAAGTGAAATTGCAATAGAACTGATATCCCGAAGCTGCTGAAGCTTGTTCATGACCACGAAATATTTTTGTACCAAAAACATGCAACTTATGATCAAAAGGTAAATTAAACAAGGAAAAAGTTGGAGGAGTCTTAAGCTTCGTCTCTAAGAGTGAATGCTATAGTGTCATTGGGGCCCCGTTCACATTGCCTCTTCGTAAAGGAATTATGTTTTCTAGTACACTCAAATTACAGTCCGAGCTGTCGTGCGTGTAGGTGTTAGTTGAATTGTAGTCCACAATATTTTTTTACCAATTTCACTTCAAGAAATTGAATTCTGTTCAATGACCCCAGAACGTTTTTAAGAGTGTGTGTGTGTGTAAATGGAAGGGGGGGGGGGGGGGGCAAGTATTGTAGTCTTCATATGTTGTGTTTATTATTCATGTGTTCTCAATATTTGTTGATTCTTATTTTACATAACATACTTTTAGTAGTTTTAATGACATGAATTAATAATTCTTAATTTATATTAGCCATATCAAATTTCACATATTTGCATCCTCGCTTATTCTGCATTGGTAAACACTTTAAAAATGGCTGGAAATTTCGGAAGTACCAAAAATCTGCTCAGACCGCACAACCCGCGTGGTGATGCGGTCCATTGCTTTGGAAGGTGCTGTACCACATTAAGCGCCACAGTTCTGAGCATGTCCTGTCTGTTGTAGGATGAAATGCAACATTTCAGGGCAGCAGCAATCATTCTACAGTGAATCTTTACTGTACACCAACTGACGCACGTGAACCATAGGTAGGTCACTTGAGGCCATTTATGTGGAAGCTACACCTAAGCTTGCTGATAATGCCAGCAGCTGTCACTAATATATGCAGAGGCCACTTACATTGTTCGCACCATATTTGAGGACTGCACAAGATCACTGAAACCCCGAGGAACGCACAAATTTTATCGCTTCAAAGTCTTACAAGATCATTCATTGACTTGCTGATCGAGCTCGTATTAAAGTGGTATCTTAAAGGGACACTAGAAATAAAAACAGCTATCTCACACTAGCAAATTGCCTTTCACAACACCAAAGGCACCACCCTTGCTGCAGTGAGAGGCTTGGCAAGCAAGAAAATTCACAATAAATAAATGACGTCACTTAACATAACTGATTTTGATGGCATCTGCTAGATAAACTACACTGCTTTCTAAGAGACCCTAAGACATGATGGAGGAAGTTTCAGAGCATTTCACTAAGGTAATGTGGCCGAAGTATGAAAATAAGACACTGAAATCAGTGACATCTCCGTGACATTCATATGTTGAAGATACAATGTGAAAATCAAAAGTGGAATTTTGTGACCTCAATTTCATGCTCTAATAAACAGTAAAGTGTATCCATGATGACGACATTGATTGTAATAGATTTCTCAGCAAATGATATTGCAGCAATGAGTGCAAAGTGATTTAATGCTTAATATTGGTGTCTTTTAGGCAATTCCTCAGAAACCCACAACATTATTATTTTTTTTTTTTTTGCGGAAGTTCTGAACTATTCCGTGGGTGCAATCAAGAACTTTCAAGGCCAGGGAACACTGGTGCATTGTGCCATGCTTCCCCTGGCAACAGCATTAATTTGTGAGCCTAGTTTACTTTTTCGAGTCAGCCATTACCAATGGTGATAGCACCAATATACATATTTGTGACCACAGTCATCCAGGAATATCTGCTGCGTTATGGTAGTACATTCTTTTTGCAACTCAAACGTGTCAACATTTTAAACTACTAGTTCGTTACACAGACTAACTTGCTATTACTAGTACAGAGAAGGTGTAATTTTGGCTCTCATCCAGTGCATTGAAACTTGTAGGTACAGAGCTATATAAATATAGTTAAAGTGACAGGCTTTGGCTGTGCATTGTTTCAGCATTTGTTTATCGAAAAATTTTTTTAATATCTAAAATTTATAATGAGATATGACAGTCATACTCTAATATAAGGCCAGGAACTTGGCAGCTGATAATGGATCACTACATAATCTACACTGGAATTGCTTCCAGAAAGCTGCAAAAGCCCAGTTTTTGACACCATCTTCCTTTTTTTTTTTTCTCACTTTAGTCCTCCAAAGAGACCATGACAGCAAGGACCGCTCAGTGTGATACCTGGTCCAAAAATTAAATATAGGTGAGAAGGTGTTTTGCTACATATAACTGCCCGCGTATTTTCGCAGGCGGACCATACGTGCATGTGTTTCCTAGAAATAGCCACAACGTGCTACACAGGCAGAAGATACTGCACAGAAATTAATGAAATGGCAGTAGGTAGAGTTGTAATGGAGCACTTAAGGTCATCCAGTCAGAAATACCCTCAGTGAATTGTTGTTTTTGAGGAAAGGTAGCAGGTATTTTAACAGGAAGTTCCAAGCTATTTTCGCTATACCTGCAAAACCCACAATTTACGCCATGCCTAGGCTTGCGGCTGCAATTCAAAGTTGTGCACCTTGGGTCAAAAGATATTGAGAGAGGGGGAGAGAGAGAGAGACACACGCATGCACAGCTCCCACAGCGCTGAACGCGAGCAAGCAAACACCACTGGCTGAAACGTCACATGAAAACGACAACAAAGAGCATAGGCCACCAAGACAAAGATTGACGTGAGAGCACAGTCAAAGATCAAACAAAAGGAAAGAGACAATGAACAACAAGCAAATTTCCCAATCTCTCCTAACCAGAATTTGTAAGGAATCTGTTGCCTCAACCTACGAGCAACACCGCGTGTCAGCTGTAGCAAAGCACACAGTACAGAGATATATGTCAACAGACAGCCCACTGATAAGAGTCCAGAGTTCAGTGCCGGCTGTGGTGCTTCCCAAGCTGCATTCATTGTGATTATGGTGTCGAACTGTAAGCAATTCTCTTACTGCATCTTAAGATAGCTGCTATGATCCTGTGAACTTGAGCAGGCTGGCAGGCACTCAAGGTTCAAGTAGGAGACATGCCAGCCAAACAGCCAGCTGCTTTTCAAAACAATGAGACGGAAGGAATAGTAATAAAGCCGATGGGGTTTCACGTGCCAAAACCGCAATACGATAACGAGGCAAGCTGTGGCGGAGGGCTCCTGAAATTTTTACCATCTGGCATTCTTTAGCGTGAACTGACAATGCACACTACAAGGGCCTCTGCCATTTTCACCTCCATCAAAAATGAGACTGCTACCACCAGAACTGAACCTGCTTCGTTCGGGTCAACAGCTGAGCACCATAACTACTAGACCACCATAGCGGTCGAGAGGGAAGTAAAAGCAGAGGGGAACCTTGCGGGCAAAACAAACAGCAACACCTCGATTGCATGCTGTATTCATAGGTGAAACACAGTCGCAGTACAAGCAAGGATGATAACTGTTGTCATTGACAGTGAAACAAGCTTCCCATTTTGCCAGCACAACCACATAACCAAGAGGAGTCACGTGACCGCAACCCAATCAGGCTAAGTTGCTCAGCTGTTCTGAAGTGGACACCGAGTCCCTTCAGCACTCCGATCTGGAGTTTGGCATGTTGTAAATTAGCATCAAATGTAGCTGCATTGCCCCTTTTAAACCATCCGAACAAGGTCACCCTTTCATGAATGCTTTAGAGAGCTATGAAACTACCGTCCAAAGATGTCATTACAGTAGCCTCACGTTGCTCAAGCAACAGAGCTTAGCCATAAGAAAGCTGTACGTGCAATTTTCTGTATCTCCTTGCATACCCTGTTCATCTTTAAAAACTCCTTCAACCAAACGAACACTCAGCTTGAAAGTGCATTATCCTTTCATTTGAATCCAGTGCCTTTCTTAGTTGAAGAATGTACAAACATATTTAGTGAGTCATCTAGTGCACAGAGAAGCGCTTACGTAGTTATCATTTGCACGGTCACCCCATTTTCTTTTTTATAAACATGAAAAAACACCAAGCATTAGCATAGATTTGAAAATTTGCCTATTCAAACATCCTGAATTATCAAGCTCACCTTCTAGTGCCATTCATTCCTTAATCACTGCATATGGGCTTGGCTGCTGTCAGCAACTGTGCCAAGATGCCTCTGTGACCACTGAGTGACCAATGGATCACAACGGCCAGTGGTCTCCAATCTTAAATGAAATGTAGCATATCCTAGAGGTGCACCGTACCATTTGGTCAAGATGACATAGGCAAAAAACACACTCAACTGTGTGATCCCTTCAAAAAAGTGCTTCTCCCAATAGAAGACAGCACAGGACATACAGAAATAGCATAATACTTCAAAACTTGCCCATAGCCAAGTGTTTAGAGAAAGAGCGTTTCTTGGAAGCGCAAGGCAGTGCACGCAATAACATTGTATCTAACATTCCACAAATGTTGTTGCAGAGCTGCTGCTGCTGCGGCGGCGGCACTTGGTGGTGTGTTGCTAAGTACACTCCTCCTTCTCGCGAACCGCTTTCTAGAAGGAATGCCTTTTTTAAAAACATTTATGCACACCGGTTAACCTAGTACAGCATGACGTGCCTCGAGTAACAGTAGCAGAGCACCAACGTGTTGATGCCAGCCTTCAGATGTCTCAATACTTAAAGCAGACATGAGCAGCCAACATAGAAGGTGGCCCCTCCTCGTGTTTTCTGAGCTTGACATGCAGATCAGAGGGCAGCCAATCCTAGGATAGCAGACAGCAGGGGAGTGCGACAACCTGGGCACTCTAGTCGGCTAAGAGCCATTCTGTGGCTGCGCCTGTGTACGGCGCTCACGCACACCTCCATGCCAGCCGTTCTGGAAGCCATTCTCCGGTTTGGCCACGTCATCTTGGCTCAGAGGTCGTACAACTTCAGCTTCGTCAGACCTGTAAGAGTGGTACTGCATTTCAGTGCCTCCATTGCTACTGCTGAACGGTTCTACATTGTAAGCACAGTTAAACATCGATATAATGAAGTCGGTAAAACCGGCATTTTACTTCATTATATCAAAACTTCATTAAATCGAGATTCGGCCTTTCATGCTATGTACTGTTGCCGAAGAATTCCTACTTACTTGGAAATGTGGCATGAGAACGTTATAGAAATAATAGAAGTCAGAAAAATAACCAACCTCAATAGCGTTTACAGAAAAAATTTTGTTGCACCGCGTATTCAGCGACCACATCTGGATAACGCACCGTCGAAACCCTTATCACACAGAGCCATAGGTCACGTGTAAAGCTAAAGAAACACAAATAAAACAGACTGGTAATAAGTGATGAGCTAAGCTATCACGTCAATTCTACCATTGTCACTTGTTATCAAAGCCTTGTGCGTTTCCCAGATTGACAGGGCAATTAAGACCACTGTTATCACATTCACAGAACCATTAGCTATCAAAAAGAAAAGTTGATGCCAGTTTCACAAAGAACCAGCAATGCCTTTTTTCCCACCTATTGGGATTGCTAGCTAGATGCAAGTCTTGTCAGTGTCTAGCCAGCCCGTTTTATGAACTATCGCAATCTTTTGCAAGATAAGTGAGAGCCCACCAAGTTCAGTATTACCGTTGCTATGGCTCCGTAATACTAAACACTCCCCGATAACGAAAATACCAAAGCGGGCACCATGAAATATGAAACTGCATCGGTTGCAGAGTGCGCAAGGTGTGCAGTACAATATGTAAGGCTTTTCTCATGCATGCTCTCCACTCCTCCCACTCTGGTGGCGACAAAGTGAGCACTCGCATTCCCCCTTGTCACTGCCCTAATTTGAAAAATGTGTATGCGAAAACCACGTGAAACTCAATATCTTATGGTTGGAACCAGCAAAACTTTCGCTTTATCGACTTCTGCCTCACTCCCACGTACAACCATAAGCTATCATTACATCATTTTGAAACGATGACAGAAACTACACACAACAGCTGACAAGGCAGCAACGAAGGAGAACACATTTGGCTTCCTCCAATGCATGCGCACATGTTTGAATGGTAATCACAAGTGGAAACAAGAGCAGCTTCCTATGAAGTGCTGTAGCTGCTGCACAAAGCTATATAACTGTTTGTAGTGCACCACCTGCTAAGTGCACTCTGCCATTATTGGAACGTTCACCTTACCACACGTGCCTGTTTCCCACACGGTGACGTTTCTAAGACCCTGTGACACTCTTAACCATGTAAGAGTGCGTCAAATGCATTGTTCAACCACCTTGGCAAGGTAAGGCTGCTTTCTGGGAACCAATGAAAGGCACCTCTCTTTAGCACAGACTGAGACACCCAGCCGCGGTTCCTCGTATGAACTCAGGACGTCATTGAGGCACATGGCTTGGCAGCTAACATAGCCCCGCTCCCATACCTCATCACCCCCTCACCCTATAATGAATAAATTTGTAACTCACTCACTCATTTCTACAAAGCAATGGATACCTAAAGTGGACACGCACATATGGCAGGCTCACGCGACTTTGATTCCCACAATGCATGGGATCTTCTGGATATTTTTCGGACTTCCCAAGGACCGCGAAATCCGCCGAAAAATCAGGTGGTCTGATAAAAACAAATGTGCGCCTTTTTACTTGCCCTTCATGCAAATAAAAGTAGACGAAGTATGCTCTAAACAATGGGCACAGTGTACAAAAAGCTACTGCGATTCTGTCCTGTTTTTTTGGCTGGATACACTGCAGCGATACAGACCTTCGGGAAATGCTAGTGGAGGGAGGCAGTTCAGGCACGTTGGCAGTTCATCGTATTGTAGAAACCATAGAACAATAACCTAACAACACTTGTCCTGTTCCCATCTTTTCCCCTCGTTATTTTTTGCACTATGGTTTCTACAATATGGGGAACTGCTAGGTTCCCCATAATGCAATGCAATGGATTAGCTCATAAAAGCACTGGCTCAAACGTGAAAGATAATTCACATGACTGTGGCTTCAAATAACGCCACTGCAGGGGTGCAATCAGGAGAGAAAGCCTCAAATAATGGATACCAAAGACACTCAGCTACCGAATTTCATCTGTCCCTGTATACTGCCTTTATGGAAATGTACGTGGCAGGCCTCGGACACAAAGGAATGGGGACTTTCCAAACTTGCCAGCTTTTTTGCCACACATTTTCCCGTGGTTACATTCAACAATGTACCACTCTGACTAACTTATGAGGGCTAATTACATACATATGCGGCACCGTAGCCAAATCCCAAATGGTCAGTGTGATATACTAGCAATCAGTGGTGTAAATCGTGGGGGTGGGGTGGGGGTCCTGACTACTCCCCCCCCCCCTTTTGTGTGTTTATACAGGGGGGGACCTTTGCAAGTGTCCCCCCTGCCTGTATCCCCCCTTTGCTAGTGTCCCCCCCCCCCCCCAGAGTTACTTGTGTGCACTCACATACAAAGCGATTACAATATAAACAAGCATGCCAGTTCTTCTACTGTGAGTGTGTCAAGTGGAGACAAGATTCTTTCATCTTGGAGAACTGCCCAAAAAGCAAATCTGCACCACATTTGCTGTATGTCAAGTACTGAGCTGAGGGACCACTATAGAGTTGCAGTTCAGAATCCAACCAAAACAGAAACTTCTCGGAAATGTGCGCGCACAGTCTTTCTTACTGGTACAAAGGCGACAGCAATCTGGTGTATGCATTTTTATAAGCTGGTGAAAGAAATCTATTCAGATTAACATACTATCTTCTTGTTATATGTGTTTCTTTCGCATGACCATTAATTTACTGTTCATTAATAATAACAGTAACAAGAAACATGATTTCACTTGGCAAAACCATAATATTGTCATGAAGGTGATCAACAGGGCTCAACAATATAGAACAGCCTGCATTAATGATGGCCTACACCTCAAGCAGAACCCTCACACAACTGAGTTCTCCTTCGTCTTCGGCCTGGAGAGGGGGCGCCCGTAGTGGGCAGCTTGCTTCTGGCAAGAGGTAGTCATAGTGGGCATATTCCCTCGTGTCAATATGATTATAGCACACTGTAAAGGCCAGAAATTTTGACCACAAGGGATACTTTAATGTGCTTTGATGAAGCACAGTACATGGACCTCTACCATTTTTACCTCCATCACAAAAGCAACTGTCGTGGCAGATATCAAACACGTGTCCTTGGGCTAAGCAGTTGCTAGGGGTGTGCGAATATTCGAAATTTCGAATAACTTTCGAGTAGCGTTTGCTATTCGATTTGATTCGCACTTAAATTTTATTATTCGAACTATTCGAAGTTGGTAATTAAGCGGGAAAAAAATGCTATGTCTCATGTCAAGTGACCCATTCCCGCATGTAGTCCGCTTCGCCGCATAACACCCGTGTACAGCGACGAAGCTATCACTCGTGTGCTGCGGCAAAGCTAACCCCATGTACTGTGGCGAAGTTAGCTCAGCTTTCTGTTGCACAATTCTCTGTTGGACTATTCCCAGGACTTTGCAATGACACTGTGGCAGTACACTATACTCGCGGACAACGTTCTGTGGCAATGAAGGGAAGGCTACGGTGCCGGAGCGCTTGCATGCTTGCGCTGCTGTGTATAGTGCCAAACTTACGCTGATGTTCTGCGAAAAAGTGAACGGCTCTCGGCACTTAAGAGGCATATGGAGGCCTACATTCTTAATCATAAAACATTGTGTGCATAGTTATCAACTAACGAACTCGCACAGAACTTTCCGAAGCAGCCATAGCAAACGTCGTTCCAAGAACACAGTCGGCACCTCTCGGCGAATGGACCAAACAGCGAAGCGTGGAACTAGCCTCCGGGACCTGCGCGCACAATGCCTGTTTCTGTCGTGTGATAGCTACTATACGATGCTACATTTTGATATGAGCGCCTGCGTTGTGCATATCCTACAGGACGTTCGCTCTTTTGTGTTATAGCAATCTTAGATGATTCAGTGTATGGTTATCCCACTTGTAGACACAAGCATTTGGCGTTGTGGATCTGTGTGTGCACTTTCTCCAGATCACGGTATGCAGGCGCCGGACTACTTGCGCACCAACACAAGAGTGATAGCTCCGCCCTCGTAGCCTTGCCTTCATTGCCACAGAAAGTTGTCCGCGAGTACTAGTCTTGCAATAAATCTTTTTGCCCATGTTTAGCAGAACATTTCTCCACAATTTGGCATGATATTAGTAAAGAAATATTCGAAAATTATTCGAAAAATATTCAATTCGCTTCACACTTGAACATAAATATTCGAATTCGCTTCGCACTCAAAATTTTGCTATTCGCACAGCTTTAGCAGTTACCATTCTTGGATAGGTTTGTGCGAACATTTAAAACTGTCGAATATCTAATCAAATAGTGTCCAATTCAGTCTTCGAGTCGAATAGCCATCATTTGTAAACCCGAATATTTTTATAATAGTTTAAAAATGTTTCGAAGTGCTGACTGCATCAAAATGAGCAGAAAATTGGTGCGAAAGTATGAGAAATTTCACCCTCGCAGGCACATTATAAGCAGTAGACATGAGAGTTTATGAAGTACAGCAAGCCGCACCGCTCTTAAAAAGTGACTTTACCAGCTGTAGAACAATAGAACGATCGTTTGTCTTTTCTGAACAGTTCTGTGGTTGTGAAGGGTCTGCTTATTTCCTCTATATGCAGTAATTCTGCTTTTAAAATTCCTAAAGGTTCTTAGCTACCTTTTAAGACATGTAAAAGCAAAAGAAATAACCTTTGTAGTCGAACACAGGACCTAGGGGTCCAAACCCAGAATCCATTCCATTTTATCGTATGGGTCGAAACCCATTCCATCATTTTCTTTAGCTTAAATTTATTTTTCTGCTGGGTCATTGTCACTTTTCCGGAGTCATTCTCATGACTGTGACTTCTAACACCATTCATTAGTCCATTCATTAGTGTTGTTAATTAGAACCACATTTGAACGCATTTCAATGGTTTTTTTGAGTGGGTATCTTTCTTCAGCAAGCTTCTCCCGTTTGTTCCAGTTTGTGCTCATGACTACTTTATTACTTCTACCGCTGTTCTTTAGTGTTTCCTTCTCTTAGTAACATGACTGAACCCATTTGAATGGTTTTTGAGCAATGACCTTTTCGGATTGTCATCATTTTTGCAGACTCACATCATTATTGAGTCATTACTATATTCCACTACCATTATCATTACCATTACAACCTCACTTGTATCTATTATGATCAATAATTCTCCATCCTTGAACATATTAGAGGTTTCTTGATCCATTTGTCAGCTTTGTCAAGCTTATTATCAAAATTAATTTATTGACTATCATGATCATATATAACTATGTATACTTCTCATGTAATTACCTATCAACTGACATATAATGTTACAGCTGTTCGGCATTCAAGAATTAGTCTAAAGGTATTTAATATTAAATTCGCTTCTACCACTCTTCGATTTGTATTTGATTTAGTCTCAAAAATTACTATTTACACAACCCCACTCATGAATAAGCAATGCCTCCATAGAGACAGACAGACACTCGCACATGCATACATAGATATGATTTTTTTCTTTTTCTTAATGCACAGTAGTCTGAAAGAAACAGCACATTTCTTGCTTTTTGTTTTAAATAGTGCAATCTGAAGCTTTTAACAACATAACAAAAAAAAAAAACCTTACGGGGTTGCAACTGCCAAGGAAATTTTGACCTCAAAGGCATAACTGAAGCCTGAATGGCAGAGAACCTTTTTTTTTTTTTTTTTAATCCTAAGGGTTAGTTTATTATGCTCCAAGTGTTGCATGATGAAGCTGGTACTCACGTTCGGTGGTGGCCATTGCTGGCAGCTGAAGAGTACAACTTCTCAGCCACATCAAAATCGCGCGTGTCATCCAGTTCCTGTATGTCACCCGTCACCACCCGCACCGCGAACAGCACGATCATCTGCATCATACGCAATGCAGAAACATCTCAGCAATGGTTACTTTGGGCAGCTCAAACAAGCAAACAGCTCTTTTCCTGGTACTGTAAGGTGTGTAGAGCCCACGTACACAGGACCGACAATGACAGTGTCTGGTAAGGAACTGAATCTTTATTCTGAATTCTGTCGCATGCCTGAGAGAGCAGCGCGGACCGTCATGAGAAAGATCCTCTCGTCAAAGGAATCGGCATAACACGAAAGTGAAACGTCTCTTCACATAAGCAGTTGAATGTTTATTGTTACATCGAGATGAACTTGCCCATTGCTATCAGAGTTTTGCTGGTACAACACCGTTTGACGTGGATGAACCCACGTTCACACATCGCCTCCATAACACCAAGGGCCAACCCTTTGTGGTAACTGAAGTAGTTTACCTAATAAGTGGGTACAACTGGTCTATAGTAAATTCCGAAACAGCAAAGCTATCAGTCCTATTTACTTGTGCCACAATGACCCGTCAATGTCGTTGCCGTGCTTTGGCGCCTACCGCAGCACTTTTCTTGTTCCCATAACGCTCGAAGAGCATTCGGCGGGGAAACACCAGCCACGAAGAAAGGTGACCGGTGCCCTACCAATATGCTAGCGGAACATATACACCGGACGCTGTACAAACGTGGCTATGCACGCGGCTCTGCACACGTGTATAGAGGCAGACTTTGCAACGCGCCTGGTATGGAGCCGCCGTCCAGGAGAGACGAAGTAAAGCTGCTGTTATTCACTTCGCCTCTCCTGGATGGCGGCACCATTCCAGGCAATGTGCGCCTGGATGCATGCGTGCTGAGCCGGATGAGACAAGAAGGAATATAAGGCGCGTTCATACAGGATTGAGCACGTGCGGCATTAGCGTAGTGGTAGCGCACTGGGCACCTTTCATCATGGCGTGGGGGGCTGTGAGTTTGATTTCCAGCGCATCAGCAGAAGTTTTTCTGAGTGTTTCTCTTTGTTGTTGTTACATGTTTACCTTTACTGCATCATATCTGTTATGGTAGTGACGTATGAGGTCGTGGTGGACCCCGGCATAACACACTTTCGTGTTAAAAAAAACATGCCTTGGCAATGGTGCCCTGCTGCCAGCATGCACAGGTGCAGGCAGACAAAAGCCACAGGCAAAGAAGTTCCAGGAACAGCCTGCACATGTGTTGGCACTGGCAAATGGGACCAGCACACACAGGTGCTGACAAACAAAGGCCATTCAGATGACCCACTACACGATTTACTTGTCATCATCACCATAATCACCACTACCAGACTGTCTATACGCACTGCAAGGCAAAGGCCTCTGCCATATGTTCATTTAACCAATGATTTACTAATAAAACTCAAATAACTTTTCTCTATAGTGTTAATTTAGAAGGGCTCTACAAAACCTTCCCATCTGACTCTAATGCCTCGCAAACCTCCCATGCTAAAAAGATTCTTCATATCTTTCAAGTATAAGCAGAGTCATTGCACGAAATTAGTGCTCCCTCTGTTATTTAGCACACTGAAACCTACACATGGTGGGACGGCAAGAGGGCTATGCACCTCTAAAAAGTAACGTTGTCATGGGTCATGGCCTTAAAGGGGCCATGCTAGATATTTTGATCCATAGCAAGAAAACGTTCCCGATCAGTCGTGGAGGCTCCTGTGAATGTGTCAGCCAAATACTATTGCACTGGATGCGACACGAAATTTGCAGTTTGGTTTCAAAATATGGCTGCAAAGCGTCCGCTCTTCTTTCATTAAATAACGTCACTGAACTACATGGGATCTGGAAGAACAAGGATTGGCTGATTCGCTGACGCAGTTACCACAGATGCATCAGAGCAGTGCCGCGTCCCTGCAGTGACTACGGTGGCATGCCTGTCATCATTGCAGAAGCACAAATATGCTCAAATAAAAAAGAATGAAAAATAGTCAAAGTCATGACATGCACTTGCGTAACTTCATGCCCCTTTTTCATCCCCCCTCGGCGTAGCTTCTGGTGCGCTCATCACGAAAAAAAAAACAGCGAATGCACTCATACAGTGGAGCTCAGCCCCAACTTGGCGACCTAACAGATTTGAAAAACTTTTGCAGCAAGCCCTTTCAGTGATGCTGCTTAAGGAATATGTCGCGCAGAGCCCCTTTAAAGGGGCTAGCAGCCATTTTTTAAGGTACCTGTTCTTTTTTATTTCAATGGTAAGCTTACTGGTCAGAGTACCTAAACACGCAATGACAACAGGGAAAACATCTTGAAAGATTCGTTATCAGAACTTTTTGCCCATGGAGTCTTACATGCAACACATGTTGCAAACAGTGGTCGACAGCCGCTGGGTATGTTTGCGCCAGTTCTGTCACAACGAAGCATATGCATACAATGGCTGAGAGATGCCATGCATATGTGCCATGGTTAAATCCATTTTTTTCTGTTGCCGTGAAAGCTTGCTGGCGGCCGTGCGTCAGCTGATGAGGTAAATGCAGACCTATGTGGGGGGTTGGCACTTCTGGCATTTTTCAGAACGCTATAGAAGCACCTTTTTACTTCTGGCATTCTGAATTGCAATTCCTTTTTCCTTTCACTGAGAAGCCATTCGCAATGCCATCCAGCACAGCTTCCTTGCTCTTCAGCTCTTCAACAAGATTGATAAATAGCGATACATCAAATTTAAGGCATGTCATATTTCTGCCGGTTGCCTTTCTCCACCACGTCTCAGCAGGAATTTCCGTTCTAAAGTTCGACACTTTTGCTCGGAGACTGGCAGGGCTATTTCTAACTGCATGGTACGCTTAACAAAGCACTTCAACAACGTGCAATTGCACGACCTGTGGTAGGCCAGCGTGGATCCCAACATGTACAGTCCACACTCACCACAGCTCAACCACAAATGAAAATTGACAGCAGTGCCGGCGATATGGGCAATGAACACCTACACAAAGGAGCTTGAGTTGCTTGAGTGACGTTGAGCTGGTACTAGCGCAGTGCACGCTGTGCGGAGTAGTACATTCACATGTTCCGCCACCCACTATTTGTCACCACGCAGCGAAAAGGAAAAGCAGCTGTGGCGGTGCACGTTCGCTTTGAAATGGTGTGCGCCGCGCATGCTGGTGATGGCAACGGTAACGGTCACCTCCTCAGCACCACGCTGCTGTACGAGAAGGGTTGCCTCCACAGCACCATATGTGACCGCGCCTTGATAGTTCGCCCTAAGTGGAGAAAACTGTTGACACGCTTGGAGTAATGCAGGTTAAAATACATGTGTTTCTGTCGGGATGGGAAGAAATTTCGAACAAGGTGATATTCCGAGTAAAGCAATTTCGTTATAGGCCTAGTGCGCTCGTGTGGCGGCGCCACCACTGTCCAACCGCGCAGCGCCACAGTGGCCAGAAGGAGCATTAAATGCTCGTTCCTGGCACGCACAAATCTTGGAGGCCACACATTCGCTTTCCGGAGCATAGCTTGAAGTTGCACCGCAAGGCGAGCCCCGCTTACTGTTTTGCTGCTACAAACAGATCGCCAACGTTGACGATAGCTTAGAAGGAGCAGTTCGGCTCGTGGGGACGACTTAATCATGCATACTGCGAGAACTGCTCAGTGCCGTCGATCTGTTAGAAATCGGTCAGCGCATTGCGCAAACAAATGTGGATTACGACATGCCTTCAGAAACTCGTATTAAACTTTCCCCGGTGTATAGTCATATTCTATGCGTGTATTGTAAAGCTTGAATTTCGAAAATTAATCTACCGGCAACTTAGCGGGCTCCCTAGTTTCGTGGTCAGTCTGCACTAGCACAAAGCTTGGCTGGTTGCTTTGGCATATTAGCCGCCTTAAATAATTTTTAAAAAAAATAGAATGAAGAAACCTCACGAAGCAATGGCCTTTTTACTTTATAGCACTGCTGACGCGTCAAATAAGGACATTATAGCTGTCATGCGATGGCTGATTGCAGTGCAGCATAGAGAAATTATTGCTTGGATTGACTTTTTGTGCACCGTCCTAGTCCTCTTCAGATGAACAGACTGGTTTTGTACTGTGAATTGTACAGAAATAGGTACTTCTGTGAACGCATAGACACCTTTTTCGCCGACTCGACTCGTTATCAGCTGCACAAAAAAAAATTGTGCAATCTTATTGCACCTCCATGGCACTAACCGTGTACGCCTATATGACTGGCATCATACCTTAATTCCATGCATTTGGAACAAGCAATCGACATATGCTACGCACGCACGCACGGTCACAAAGTGAAATATCCCCGACAGACTGCAAGTGTTTTTAGACTGCGAGAAATTGTTGCTTTGAATATGTTAAAATGTGTTTTTCATCTATAGGTCGTCTCATGACAGCCGATCATGAGACCCCCCCCCTCCCCACCGAGTCCGAACGACCTGTTGTGCATTTTGTAGAGAGCTGCGCGGCTAAAGTACCTGATGCTGTCACCGCTGTTGTTAAAGTACCTGATCCTGTCACCGCTACCAATGCGCGGCAGCTTCACTGCACATGCCAAGCGACTGCAAATCAACATTTTCCCAATCATCATCATGTCATTTACAGGGAAATGGATAAAATTCCATCTTCGGCACCTTCCTGATAGTGTTCCTAAAGCTACTGCAGAATCAATACTCGACAGTGCGTAGAAGTAAAATATCTCCGCCGCATAGGCGTGCTTGCGTTGCTCTGGCATGGCCGGCCGTGAGAAGGGAACACGCAATTTTTTCTGGCGGCCACTGCCAGTGGCCACAGCAGCACTGCACGCACAGGAGCGCACGAGGCCTATTACGAGGGATTAGTACTGTATGATACACAGAAGCACAGACAAAATAACATAGATCAATCCAAACACCAGGTATCCACCAGACATCTGTCCAACCCCCCCTCCCCACCGAGTCCGAACGACCTGTTGTGCATTTTGTAGAGAGCTGCGCGGCTAAAGTACCTGATGCTGTCACCGCTGTTGTTAAAGTACCTGATCCTGTCACCGCTACCAATGCGCGGCAGCTTCACTGCACATGCCAAGCGACTGCAAATCAACATTTTCCCAATCATCATCATGTCATTTACAGGGAAATGGATAAAATTCCATCTTCGGCACCTTCCTGATAGTGTTCCTAAAGCTACTGCAGAATCAATACTCGACAGTGCGTAGAAGTAAAATATCTCCGCCGCATAGGCGTGCTTGCGTTGCTCTGGCATGGCCGGCCGTGAGAAGGGAACACGCAATTTTTTCTGGCGGCCACTGCCAGTGGCCACAGCAGCACTGCACGCACAGGAGCGCACGAGGCCTATTACGAGGGATTAGTACTGTATGATACACAGAAGCACAGACAAAATAACATAGATCAATCCAAACACCAGGTATCCACCAGACATCTGTCCAACCAACTCCTATAACAGTGTATAGCATGAGCCATGTGGCCTGTCATATGTCACTTTTATTGCTATAGGCACAGGCAAATGCATGCGCAAAATTACTGAAGCATTCTGAATTTGTAATTTTAGAAGCATGTGTGTCAACAAAGTGTCAGTCACGGTGACAGAAGAAAAGATATCTTTCTTTGATCGTTCGTAACTTGTTATCTTGTCCTATTTGAGTATGCATCTTCTTGTGCACTACTTCTATGGACTAAATGTATAAAATGTCATTACGTAATATACACACCCCAAACCAGTAGATGTTCATGACCAGCAGCACTGACAGCAATCCCAAGAAGAGCAGGAAATGCGCTGGAAACACCTGCTTGACAAAGAGGCCCGTGCTGGCTGCATACATCACCTTGCAGGGGTAGTAGTGCAGACGCATCAAAAACCTGCACACAAAGGTCGCAATGCTTCCCAATTTAACAATGCTAGCTGGTTGGCATCGGTCAAGTAGGCACAAGGCCGACAGGTTCATTCCACAGCATCTGTCTGCCTTGGTGTTTGAACCAAAACAGCTGATATTTCTGCTAAGGATAAGCAAAAAGTATGAATTAACAGGACCAGCTGAATGGTGTAGTTTGAATCAAGTAGTTTTGTAATACACTGAAAACACAGCAAGCTGACCATAAATTTGAAATTTGTTTGAATTAACCAAACGTTTGACTTATTGAGAGTCTACTGCATTCGTACCACTCCAGAAATTCCACTTACCAAACTTTGAATTGAGGCAACTGCAGAACATCACAATATCCAATGTACAATTGAAGGTATCAGATGTTTGCTCAAGTTTACTTAGAAACACTTGGCTGGATGGTACCAAGAAATAAGGAGCCGAAAGGCTCTACGTTAAAATTGCTTCTCGGCACACATGGCATGAAGAAAAAGAAGAAGACAGGCATACTGACCAGGTGATGGCAAAGCAGACAAAGGCAACAGTGGCCACGCGGTCATGCACGACGTATGTGTGGCCAGCCCGCACCTTGAGGTACACATTGAGCTTGGAAAACTCAAGCAGCACATCTGACAGGTCGTGCAGCACCAACACTAAGACACCTATGTTGTGGCACCTGGTTGGGTGGAGGAGAGACAGATAATACGGTCAGTGATGCCACAAAGCAAACAGGCACAACCACCCAAGTGAGAAAAAAGAAACTGATAGCCCAGTTTGCCACTGCAAGAAGTTTTCACCTGTTCATGGAGGTACAGCACCCAATGTACTATTAACTACCACCTTTCGAACTGACCCTTTCATGTGACTGTGAATCAGAATATCTTAAGGGAATGCATGCGATTCAACAACACGGATAAAGCTGAGCCCCTTTATAAGAGACAAGTGCCAGGAGGCTGTTTCTGTTCATTATATGAGGGGTCTTGTATAACTACTATGCCATGTTTTCATTTCCTGGTCAACCCTTATTTGGTAAACTGACCAAAACATGAAGGCTACAGCTTGTTTCAAAAGGTTTATATACAGTCGAACACGGATATATCGAACTTGAAGGGGATCGCGAATTAGTTCGATATATGAAAAATTCGATCTAAAAAAATACAGGCCCCGAGAGCTTACCTGTAGCGGACCATCACCTACAATAGGCGCATTCAAGAATGACAACTAATTCCGCACACGCGCCGCAACAGAATGTTTTATTTGCGTGAAAAAAAATCGCTTATCTTGGCCTGCTTCTTCGTTTTTGAAATGAAGTTGAAGACGCTAGTCTCGATCTTATCAAGGCTGTCCAGGTGCGACAGCCCGGTTCCCTCCATGTCGCCGCAACAACGGCGAATGACGCCGAACGCTGCCGCCACTTCACCGGCGGAGTACGCGCGTGTAGCCACCGCCTCGTCCGGACGATCCTCCTCGTCACTTGAGCTGTCGGCCTGGGCATCCTGGGTCCCTGCGATCGCAGCTACTATGTCCTCATCAGCGAGGCTCGCAACGGCCTGAACATTGCAGTCCGCTTTACACAAAATCGTCCGCAGACACTTCGGGTGGAACGGCTGCCAGGAAGAGGGACAACTCGTGAAACGCGTCGTCTATGCGCTCGTCGTCGCCGTCTTCACCGGTTTCCGCAAGTTCCGCCGTCTCGAAGCCTGCCTTGCGGAAGCAGTTGACCACTGTGTCCGTCTTCACGTCTCACCAGGCACCCGTCATCATTTGTATGGCACCAAGAAGGTCAACCTTCAGCTCAGTGCCCATGCGGAGGTTAACCAGCAGCCTATCAAGGAGTCAGCTCCTGTAGCCCACCTTGAAGGACTTGATGATGCCCTGGTCAAGCGGTTGCAGCTTCGCCGTCGTGTTGGCCGGTAGAAACTTCAGCTCGATGTTTTTGAGCTCGCAGGTGGTGTGGTGGGCCGAGCAGTTGTCCACAAGAAGGCAAGCGCGACGGCCCGACTTGCCCAGCTCGACGTCCCACGCTTGCAGCCATTCCGTGAACAGGTGACGCGTCTGTCACGGGGCTACCGAATTAGCGTGCCCTCGTGTAGGTTCGTGTGTTAGAAACTCGATGGCTTGACAGTCATCGAGAAAGGATAGACGAGACCGTTGTGCATGAAAAAAAAAAACAAACGAACAACACTCGCTGTATTTACAGAAACGGATTAAAGAGAGGAAAGGATAAAGACCTGACGAGGCATGAAAAGGAGAGGAAAAGTTAACAGGACTTTGAATGTGAGATAAAATAGCTAGCGGTGCGTACGAATAGTTCAAAAGGCAAGACTGTCACCGTTCTGGGGGGCACATGAATGTAGATGGCGAGGTGGAGACAGCAAACGCACTCGGAGCGGACTTGGATCGAGGTGTCGCTCGGAGGGAGGGTAGCGTCGGGCGAGTCGAGGTCAGCAACCTCTCGGCGTTCCTGAGCCGACGCTCAGACCACGAGCCGGGGCCGCAGTTGTGTCTGGCCAACGCCAGACGATGGAAAGCCGTTGGAGTGCCTGGCCAACGCCAGACGATGAGAAGCCGGTGAAGTGCCTGGCCAACAGGCGATGGGAAGCTGGTAGAAAGCCTGGCCAACGCCAGATGCTGGAAAGCCTGGCCAACGCCAGGTGCTGTACCGCTCGGGTACACGCCCAGGTGGAAGCCTGCAGCGGCCTGGTCACAGGAACTCGGCCGCCACTCCCGCGCCCTGGTCCGCCTCTTCCTTCCACCACGCCTCAGCCACGTCTGCTCCGGTTCTTCTCCCCGGTCTCTCCCTGGTCTCCCCCTCACCCGTTCTCTTGGCGCTTTTTATCACCCATCTTCATCGTGGGCCTTCATTATTGGTGTTCTTGTCTCCGTGTGGTTTTCCGATTGCTCAGAGCTGCACTTGTGGCCTTTTCGGATTGGTGCAGCTTTTATTCATTGCTTTATCTTTAGCGCTCGTGCCAACGTCGTCTTCGCCTTGCTTTCATTTCCTTTATGGCGCGCACTTTGAAACACGGCGCGCACTTTGAAATACGTGCACTCATCACAACAAGCCCCCCTTTTATTAAGTTTTTTTTTTAGAAAAAAAAAGCTGCCGCTAAGTGCACGTGTTTGAGCCCACCAAACAATTCACGAAGTAGTCCCAATACAGTCCCAATACAGTCCATATACATTGAAACACTATACAAGCACGGGAGCACAACACAAAGCACAAAAACACTTTGTACAAGCAGATCGAAAAGAAATCGTCTGTCTAAACAATGCCGCTACATATAGCTACAAATTTTCACGAATAAAAAAATGGATTTTCTTTTCTAGAACGGGTGACATGTTTTGCACGCTTTTGTGGGGACTATCATTGAGCCTAATTTGCTGTCACCTTGATTACTAAAGTACTCTCTTCACGACTGTTACGACCTTTTCACATGTCCAAAATAGCCGTTATACATGCTTGACAACCGAAATCCAGAAAGAGCTACCGGATATCTTACAACGCGCTTATGTTATGGCGTCCCACACAAGTCGGATAGCACTTTCCAGACGCCTAAAGACAAGCCCAATAGACACTCTGAATCGTGTAGGTCCAAATGCCCATCTGCATGACCGTCTGAAAACACGCCAACGCCATGTGACCTTGCAAGCTGCATACAATGAAAGATTGCATTCGAACGAACGGCCTTGCCACCAGGCGTAGGAAAACAGTTGCGTTCGAATCACCTCTTCATGGATCTCAACGCTTTCTTGCAACTGAAGAGCTGGCAATGCGTCAGACGCTTCCGGCGAGACGCATTCTGAGCCGTATGACGCCCTAGAAAATGCTGTTGACTCTACGCTCGAAGTGTCGTGCACATCTAGCATACTAGGATTTTCGAGATGAGGTTCTCCCACTTTCGCTGGTGATTTTTGCACCTTTTCGACCCTTACATTTAAGTCATTGCACTTTCCGTTAGACAAGTCACCATCTGCATTCTCATCTGCAGTTAATCTCAACCTCCCTGGAGGTAAATTATTTCTATGATCTTCGAGCTGGAGCTCTTCCATATTAGCCGTTGATTCTACAGTCTCATCGCTTCCATTTTGTACTTCGTGCTCTCTGTCAGACACATCAACTGCACTTTCATCTGCCGTTAATCTCAACCTCCCCGGAGGTGAATTATCTCTATGGTCTTCGAGGACCAAGCTTTCATTATATGTTACCGCTGGTGGCGGAACACTTGTAGTATTCGTGGCCATCGCCCTACTACACTCCTGACAACGGCATTCGCTGTCCTCACCAAGACAAACTAGCAGATCTTCTGCACTACATATTTTGTGAGGAACTCTTTCCTCATCTACAACACTTAGCCCCCTAGAGGCTCCAAAGTATCCCTCAGCGTTTGTGGAACTTCCCTGTTCCAAGCTCGCAAAGCTGGCCTCTGCCTCACCGAGCACCTTAGAACCCATTCCAGTCTGCCTGCTGTGTACGCGGATGCTATCTTCTAGCTCAAGTTCTGACCCCATCGAAAGGCTGTGGTATGGTCCTATGCTGCATCCAAAGAGAGACCCTGATCCTTCCTTTAACCAAGTGCTGCCTATATAGCAAACCTCATCCGCCTCATCACATGTGCTATTGCGCGGCGTTTCGCTACGCATCAAACTCTCAGTCCGGGCTTTTTCCACATCTGCCAGTCGGAGCTTTAACTCAAGTGTTCTTAACCTCATTTCTTCGAGCTCTTTTTCCTCTTCCTCCATCTCCCTTTCAAACTCTACCCGCTCCTTCTCTTCTTGTAGCCGCGCAGCCTCTCGGGCATCAACCCATGCCGTAAATTCCTCACCTTCCAAACCTATTCGCCGTGCCAACTCTTCAAAAACTTTACGAGATTCTGATGCGCTCATTTTCTTTTTCGTGAAAAACAATAAAGTCCACAAACGGTCTCGTCCTGTCGCGGATGCCAATTTGTCACGGGGCTACCGAATTAGCGTGCCCTCGTGTAGGTTCGTGTGTTAGAAACTCGATGGCTTGACAGTCATCGAGAAAGGATAGACGAGACCGTTGTGCATGAAAAAAAAAAAACAAACGAACAACACTCGCTGTATTTACAGAAACGGATTAAAGAGAGGAAAGGATAAAGACCTGACGAGGCATGAAAAGGAGAGGAAAAGTTAACAGGACTTTGAATGTGAGATAAAATAGCTAGCGGTGCGTACGAATAGTTCAAAAGGCAAGACTGTCACCGTTCTGGGGGGCACATGAATGTAGATGGCGAGGTGGAGACAGCAAACGCACTCGGAGCGGACTTGGATCGAGGTGTCGCTCGGAGGGAGGGTAGCGTCGGGCGAGTCGAGGTCAGCAACCTCTCGGCGTTCCTGAGCCGACGCTCAGACCACGAGCCGGGGCCGCAGTTGTGTCTGGCCAACGCCAGATGATGGAAAGCCGTTGGAGTGCCTGGCCAACGCCAGACGATGAGAAGCCGGTGAAGTGCCTGGCCAACAGGCGATGGGAAGCTGGTAGAAAGCCTGGCCAACGCCAGATGCTGGAAAGCCTGGCCAACGCCAGGTGCTGTACCGCTCGGGTACACGCCCAGGTGGAAGCCTGCAGCGGCCTGGTCACAGGAACTCGGCCGCCACTCCCGCGCCCTGGTCCGCCTCTTCCTTCCACCACGCCTCAGCCACGTCTGCTCCGGTTCTTCTCCCCGGTCTCTCCCTGGTCTCCCCCTCACCCGTTCTCTTGGCGCTTTTTATCACCCATCTTCATCGTGGGCCTTCATTATTGGTGTTCTTGTCTCCGTGTGGTTTTCCGATTGCTCAGAGCTGCACTTGTGGCCTTTTCGGATTGGTGCAGCTTTTATTCATTGCTTTATCTTTAGCGCTCGTGCCAACGTCGTCTTCGCCTTGCTTTCATTTCCTTTATGGCGCGCACTTTGAAACACGGCGCGCACTTTGAAATACGTGCACTCATCACAGCGTCATCCACGCCTTCTTGTTTGAGGCGTAGTGGACGGGGAGCTGCTTACAGTTCTTGAAACAGCGCGGTGCCCTTGCTTTCCCGATCACAAAGGGCTGGAGCTTCCGAGACCCATCCATGTTGGCTGCCAGCAGAACGCTCACGCGAACTTTACTCATTTTGCCCCCGTGACACGTGCTACCGCGGACGTCGAGAGTCTTGCTCGGCAACATTTGCCAAAAGAGACCGGTCTCGTCGGCGTTGAAGATCTCCGCGGGAGAAAACTTCGCGGAGATTTCCGGCCACTCCTTCGTCATCCACTGCTGGATGTCCTGGCTGCTGACGGCTTCGCTTTCACCAGAAATGGTTTTGCCAACGATGCTGTAGCGCTGCTTAAATCGGTGAAGCCACCCGGTGTTGTCGGCGAAGTTGTCTTCACCGAGTGCAGCGGCAAACCATTTGGCCTTGGCCATCAGCATCGGGCCATCCACCGGAATGTTCTTCGCGCACACTTCTAAAAACCAGGCATAGAGTGCCTTTTCTACATTCCCGTGGGCAGGAGTGTGCACACGACAGGCTCCCGAAGTTCCCTGCTCCGCAGCCTTTGCCTTGATATCTGCCTTGTTCTTCAACAATGTACTCAGAGTGCTCCGTGGTATCCCGAAGTTGTCCACGACGGTCGAACATTTCTCGCCCACCTCAACACGCTGAATAGCCTTCAGCTTCGTCGCAACGTCTAGGGTCTTGCGCTTCTTGACGCTGGCCATAGCTACATGAGAAGTCGACAATTCAATGAGTCCGCAGCGGCTTTGCACACCACGCATGCACAAGAGGAATGCTGCACATGCGGTGGTACGTAGGCGACGCGGCAACGGAACCGGACTCCACCAACAAAGCGCTCGCGAGGCAATGGCCACCTGTGAGGGCAACAGCAAAAGGCGCGAGCTGTGGTTGGCTAATCAAAACTCGCAAAACAGCAACAAAAAATAAAAGAAAAGGTGAAAGGAGGAGGACGTCTGCTCCTTCGTTCTTGATCTCCGAGCCGACGGTTACGCGGAGAAAGCATGAGAGAGAGAGAGAGAGAAAAACGAAAAAAAAGAAGAAAAAAAAAAGCCGTTCTAGAAGTTGGAGACCGTGCAGTCCGAGCCCTCTCGCACTTACGTTTTTTCGAGCGTTTCGAGTGTCGGCGGAGGCGTGGTGCCGCGCGGAGGTCGCCGGGTGTTGCGAGTGCCAAAGCCCACCTTCCAACTCGCGCGTGGAGCCACGCTGCCGCGGAGGTCGCGGCGAGTGCCGAAGCGCACCTTCCAGCTCACGCGGCGTTCGATATATCCGAAGGCGGGTAAAAATACCGTTCAATATAAACGTGCGAATTTCTATACCTTTACAAAGGATTTTCAAGGGGATAACTTACGAGTTCGATATACCCGAAAATTCGATATGTGTGGGTTCAATATATCCGTGTTCGACTGTATAACATTTGCATTCGTGTTAAGTGATTTGCTTGGTGGACTGTGTCGCTCAGAATACGATTCATGTTTTCTTCACCACAACTTTCTTGCATTACTTGGTTATCATTTCCCTTCATTTCCACAACAAATTAGCTGCACTTAACAGCCAACAGTGCTGCATTTAGAGTTAAAATATGTTACAAGACTGCTGACCAACATTTAAGGGCATTTTGTCCATTGTACCCAGTTGTCCTCTGTAGCGTGTCTGTTACAAAAGAGGCTCAACAAATGGGGCAGGCAGGGTAGCCAGTCATATGGTGAATTATGTCTCTTATACCTGTTTCTCTTATCTTTTATAGAATGTAACAAGGCTCACACCTTTACAAAAGCAACACACCACCACTGATGATGCAAAAGGCTCAATGTAAAATCTTGTTTTACTACATCCAATCATTATGGATTTTACCTTTGCTGTCGAATTAAGATCAGCTAGAGCAGCTTCGTGGCAATTAGAATTGGTTCATATTGTACAATCATTCACCCATGTCTCATGTTTGTACATTACAACATGTTCACAGAAACGTTGCCCTTCTCTCCAGCATGCCCACCTATTGGGTGTTCAGTGTCACAACTGATGTCCTCACAAGCGACGGAGGGTCTCTGATGAAAGTTTTGAAAGGTGTTGTTACTGAATATAAACAATGCACAAAGGGCTGCAGAGGAATCCCTGAAACAACAGGCCAGCCCGTCCTCATTACTGCATTTCTGCTACAACAATAAAAACCTGGAGGAAAGTAACGTGAAAGTAATCCTCAATTAGTTCTGTAGCCCTGTAAGAGGCAAATGTGATCGATTACTCTTTTTAAGCAACGTGTACACGTTAACGACAGAAATTGTTATTGTGTTTTTTTGTTCATTATTGATACACACTGCAACTCGCAGTGAGGTGATCGCAGGAACGTGGTAAAAAGAACTAGTGGTAGGTACAACATCAGGACAAATTGTTTTTAGCAACTGACTACTGTAGTTACAAATTCCCTCAGTAACAAGTACAAAGGCACATTATTTATTACACTATTTTTACATGCAAACATACACAAATATACACGCAAGGACACAGGGTAAATAGGGAGAACGTAGGCAGACAACTGTCACTGAGGGGGCACTATGCCTGCCTACTCTTGCAAGACAGAAGAATAAATAGAGGAGACGAAGATACAAGAAATGAAGGATGAAGAAAATACGAAATAAATGAGCAAATGACAGGAAATGCAGAGAAGGCACAAAAATAACGCGATATCTATAATGGGTGTGCGGGGGGTGGAATTTAATCAGTCACACAAATGAAAACAAACCAGTCAGGTGAGTACCTGAAGGTATAGGACATGCCAAGCAGCACCAATGTTAGGCCATGATGTCCTAGCATGACTGCCGAGTCCTTGCGCCACAGGTCTTGGTACAATACGGCATACATGCCATGCACATAGTAGCTGAACTGTACAGCATAGATCCACCAGATGTCCCTAGGAACCGTCACCTCCGGGGACCAGCCTGCACAAGTTTTTCCTTCTGTTAGTAGCAGTCTCATGATACACAGCAATGTGAGCAACTCAGGGCACACTTAAAAAATAAAATGGCCAAAATACCGTACTGTGGATAAGTTCAGTTCAGTGAAGATTTAGCATTCGGCATGGTGCGACCTTGTGTAACAGCCTGTGAACATGAGCGTATGGTGGACCTCGCCTGAGCGAAATTCTGACTATTGATTGGAACAACTTGTCACCTGACCGGCTATTGTCCTTTGCACAGTCGAGTGCTTCTTCCTAGGCTGCTTTGTACACAGCTTTGTTCTCCACTTTAATTAGACTTTGCAGTATTTTATTACAATTGTTAGTGTTTGCAAAGTTCCTGCTTTCACACTCACTCACACTGCCATTTTCCCGTTTGTATTCGTATTTTTTTAACTCTATTATGATTTTCTGTCCTTGTTGTTCTTTTTCCTAATAATTATGGTTATCGCCCCTCCTTCTTGCCATGTGGCCCGCAGTATCTCTGTAAGAAAGTAAGTAAGTAAGTAAATAAACACATCCCGAGAACACTTAAACAACGCAAAAGCAGAAGGAAACAGGATAAGTGGTATTCATGAGCGAGCCACTGCAACCACCACTGCCAGGCCACTCCACGGCAATGCTAAAGATTGCAGTCTTGCTACGTTGCTTTAATAATAATTACTGCAGTTTTATGTGCTAGAACCGGGATATGATTACAAGGCATGATGTAGCGAGAACATTCAGACTAATTTTGACCACCTGAGGTACTCTAACGTACACCTTCATCTATGTACACAGGTGTTGTTGCATTTTGCCTCTACTAAAATGAGGCCTGGAATCAAACCGGCAATCTTGAGCTTAGTAGTGTGGCGTCTTACCTGCTAAGCTGCCACAATGGGTGGTACACTGCTTTAAAGGAATACTGACACGATATTGATGCAGTGCGAAAGGGACATTTTTCGTGTTCTTGGCATGCAGTGCTAACGCTCTCCACTTACCGCAGCCAGGAAACACGTATAAAGTATTTTAATTTGATTTGAAAGTTTTTGTCGCTCAGCGTCTGCAAGCCAGCCCCGTTGCAATGGACAATGTGATGATCTGTGAACATAGTCACCTAAAAATCACCGAAATCACTGTCATAGTCACTGGACGGCGATGAAATATTCATTGTTCTTTTTGCACCATGTACAACTGACAGCAGCCGACACAGACGCTGCGACTCTGCCGCAAGTTGCTGTCTCCCATGTGAGCTACACCTATGTGCAACTGTGTGCACTATGATACCGTCCCCCTCGAAATTGAAACCGAAAGTGGGTTTTTAAGGTAGCCATATTAGAAATATATTGGTTGTCTTCCGAGGCACAACGATACTCTCTTTAGGGTTCTCAACATCAGTGCTTTTATTTAGTCCAATAATACGAAAATGTCTAAAATTCGTGTCAGTACTCCTTTGAGACTTTAGAGGCATGCAATAATTTAGGTTGCAGTGAGAGATTAATGCTTGAGGTTGCTTATAATGCAAACAATGAGAAATACAATGGTACTGCAGCTCCGCTTATTGTTGCTGCACAGGCAGCACTGATTGCATAAGCGTAAACCTGGCTTGGTGCCATGCCCTCTCTCTCTCTCTCACTTTCTTTCCCCCACTGACATGGCCAGAACTCAGATAAACCCAGAATAAGAACACAACCGCCTCCCCCTCCTGCTTTTCTCTCCCTCTTTATTTATTTATTTATTTATTTTTGTCTCCAGGACCGTACTGCTCTGACACCCCATTGGTCACGCTAACATGTGAATAAAATCAGTGTCTCCTTTCTTTCTTTTGTCCATTTTTTACACGGGACTCTTCTTCTCCTCTATTTCTGAAGATGAGGGAGGGTGGTCAAAACATATATATAAACACAAAGCTAAGGAAGGTAGAGGCTCCACTGAAAATGGCAACCCCACTTGTCAAAATCTTAGCCCATGTTTTTTGTCGTCTTTGCTATCTCTTCATCCCGTCGAGCCTCCATTTTCCCTTGAACTTCTATACTCGTTTGAACTTGTACAACAGCAATAAAAGCACAAGAATAAAAACTTAACACCAATAAAATGCAGAAAATGTGACATTGAAAAAATATGGATGGTGCACTTTATAAGAGCTTACATACAGTATGTTGCGGTTACGTAGTCAAAACGTAATCCAACCATAGCACCAACTGCCTTACTAGAAGAGGTTATGGCTCAGTCTTTTGGGGCTATGTTAATTTATGATCAAAATTCCTACTCATACACGAAACACCATATGTGATTCCACCACCATCAAGAACAATTTTTCATTTTGTCCGAAATCTTGTCCCAAATTTCAAGTGTTCCCAAGCCCCTTCAATGTATTCATTTCCACATAAAGCTTTCTTAAGATGAAATCACCACAAGCCTTTGTTCAATGATCATATATCATCACTACTACACACTCATGTTTAGTATAATAAGTAATAGAATAAAAATTAGGCATGGTTCTGCTACCCAAACATGAATGACCAGCAGAGCTGTGGGGGCTTAGCAAAGCATTGCAAAGTTGAGCAAAGGAGAAGTGATCTTTTAGGACAACCACACCTGACTTTTCTTGCACTATTTAAGCCCTCTGTCTCCCTCTGTCTTTTTCTCTTTGTCTGTGTATATATTTATTTCTCTCTCCGTCTCGGTTTCTTTGTCTCTCGGCTACGGCACACTGCCGATGCATGGCACGCGCTGCAGTGCATCATATCTCGGAGTTGTCTTCACATTCTTTACTCTCTTCTTTGTCTTCTTCCTCACACTCTAGCTGTACAGTCACTAGCACTCATGATACCACTATCATGATATCCTGATGCCACTATCTTACAGCACTACTGTTATCACTCTCACTCTCATGTAACAGTGTGCTGAGGGCAGCGATGTGGGTAGTGGGCCGAGGGTAAGCATGGGTCCGCTTCTCCCATCTGCGCACAATGGAATGATCGTCACAGCAAGGTTCTAACAGCTACCCTCTGAAACAACGCAAACGAGAGAAGATGCACAACGTGTTTAAGTCAGTCACATGGCGTGTTCAATTTGATATAGAGTGAAAACTGTTTATGATGAACCGGGTACAATGAATAATGCTTTATATCAAATGCATAAAGCTAACACAGCCATAAAGCATTATGGCTGTGTTAACATTTTTCGTATGAAACCCACCCTCCATAATGAACTACACACTGTATATGTCAGGCTTGGTGCTTGTGATCGATTAACACCTACATGCACCAATCCAATGGGCACTGTCGTGGTGGCCGATGGAGACAACGAAAGGAACCATGACAGGTGGTGTGGGTGTGCCAACCACAGAATATTGTGCCAAAGGGGTTGTCAACAAAGTCAAACACCAAGGAAGACACACTTAAGCTGCATAGCATGGGTGCACATTTTTTTATACTCCAAGATAACATCAAGTATTTGGAGAGCTCTTCTGCTGCTCAACAGTCGTCATCATCTATATTGCATGCTTTCCTTATACTATCGCCGCACACCCAGCATTTTCCAGTCATGAACAGCATGCAGGTATCAGCGCGACATCGCATTCTTGACAGGAAAGTCACAAGTGCTGAACTGTCAAAGGACTTTTTGTTGTGCTCTATCGCTCGACTTTGCAATACTCTGCATAACTAGGTACCAGAGCTTGCTAAAACCAAGTCTGGATATATCAAAGTACTTGATATATCAAAAAGTTCCAGATAGCCATGCTATCTAAAACCAGGTTTGATAAATCATACGACACAGAAGTCCTTGTGGTAACCTGCCGAAGCTTCCTTGTAGCTAGGGCATTGCTCTGGTAAGCATGAGGGCATGCACTGGATTCACGGCCATGGGAGTTGCATTTCTGATAAGGCCAAAATCCAAGAACTTGCACGTAGTTCTCATGCCATGACACACAACAGGTGCTCAAGGCGGCTACGTTGCATCGCTGAGCTTGGCCACAAAAAGAAATAATGGCAGTTCCAACCTAAATGTAAAAGCCAATATTACGCTGACATGACACAAACTAAACACTGCTGAAATGAAAGTTGGCAGATTGCTTAGCCTTAACTTGATGTGTTTCATTTCCATAAGCACTGTGCATGTTAAAGGACCTCAGATCGTCAAGATCAACCCATCACCCTCACATCACAAAAATTTATGACATCACACCTCACAAAAAATTATTACAATTTACACCCACTTTGAGTGCAGAATGAATTCATGTCAAGGAGTGAATGCTCTTAGCCAGGCAAGTCTTGCAGGCATCCTCTTTCATGGTGCCATCATGATGCCCATCCAAAGTGAAAATTTCCATGTACATACAACATGGCAGAGCCAGCTTTTCATTTATGCCATGATAAGAAACTCCACAGACACGGTAGAAAGCACATATAATCCAGTAAAGTGAGCGGCTTACCATCCCAAACAGAGAAGGGCTCCTGGAAGAAGCGGTACTTCCCTTGGAGCACCACAATGTACACGGTGAGAAGCCAGACGCATCCATAGTAGAGCAGCTTCCAGGCACTCTCAGGTAGCTTGGCCACATTCGATGGCTCGAGGGAGAGCCACCAGCCTAAGGGCTGCACACAAACAAATGCACAGTGTTCAATACAATGCATAATGGACACATTTTGCAATATGCAAGCAAGTTCATATGCACTTCACATTTTCCTAATTAATGCAGGCATCATTCAATGATCAAATGGAGACCAAGTGCAAGCTACATTCCATGCTGGAGTTCGTATTTTGCACATAGTTTCATTGCAAGTGCTATGTTTGCATATTCCATGTCTATAAAAAGAAGGCATTTCTCTGCAAAATTCTCTGCCCTACCAAACAAGAAACGTGGCAATACCTGGCGGGGTTTTACATGGCCTAACAACAATATGGTTATGAAGTGCCCCGCATTGGGGAGCTCCAGAAATTTCAACCACCTAGGATTCTTTAACATGCACTGAAAATGCACAGTACATGGAATTCTAACATTTTGCCCCCATCGAAAATGTGAACGCTGTGGCCGCAATCCAACTCGCGTCCTTCGGTTCAGTGGCCAAGCATCATAACCCTTGTACAAAAGTGGTGAACAAATAACAAATATGAAACAACAAACAGCATGGTAGAATAGCATGCCCAAGAACACCTTGTCTTTCTTATATGTCAACTGTCGTTAAATTGTCCTTACGTAATTTGGTTAATTACAGCTGTTCATATCGCAATTCACCTAGGTATACACGAGTATACCAATTTAACCAAGGTTTTGACGGATGGCCCAAAAAATAAGGAACTGAGAAGTGAACACCGCATGGAACTTCCCAAAAACAACTGTTGGAAGTTCAAGGCTTCTGTTCACTCCTTCATGATGGCCATTCTTCTTGCACTGTCTATAAAAAATTAAAGTGACACGAAAGTGAAATGGTGAAATGGTTTATAATGATAACTTATATTTCAAGAAATCAGATACCATTAATTTCAATATTTTGTGTTTGATATTAAAAGAGACAAAGAATGTCAAAGTTTTAGTTTTGAAATTTGTGCCTGCACTTCAGAACCTAATGATCTGAGAAGGCTGATTTCTTTTTTTCGTATTATTGCCAGGTTCACTCCATGAAATGTTCTGAAAGTCTCTGTGTTAATTGTGTGGCTCCCTTGGAACACAATGTAGGTTTTTCTTACCAAAATATAGTTATGTAGGCCTTAGCAGATGCCTTCGAATATCTTAGACATCAAATGTTTTAGTGCTGGAACTCTAAGCCATCTCTTCACAAGACTGATGTTTTCAGTGTAGTGAAAAGCTAGCCTACTTATGCAAGAAAAATTGTTTTTCACTGTAGTACCCCTTTAAGTCATGTTCTGCGAACATGTCCAAATGTACACTGACTTGGGTATCACAGTATCCTGTGTTAGGAACCCATAATCATTCTTTTAGCATAAAACATTACATGGAAGAAATGATGGCAGCTGTTTCCGAGTGTGTGTGTCATGCTAAAAAGAGTATTATGGATTCGCACGAATTAGCCTGTCAAGTCACTCTCCTGTGATAGACATTTGAATGAATGCTAAATGAAAGCAAATACTACACTTTCAATACTTCTTATACTCTAACCCCTTGTATCAACCACATCAACAAACCATTTTTGTGTCAACACTGAAGAAAAAGCTCAGCCAAAACCAGAGAATTTGGAGGTAAAAACACTTTTCTTTTTTTTTTTCTTTCAGAACGCTCGCTCGTGCCCTTTTTCTTGAACCATTGAAAAATGAAAGCATGGAAGCTATCCTTAAAAATAAAGTTCATTTGCATAATTCTAGGTATTCTCTTGAAGTCCATAGTCAAAAGTAGACGGCGTGCAAGACATGGACACAAGGGGAGAAGTGAACAACACGAACGGCGTTTGTGTCCGTGTCTTGCACGCCATCTACTTTTTACTATGGACCCTTACCAACTCGCTCAACTTTCTGTCCTTTTGGGTATTCTCTTGAATTCCTTTAATTAATATTTTACAGTTTATGCAGCATCTATAGAGTTTGTTTACTTATGCATTAAGTTTACAATGGACTTCTATGAACAATGTGCTGTACTTTAAATACTTTCTTAGCATAAAGTTATTATTCTTTAATGACGGCATATGAAACAGATATTTCCATAACAATTATCCATAAAATCAAGACTAGGGACATGTGTGAACAAAAATGTAATGCAGAAGGACATAATATGTTATATCTAACAATGCAACCTGCAGGTTATGACTTTTAAACAAGCTAATGACAAATTCATACGAAATAGATTCTACTTTTCCTGCAATGACTGGAAATTTTGGGCTAACTTTGCATTGTTAGTGAACCTGTTTCAACTTGTAGCTCGTCTGAGTTGTAAACTTTGGCAACAGTAATTAGTGCCTAATCCATGATGTGAAATGCACTCATTAGAGTGTGGTGACTGATAAGGGGACTCCGTCATTAGGTTCAGATTACTATTACTTATTCATATATTACCAAATCAATCTTGTGAATAACTAGGCTGTACATATTTACTGTACTGAAATATTAGAAAAATGGTTCATCAATTCCTTGTCTCCCACATGCATATGTTATAAGGTGTTTTTATGAAAACAGCACATTTCGAAAGGAATTTTTTGGGAGAGTTATTCAATAACATGAAGTCAAAGTAAAAAAGTACTCCAGGCTGCTCAGAAAAACAGGAAACAGTTATTACGTTCGTTGACCTCACATAGCACACACTTGGGCTACTCTTTTTGAGCAATGCCTCCTTCTGAACAACATGCTAGTCTTATCACCCCTATCATGTACGGCTGACCTTCCTGTCAACTTTAGTAGACCATTGCCGCTACAACAGATAAAGTGCGAAATGGCATCATCATCAGAAAATGCATTACTACAATACAGTGGCCCTATTCTTTTTAGAGCTTGGTACCAGTTGGCTGAAGCACCTTGCACAAGCAAGCATAATTTTCCATAAGAAATGTTGGAAGTCGCCATAGTGCCTTGATGTTAAAGCAGACAGCATGTCTGGTTCAACATCAAGGCTCTATGAATGCCAGGGATGGTAGAAAGTTAAGTGGGGTGATGAAAGAATGAAATCTGCACGCCTAAAATGGAATCGGCTTGCATGAGGAAGGGTCAAGTGGAGGTTGTTGGAAGGGGTGTTCACCCTGAAGTGAGACGACAATGATGACGTTTCAGCGCTAGTTCATGCCATCTGCCCTGAACAAAAACAACACCCACGATTTTGCTTACAAACACATGCAAGCACTGCTTCAAAAGAAATATGTGTGCTGCTGGAACAGGGCAGGTGAGTTAGGCGGAAGAGAGAAGAAAATCACAAGTTGGCAGAGAAAAAGGAAAGTCATGCAGCAAGGTTCATAGTAGTCTTAAAGGAAAGAATTCAAGGGTCTTCAAGGACTTTCAAGGGCCCGGCAGAGTAATTTCGAGGACCTGAAGGAATGTGCTTAGTGGCTTGCAAAGACTATTTCTTGAACAAAAACAGCATTATTTTTACCTATAGCAAACAAACAATAAAAAGAACATGTGCACATACTGATTCGAAACACTTGAAACACTTGTAATTCGCCTCCAGTCATACATAACCAAATACACAAAGTGCCTCAACGCACACACATGTGCAATCAATTGCTTCGACCTTCTGAATTTCTTTTTCAGCATTTTGATGACTGATTTCACAGTGTATCTGATGTCATTTGCTGCCTTGATCTTCTTTTGCATAATTGTCTGCAAATGACTCTTCTATTTTCTTTTTCTTGTGTCTGTTGCTGTCAATTTCTTCTTTAATATGGATTCTCTTTGAATGGCTCGACTGTCGTGCTTCCTGCTTCTGCAAGTACTTACTTGCTACCAGTTTTATGCAGCTGAAACTAGTTTCCACAGCTCCTTCATAATTTTAACTTCATTATAGCCTTATAGAATTGTCTGTGCTTTATAGCACAGACAATTATCTGCATCGCGCTAAGGTTCCTTCATGCTTTCAAGAGAGAAGATTTTGGTCTTAACACTAAATCCGCTTGAAACACTAGCTTGCCCATGGCTTAAAACAAGAACACTCCAGAGGTCTAAGATGAAGCATGGAATTTTAAAGAATTGGTTGCAAGGTTGCAAATAAAGAAACAAAAAACTCAGCAAAATCTACTAAGCCAAGTGCTTGAATTCAAGGACCTTCCAGGACTTCTAAAAATTCAAGTTTTCAAGGCCTTGAAAACGCCAGTTAAGAAATCGAGGCTTTTCAAGGTATTCAAGGACTACTATGAACCCTGTGCAGTCACAAAAATAGGCCATGCAGGATTTCAGAACAAAGTGAGCATAACTTAACTACGTAGCCTGCTATGACTATTTGCTCAGGTGGCCCCCATCTATCACTTGTTCCGAGCCCATGATAGCTGTATCAGCTGCCATTGTTTCAGTCATTGTAAATAGCACAATGTTTGTCCCAGCTGTTCCAGCTGAAGTGCAAGACCTAGTTACATTGCGAAAAGCCAACTACACGCATGCTGCACATATATATTTCCATAAAAAAAAAGGTCGCTCATATTTTGCCACCTGTTATGAAGGCAAGTACGGGAGTGTGTAAAACTGCTTGGCCATAAAATGCTGTGGCAACATATGAGGCACCCTGCACAATCTCCACTATCGTAAACACAGCTGGCTGGGTGAGTCATCAATGCTTGAGGACATGGAAACAAGGAAGTAAGGAAGTCTGAATTTCTGTATAAGCACACAAGAGACGTGAAAACGCTCTAGTTCTTTAATAAAGAATGAACTAATGCAAATGAAATTTGCTGCAATTAAAAACTAATTGTTAAAACTGGAACAATGTGTATTAACTACTGCATAGTGATTCCATTACTATTTATATATATGCACATGTCCTATAGCACGTTATGTTACATACATATATGTTTTCTTGTTCATGTTATATGCCTTTCTAACTTTTAAACTGCTTTTTCATCACTTCCTTTAGAAATCTGTTACATTTACCATTTATTTCAATACTTACATCACATATTTGTACTGGCCCCTCTCCCTGTGTTTCCGATGGCCTTTAGGCATATTCCTAATTTTTTTTTTTTTAAGCAGTCTCAGACTGCATCACCCTGCAAGAAATATATTTTATTTCAGGGCCTCAAGTGGTTTGCATGGGCCTCCTGAAGTCTAATAATAAATTTTTAAACTGGGAACCAGTCTATGCTGCAAAGGTGTTTGGCTAGCAGAGCTGCAGTATCATCTCATCTAATGGCGTGGTCCTGAGCAATGGAACCTTGCACTAGATAAAATTATTATTGACAGCAAGACAATTAGGTGCAATGTACCAAAACTTTCCTTCTTTGAAAAACTTTTGAACTGTCTTGTGATGTGCCTTGCTAGGCATTTTATTACATATGAAAGTGTACAGACATCACTCCACGCATTGCATGCTGCATTTGCCATATCCCGGCACTGTTCAAAGGCACCTTATGATCTATCACGCCATCTTGACACTTTTTCTCTGCTTTCCTTCAGTAAACAACTCAGGCACTGGAATGAGACTGAGTGAACACAATGGTGGCATTATAAACGTGGATAACCACTAATACTAGGTGCAGGTAGCATACAAGTAAATATGGTAAAAAGCACTGCTTTCAGGAAACCCGTGTTTTTTCTCGACACACACGAACAAAGCCGGGGATTTGGATCATATACAGCTTCAGTGTAATGCGGAATCAGTTTACAATTCTGCCACTTAGAATCATCTCAAAGTTCAATGTAGAGTACTTATCTAGGCAATAAAATCAGTTTCTCAATGCTATTAGCTCTGCCTCCACACAGTGCATAACACATACCCTTTCGTTCAACTCTGGATATCTTAACGGATGCATTCCTAAGCACTCCTATTTTTGGGACAGCAACATAAGGATCTGTCCCAATGCTACTGAAGCAGAGCTGTAACATAGAAGAAAAAAATGGCAAGCAGGTCTTGTGCTCACCGCATTAGTAAACGTACGCGGCACTGAAATTTCCGCTCCACTGGTGGGAAACCCAGGGAGGTGCGAAGCACGCAGTGATGGACCGGTGTTTCCTACTGGGACACGTCAATCGCTGCTAATGGGCAATGAGAGACAGAAGACAGTTTTCGTTTCAACTATATACAGAGGCTAGGGTCAGCTTGCCTGCACTGCCAAGCAGCCGCTGCTTGCTAGGCACGTACAGCTTTATTGGCCCTGCATCAGCGTTGTCTCTCGCGGGCGAGAGCGCGTCCACGCTCCTTGCGAGCTGCCAGTTCAGTGTTCGGCGTGGAAAGAACGTCAAGAACGTTTCCAGAGTCAACGCGCATCGTTCACTTGATTCGCTCTTTCTCGCCACATGGCGGCAGAAAAGCATCGGTGGCCAGCTGCTGCTGAGGCAGTGTCGCCCTCTGTTGCGTTGAATCGCCGTTTTCAAACCACAAATGCACACACACTATCTGACTGCAATGCCTCCAGGATGGGCCCACCGTGACTACAGCAGCAGGACACGCCGACAAGCCCAGCCCCTAAGGTGCTCCGCACCTAAAATTTTATTCCTCGCTATCTAGAACACGGCAAACTCATTTGCCATATTCATGTCCTTGTGCTTCGAGTTGTCGATGGATTCGCCCTCGCGCTGTCAATCGCTAGCCTCCTAATTAGCTCAAATGGCAGAGCGAGCACCCTGGCCAGGCGTTGGTCCCGGGTTCGAACCGCAGACCAGGACGAATTTTTCGGCAACTAGGAAGCTTTCATTTCTGAGAAATCCGTGTGGATTTCCTTGTAGCCTTATGCTACAAAATGGGTGGATGCTAATTTTCCCTTTTCAACTAGAACACCTGCAATATCACTATTCAAGAACATCTGTCACAACCCATGCCTTCTGTAAGAGGCACTTTCACTTCCACCTTCCAAATTCACTCTGTGGAAGTTCACAAGGCAGAGGAATGCTTACATATGGGGAAGGCACTAAGCTGCCCAATTGCAGCATGATTCTACACTAGAGTGATTGGTGATTTGCATTTATCTTTGGTGACCTTGTAGTTTTGAGCTACAGTCTGGTGGATGGCAGCTTCGTCGTTCATGAACCGTATTGCACTACTCAGGCTTCTGCATAACTGTTATGCCATTTCAGTGTCCCTCTGTTTAGACTTGCCAATTCATTTAGCCACACTCTACAGTCTGCTAACTTCCTCGTTAGCTCAAGTGGCAGAACTGCCTTAGCAAACCGCTGGTCACATATTAGACCCCCAAAGCAGCAGAAATGTTCCTTGAGCTCTCTCTAAAAACCCATCATGGCTTCAATTTCGTAGCTTTATGCTACAGTTTAGTGAGTGGCATCTTTCCATTTCCTCAACAGGCTTGTGCCATGTTTCTAACACAAAACATGGTTAAGTACGTTCTACTCAGAAATTTATGCTAGATGCTCAACGAAAATTTTTAGGCCTGCATGAAACTGATCTTATTGCATTAACATCATTCCAATACTACTGAGCTACAGCTAACAAAGCTTGCGCTGTATTAAAAATTGTGAGAACCAAGGTTGGTGTTTTATGAACTCTCAATTACTTCTGCTACTCCACTATACTGCCAATATAAGTTGGAATGAATCACAATGCCTGAAAATCCCTCTATTTTCTGCCAACGACACGTTATGCTGCTATCTTCTGTATTTCCTCCAAATGTTTAAAGATTTTAGATTTTCTTCTTGTCTTTTTTTCCTACAAACTGCAGTCCACCTTTAAACACATCAGTAGGACTTTGTCAAGCAGTGAATCAAATTTCATGAGCTCGTGTGCAGAATCAGCAGACTTCAGTGCATTCCTGAAACATTATTTTCCTTCCTTTGCTTGGGGGTTATAGTCATATCTATGTTATGCCATTATTTCCCCTTCATATTATGGCATATCTGAATTTTAAGCATTTTTTATTGCCCTCGTGCATGGTTAAAACTTATACTGCAGCAATGTATCAGCTTTGTGCCACAACTACGTAATAAAGCGACCACGACTGTGCTTTCCATTTTTGCAGCATCATCTAATCAGGAGAGGCTAATGACGCTTCATTCGTGAGACATATAGGGTTGTTCACTTTTGCTTTAATATTTTTTCAAATTCGGGAGGTACAAATGAGGTGCTATTTTCCAACATGATGATCTGGCAGAAATTTGGCTTTATGAGCTATCGTACTAAAAATCGGGTTTATTTGGGTTACACTATGCAAAATTAAATTTGCACATTACAGCCATGTCGCATGCACAGTGCTGCACACAGCTTGTGAAATGAGCTGAACATGTAACCCCCCCCCCCCCCCTTCCTCAGTGGTTTTCACTTCAGACAACACAAAATAACTTCATTGTCCCAACGCAGGGTAACTAGAGCATGTGCACTGCAAACTCCGTGCTGCGTTAAAAGATAAGCTGGTATGTGATAATGGAATTTGGGGAGAAATTGGGTTAAACCAAATTTTCTGAAACATGCTAGCAGTGGAAGAATTGGGTATTTTGGATTTTGCCTGAAAACAAACAGACCTAAATATAAGCCATTGTGTCCTAAAGGTTATACACTACTTATAGAGTGTGATGGACATTACAGAGAATAAAGAACACTGAATTACAGTAGACAATTTATCAACTTCAATAGCCCAAGTGCATTGGTGTCCTACATTTATTGCACTTCCGTTGTGGATTGGAACAGATGGAGACGTATTGTGGTCAGGTGCATAGTTCCAAAACCACAGCTCACTACAGGAAGTAAATTTGTGGGTGCTTTGCTGCTATCACTGCGGTGTCCCAATTTTCATTCATTTTCGCAAAAATCAGTTATGGGATGAATGAACGAGTGTTCAGCAGATAAAATGGGCTGTTTACGGTGATAGTTTCGTTCTCGATTTTCTAGACGTATTTCAATACGAGGATGACTAACGAAGTGACGTACTGAACAGTGACTTTGGCGTTCAGGTCACTGATTTGATCGATTTCTCGGGTTTTACGTCCCAAAACTAGCCAAAATGATTATGAGAGACGCCGTAGTGGAGGGCTCCGGGAATTCTGACCACCAGGGGTTCTTTAACGTGCACTGACATCGCACAGCGCACGGGCCTCAACATTTCGCCTCCATCGAAATGCAGCCGCCGCGGCCGGGATTCGATCCCGTGACCCTCGGATCAACAGCCGAGTGCCATAGCCACTAGACCACCGAGGCGGGGCGCTCAGGTCATTAAAAAATCAAGGAAACGTTGCCCCGTAAACTTCACGGGCCTGTATTGCGCAAGAATGAACGGACGAGCTCGGACCAATCGTAAAGCGGAAAAACGGACATGAGCTGCCCAGTGTCAAAAATAAGCGAAACTGTGTGTTCCACACCTGATGCTTGAAAAACGCAAAGGCGAGCGTTCGCAATCGTTGAACCAAGTTTCGCATTCCAAAGGAAACGATCGGTAAGCAAATAGCCGCTGATAGGAGCACAGCTAGTACACGGGTGCAAACAACCCAAGTACTGGTTCGCAGAAATGGGCGGTGCGAGCCACGTACGTTATCCGAACGTACGCCGACCACTTTTCACTTTACATCACAGACCAGACGCTTCTTGTTATCAGTCACGCCATTGCACAACCCGTGGCGATCGCGTTGTTGCCTCGAGCGGCGTGCGTGCGATTGCCGCAGCGATGGACCACGGTTCGCATCGCCGAGAGCTCTGGCCAGGCCCGGTGAAAGGCACCCTTGGCAGAGGCAGCCGAAAGGGGCGACCGTGTGCCCTGTGCATCGGCCGTGGGTGAATGGAGGGCACCCGATTCCAAGCGGTGGGCGCGTCCGCTCGCCTTGTGACAAGCCGGCCGACGACGCACGCACAGCAATAGGAGGGGAGTGCGCGTATGGAGCGCGGCGAGCAAATCACGCCGTGAGATGCAACCGCGACAGCAACAGGCGAAGGCAAAGGCGAGCAGTCGCGGCTCAGGGTTACCTTAAAGACACGATCGGTGAGCAGCCGCCTGACCAGAGTCCAAAGGACGGCCAGCACGAGGACCACGAACACATCTTCGAGCGGTATGACGGGCCAGGGACGCCGATGAGGCCCAGCGGCACTGGCGTTGACGAACTCGGATCCGTTAGTTACGTAGAGTCCATAGTGGCACACATTGTACACTCCCCGCAGCACATCGAGATACGACGGCACGACCTCCCACTTGCCGTCGCCGCCGGACATGGCTTGACAGCAACACCGCACCCCCTCAAACCCCGTAGTAGCGCGCGGAGCTCGTTTGCCCGTACGCCGACGACCCAACGAATGCGCTGCTGCACTTTCGGGCTGGTCGCGAGAGAGGGCGCGGTCGGCCGTCTGGGGAACGCGCTTCCCTGCGTGCGTACCGCGCTGCTGCCGCCGCCTCCGCGGCCGCTCCTGGAAATTGGAATCGAGTACTGTGCGAGCGTTTGCGCCCGTTTGCGCCTTTTTGCTAATTTGTTATTTCTGGCTCGTTAGCCATGACGCGCGGTCAGTGAGTCACCGATTTGAACGCAGAACCTTGGTACCATAGCGGCTGCGCTCTGTTTCGGATGTTGACGTTGTACCAAAACACGAGCTCAGGAAGCGCACGAACCGTGCGTCCTTCGCACTCCGTTACACAAGGACGCGCGGAAATGAAGGGAGGAAATAAGGTGCCCTTTATTTTATAATGAACGCTGCGTGCATGCGTTCAGAGCTGTGCGCTAGGCGTGACACACTCTGTCGTGTTCAGTGGTTTTTAGTAGGTAGAGTGAGGCAGTTCATGTCGCATGATGGTCCAATATACGACTCAAGCTTGGTGTTCCGTCTAGAAGTGTGGCACCAGCCGTGTGCGCTGGTTGTAATATATTTATCTCAATGCTTCTTACGCGCGTCCTTCGGCGCATATTTTTCGCTTGTTCTCACCACTGGAGGAAGAACGTGCGACAGTGCAAGTGGCAGCCCTGAGCGCCCGAGTCACGCAGGCGCTCGCTCAATGACCCCAAAGAGGCGCTCGGCCACAAGTTCAGCGGCGCGCTGTGAACTTTCGGCCCGTAGCGGCAGCAAAAACCCGTACCCCCGCGAGCGTCTTGCGTGGATCGTGCGTGCACGCGCACACCGGGAAAACGGCCTCGCATCGCTGATAGCGAACCGCGTTCTCGTGACTCGTTCACAGACGCGCTAACTTTAGAAACCTAAAGAATGCGATTCTTGCGCGTAAGAAGAATTTGAATGCTTGGAGAAAAGCTTGTACTAGTTTAATAATGTCGGTTTCGAAACGGTCGACAGGTCTCCCACGTAATCGATACAGAACGCAAATTTTGCTGAGCTCGAATAGGAGCGATGGAGCGCCCGAGTTTTCCCAGAGGGGGTGGAGCTGGGGCCGTATTCTGAGATGCGTAGCCAAAGGCGATAGTACCGTTGGTGACGTAATTGTGTCGCCTTTGCTGTCTCCTGCGGTGTGATTGGCCTGTTGAGCAAACTGGAGACCCGCCGTCACTTTTCCGGTTTGTGTAACGCACCAGCCAATCACCACCGCAGGAGATACAAAAGGCGACACAATTACGTCACCAGCGATACTGCCGCCTTTGGCGACACATCTCAGAATACGGTCCCTATAGGCTGCGGGCGTTGGTGAAACGCGGCAATTATTTTGAATTTGTTACATTTTTTTACGCATCAACGGGACAACTTCAGAAAAATAAGGGGCTGTGTAGGAAAATCCCTTTCAGCCGCCGCGTAGCGGGCTGAAGACGCTGCTACAAACATTGAAACAACCATAATATTAGAAGTTGGCAGATTGGACTTTGCATCGCGAGGTTGCACGTTTAGCTATACACGCGCAGACACAAGCGAAGCATTCATTAGCTCCACAGGCGTGTCTTCGTACGGTCGTGTAATTTCGTTCCGTTTTCACGTGCCTTATGATCATTTAGACGGCGCATTAATTGCTCGTAGCAGGTGTGTAATCTTACGATTGGCAATGCTTTTTCTGCAGTATTTAGGCTTTGTATATTAAACTGCAAATAAGAAAAAAAAAGTAGGAGAGGGAACACTCGCTCAGCTCGCAATATTAATAAACTTTGTCTGATATATACAGCTCTTCAGGCTCTTTCCAATGTTTAAATTTGCCGTAAGCGTTCGTCTTTCTTTTTTTTTATTTGATCCGTGCCTTGGACTCCCGCTTTTCATTAAAAATGAGCAGTAGCTATAAATCGCCCAGTTTGTATCCTATTGAAGAAAGGGAACACCGAAACCATCAGAGAACTAAAGTAGTTTCCACTGATAAATTATTCTTAGGGAACTCTCCTAGTTAATTTCGCCATTTTATGTTCAATATTAGAAGACAAAATGAAGGCCAAAAACTCATTTTTGAATTTCGCGAGAGAGCGCGGAGCACGTAGCGTTGCAAGTTGCAGTATATATATTTTCGTACTGTGGCCACATTAGCGCAATTTTTTAAAACATGCTATGTTAAGTGGGTTCTGTAAAACACAATGTATTAAATTTTCTTTTCAAGCTCTTTAAAGCTTTCACGGCATGCAATAGCAATGGCATGCAGTAGCTGAAGTTCGGCTTAGCGTTGCTTAGACTACATGAGAGCTGTGAACAGAACAGCCTGCCAGGTCATAAATGATACCGTACAATGACCTATAATACGCGACTGCTGATTCAATATGCGCGAGTTCGATCGAATATGTATTTCTAGTAAATTTTCCTTATTTACTTCTCAATGCCATTTGTGCGTATCGATTGTATATGTAATCGCTTGCACTTTGTACTCGTATGAACCTCCAAATACTGAAATCAAACTGCTAGAAAATAATTTATGTTGGCTGCAAAGAGAAAGCGGTGCCGTCACTCCATTGAGGAGCATCCGGAAAGAGCAAGTTTTAGTCCTATGAGGAGTAACCACGTGGGGATTAACGGGGACGTTCCCTCGCCGTTACCCCCGAAAGGGAGAAATGGTTGCGGCAGATCGATTCTTCCCCTAAAGGAGTAACCTCTACACTCTTTTTCCTGCGAGTAAAGCAGTTTATTCATACCAAAAAAGCCCGCTTTACTTTGAGCTAATGGGCTGTGTATAAAGTGGCTATATGCTGAGGATCTAACCAGGGGCGCGTTAGATCCGCAAAATGAAATTATTTCTTCAAAAAATTCATGGCCAATAAGATACAGCGACACACATGGCTGGCTACGATTGAGCTTGTACAAAATTACGGTCATTTGTGACAGAACTTCATCGATTTCCAGTTTTTTGTCGCACAGAAAGCGCATCATTCGAAGTGCACAAGCGAAGTGCACAATTTTTTTTTTGTCTTCGTGGTCAGTCTGTACGAGTATGGACGCCGGCAACACGGGTTCCTGCATTTGTGAAATATTAATTTAAAAATGAAAGTTACTCTCCGTCGTGAAAGAACGGCACCAGATGTACGTGTGCCAAATACAATTGTAAGTAATAAACTTTTACTTTTAAGCAGGATAATCGAACCTTCGTGGGCATTTCTTGGTTTTTCGTTACACTTGGAGATTGACACTCACCACCGAGGACGGCGCCACCAGTCATATTTTTTTCCGGGTTTTCAGGGCCAAGTTAAAAATATTGTTGCTTTTTGATGGGGTGCTGCTGCTACTGATGGTGATCGTGTTCCAACGAATCCTTTGAGATGTAGCATGTATAGCATGTTTAAGAAAAAAATGATTGAGCCAATGAACGGGGTTCGTGGAATGACGCGTGCTCTGAGTTTGGCGCGAAATTCAAAAAGAAAACTTTGACCTACATTTTCTCGTCTAATATATTGAACATAAACGTTACACTAAACATACTGAGTACTGAACGACACTGCGCGGAGATTCTGTAGGACACTTTACCCGTTTAAAACGCTTCGTATACGGTTTCACTTTAGTGCCCCTTTCAGGAAAAGCCATGAGAACATATACGTTTATATATGCATCGCGTAGCATCGCCACTGCACCCTCGGGCAAAGCTCATCGGGCGGCTTACACACGTGCTTTGGACGTGCTCAATGCGAAACGTCCTCACCGCATCGTCCCTGCGAGCGTGCCAGAATTTCTCCCGCGCGACAGCTATCGTAACGGCTACACGCTGCAGCCTATATACGATGTCTGCAACGACTAGACGAATTCCATGCGCATTGGTAGCTACGCGTAAAAACCAGTAGCTTTCTTCCTTGGGGATTATAGACAAAAAGCAGTATAGTGAAGCGCAGAGACTGTCGTCAGTAGCCGTGCTTTGAATACGTAAGCATGTGACAGCCCCATAGTTGCACGTTCCTATAACGCAATACCGTTACGTTACGTTTACTGTCCTTCGACGTCCGTTAAAAACTGAGAGCACCAGGAACAGGACGTTGACACTGCTGCAGCGGCCGCTTTTTGGGGCGCGTATTTATAGAATAACGCGTGTTTACAAACAGTAGCTTCCGGGGCGTGAGATTTGTGGGCGGTTGTGGTGACGGTCAGGGCCGGCGATGAGCGCTGTCGTGTGCCTTGCGACGTAACGGACACAAATGAGTCAGCAAACTTCCTTTCGAACTGTAAACGAGTCTCTTTCACCGGATATGATGACGCCGATTACAACTGAATTCATTGCAGCACTATATGTTAGATGGCGTTGGATAAATGAGAGCATGACGACTATCCGCTGATATAACAGCAACATACTCCCGTCCCATACCAACTCTATGATTTAGTAGCCTGCCGTTCCTGCCAACTTCTTTGCTTAAATAATATATGCACTCCTGTGTTCAGGCGCCGTTGGTGAATGGGGTGCGTACCCGAACAGCTAGCTATAAGTTTCAGGCAGATAAAAACACCAGCAAAAAAAAAATGAAATGGCGAGGCTACTTCGGAGTAGTACCTCTCCACTATCAGCAGCATCATCGATCTGCGTGTGATGCACCCGCGCACGTGCTGAGCACGTTGTTATACGAAAACAAGAAGAAGAAGTCAACATGGCGACTGCTGCAGCAGCGCGTCCCGAGGTCGCAGTGGTGAGCCACCAGAGGCCCAGACGGGACGACCCCGCCCTTGAGTCGCACCTTAACTCCGAGAACCGGCAGGTGACAAACCGCACATCTATACGCAAGCGGCATAGTATAAGCCATTATATTTCGCGTATCAACGTTTTGCCCTTTCAAGCAGCGCGTATAAAATGATCCAGAGTTGATGCATATCAGTGATGTTCATGTGTCCCTAACTCACTTCTCTCTTTTCGCTCTTTCATTTCCCTTTCCCATTCCCCAGTACAGGGTAGCCAACCGGAGATCTCCTCCGGTCGACCTCCTTGTCTTTCCTTTCCCTTTTTCTCTCTCTTTCTGATACATATCATGAATCGTGTGGGCAGCTATTCGGTCAATCACGTATTAAGTACCAGTTCTGCATGCTTGCCGCAAGCTACCGACCTTGCTATGCCGACGGGCAACGACCGCACTATGCACGATCAAGGAGCAACGACGCAATCAGCCGTTAGGCGGACTATATCAACTGAAGGTAGACGTTTTGTCAAGCCCCGCAGTCGGCTCAGTTTATTGAGCATGCTGTGACGCTGAAAGGAAGAGTACGTCCACTGCATATCGATTGCTCTCTTGCATATTCTTTCATGCACGAGTTTCTACTCCCTTCATGCATTGCAGGAATAGGTTCTGTCTTAACAATTCATTTTTATTCTTGGGAAGATAGTGAAACATTGCTTATCGGTGGCTAAAGACTTATAGCGCGGCGCTGGTCGACAAGCTTGTCGCAAGTGACCATTTGAGTTAAACCGCGGTGTACTCTGCTGTGAACCCACATCGATGACGCAGCAATCTCTAGCAGGGGCTTAACCCCCCATCCCCTCCGCGTTTTGGTAAAACCATAGGTAACCCTCCACCCCAAATCGAAATTCTAGGTAAACCCCTGGTGACTAGCTCACGCATAGCAAATTTTTCGGACCAGGTCCTGTGGTGTGTCCTAGTTCGGCGAGGCCGGAGCACCAACCGGTCGCTGTGGACTTGCTGCGGGTGCTGCGTTATGGCTGTAGCGACCGTCTTCGTGGGCTTTGCCACTGCCGCCCTGAGGCACGGCCCGGCCAAAGCGCCGCGACACGAGTGGCTATCCGCGCTGGAACCCACGCGCTGCATGTCAACCGCCTGCAGGCGCTACGCCCGCGAGCTCAACGACTCGGTCGACTGGCGCAAGCGGCCCTGCGACGACCTGTACGGCTTCGTGTGCGGTCGCTGGCCGCGGCACGCCGGATCAGTACGCTCCAGGGCCGAGTTCGGCGCTCAAGCTCAGGCCCTCTCTTCGGCGCTCTCCTCTCGCGAAAGCGGGCACGTCGGCGCCATCGTGCGAGCTTGCCTTCGCCGTGACGTCGATTCCGACGGTGACTTCGAGCTCCTGCGGCAGTTCCTAGAGGAGCGCGGCTTGCCTTGGCCGCGGGGCCCTACTGTCCCTCTGCTGGAAGTGCTCGCAGACTTGTCGGCGAACTGGAACCTGCATCTGTGGTTCCGACTAGGCGTAATTGTCGCTGACAAACCCTCTATCGAGTTGCGAAGGAGCCCGACCCTCGTCGAGTGGATCAGAATGCGACGGTCTGGACGAGGATCCGGCTATGAGCTTTGGCTGACGACGGCTCTTACGCTTTTCGGCGGATCGGGTGACGGCAACGTGAACTCGAGCGCGACCACCGCAATCAAAGCGATGGACAATTTAATTGCCACTGTACTGGGAGCCGCTGCTGCCGGCCAGTCGCAGTTCGTAGAGACGTCGGTGGGAAACCTGTCTCTTCACGTGCAGCTACGAAATACGATGGACGCCTGGCTGAAGCTGTTTAACAGAAGTCTTTCCTTGCCACCTGGAATCGGTCTAGGGATGCACAACGCCGTGAGACTGCACGATCGCGACGTGATCAAGGCCGCCGTGTACCTCGCTGAGCTGGACGCGGACGCGGAGGCTCGTTTGGCGCTTAGCGTGGGTCTCCGTGTTGTCGAACTGCTCGGCTGGATGGTGGACTCCCGGTTAGAGGTTCCAACTGACCATTCCGAGGCCCAGCGGTCGCATCGCTGCTTGTCTCAAGTACGTGTCGTATATGTCATACACTACCGCGTGCGATGCGCATTTAAACAGACGCAAAAGTAAAACACTAGTGGTTTAGACTGACACGTTTCTATTAGGAATTAAGGTCAAAGTTTCGTTTTTTATCGAACTCGGAGCTCGAGCGTCACAAGCCCTTCTCTTTCTCTCTTTTTTATGGCCACATTGGCTAATGAGACTTGTAAACGCGCCATGTTAGTTTCTGGCTTCCTCAGAACAAAATTCCCACCATTTTTACCAATAAGTGTGCCATCTAGGCCTTCACAGATGCCACCCAAATTTACAAAGCGGCATTGCCACCTGTGTTTTTGCGCAATTTCTGATGAAGCGTCTGTTCCTCACGAGTGGAGCTTTTGGTATTGTGGAAAAGTAACTTACGAATACAAAAAAAAAAAAAAATTCTTCACTTAGGGTCCTTAATTTAAGCAACGTGCAATTGTAGGATACTTATTCATATAGCTTTAATATGTAACAACTGCAAGCATTTGACTCGAAGCGGCGAAATGTCTGGTCTTGGCCGATATTTATTTTTTATTTCGTCGATGTAAAAAGAACGTAGTGAACACTTAAGGTGTGATACCTTGTTATTATTACTTACTCATATTATCACACCTCAACCACCCATTGTGCAAGGCGAAGTTAACACGGGTGCCCACAGATAGCGTCGAGGGCATGTTTAAATTACACTGCATTTTAGTCGTCACCAAAGTGGAATCTCGTTGATACGATGTTCAGCTGGAAAATGACTCGTATTATCCGAAATTCGTATCACCATGTGAAACTGCACTGTACCTGATGGACGGAGAAAAAACGTATTTTGCCGAAAAATGTGTTAAGCGGGATCTGTCAGCAAGGTTTCATACACACACAGGCCTATACATACACAGTAACATAGATGAATACATTTTGACGAAAACACACCTCATTGTCGACATACTTCGTTTTAATTTTACATGTAAGGCGCCAGTAGAAATTTGATCTAGTTATTTTATGTGCAGATATTTTGATTCAATGTCGATAATTAATAATCTGAGCCTGTTATTTCGCGACATCCGCAGGCCTAATATTTAGATAATTGGTTCGAAGGAACATTATTATTATTATTATTATTATTATTATTATTATTATTATTATTATTATTATTATTATTATTATTATTATTACGAATTTGGAGGATTAAAGTGGTCTATCAGGATGGCACAAATCCATAACTTGCGCGTGCAGTGGGAATTGTCCACCTGCTCGCGTACGTCCGCTATGACGGTCGGCATTGTGTCAGCTTCGTGGTGGCAGGAAATGAGATATGTACCGACTCACTCGCAATGCATTCTGAGAGCATGCGCGGTCTGTATTCCTTATCAAGTTCAGCACGTCAGTCTTCTCTGTCGAAATTTGTCTTTCACGCGCGCGATCAGGTCCAGCACTTGGTAGGCGCTGCTTGGCGCGACCTCCTGATCATGCCGCACCACGACGGCGGAGTTGTCGACGCCGTGAGGATCGTACTGCGGCGCGCCAAGCCAGCACTACCTGTTCCAGCCCGGACGCACGTCAACGCGTCGTCGACCGGCTCTACTACGCTGCTTCATACGAGCCAAGGAGCGTTCCCAAGCTGGCTATCTCTGTGCAAGGCGCGCGCACGAGAACGACGCGACTCGACGGAAATGTTGACGCTCGAGCCGTACTTGTGGCTCTTTCCGTTCTTTCACGAAGACCTGCCGGCAGCCGTGAACTTCGCGGGCCTCGGAGAACGGGCTGCCCGGCAAATGCTGGACCAGTATCATCACTCCGCCTCAAGTGCGCGGCGATATCGCGATGCGCTCCTTGTGGCGCTGTCGGCGCTGCGCTCAATGGGCGAGTCCTCCCCCGACGCCGAGCGTCTGTTCTTCGTAGCGACGTGCCACACGCACTGCAACGGTGCGGGTAAGGACGATACCGGGAAAATACGACGGGCCGCGCGCCGCTGCAATGACGTAGCCATGCCATTGGTCGCCTTCAAGGACGCCTTCCGGTGTCCTTCTCCCGCACTACGAGTGCAGGCGCGTTCGCGCAAAACTGGCTTTAATAGCAAGTCCACGTTTATTAGTACCGATAATTAGGTATAGCTGAGCAGTGTTAGTGAATACCATATTCGTATACGTATATTATCTTTTGTTCATTGTTTATCACGTAAACTGTCATAAAGAAATAAAGGTTGCATTGGACACCACAGAAGGAATCAACTGCACTCTGATATATTCTTTGAAAACTTCATTGCCATTAAATTTCGCCATCACAAGGTTTATTATTGTATGACAAAATTAAGGTCGATGTTCACCTTTCACGTTATCTCTATGTCGGCTTGTGGTCACGTATTTCAAATTGTTTTGTATTTCGGGCATTTGTTCAACAAAGCTTGGTTAATACGTTGGTTCTCTGCGCCCCCCCCCCCCCCCCCCCAAAAAAAAAAATTAAATAAAGCTTACACTCGTTAATACTCCATTTCTGAAGATTTAAGAACTGTACGTGTTCCTTCAAAATCCGTAACGTCACGGTCATGGTGATTTGGTGGGGGAACTTCGAGGTGCCGACGGCGCGGCGCCACTTGCATTTTCTTTCTGTGTGTTTTGTGGCTTACCAAGGGTGTTACACATGTGCATATTGTTAAAGGTTAACTAATTATTAGTGCGAAAAACACTTTGTAAAAAAGTGCACCGCCCGTGCAGCCCGTGTACACGGCAAACCAAACAAGCTGAAAATGTGCGGCCCAGGTTTTTATTACTTGGTTCATTAATTAAAGTCTACCTCAGTTATTGCTTCGCATAATCATAATGAAGCAGTGGGCTTGATGGTAATAGTGGGTCTGTGCGCAACAGAAAGAAGCGCGCGCACTTTAGTTTGTGCGAACATCGCGCGGACGCCGGCACCTGACATTCAGGCTATAGTTTTTGTTCTCCTCAATAAGCGTAGCTCGAACCCACTGCGAAGGACAGGTAGTGAATTGGGTGGTTCTAGAAAGAGGTATAGAAATTTAAGATAGGATATTTTACGGACAATCAATGTAACGCTTTTATAAATAAAAGGTTGATAAATAAGGAAAAGAAATCACGCCACAACTTTGCTGTACAATCGTTTTTCTCGTTGGTGTCCCTATAATGTCCGTAGTTGCAACAAAATTTAATTAAAAAGCATAGCTGGCCTCGTGCGATGGCATGCATGGAACTAATCGCCTTCAGCTGGGTTGCTGCCACCACCCGCCATCGAAGCCATGGCCGGTCTGAAAAAAAAAAAAATAGAGATAATGGTTGAAATGAGGCAGGAGACAGATATTCTTCGGAAAGTAAGTTCGGAGTGCACGGTAACTGCAGTCTCTTTAGAGAGAGAGAGAGAGAGAGATTCTAGTTAAGGAAGTGAAGAAAGTAGGGTGCAGAGTGCGCGGTAACTGTCTCTCAGTGAGGACGTACACCTCTACCGAAGAACTCAGGGGGTGGGGAAATTAAGACACCTCAACCGATACACTCACAGGGGAAGGGGAGTGAAAGAAAAGAGTGGGAAAGGAGCGGTCACTTTCACGAGACTGGAGATTACCGACAGCTCTGAGCGCCAGGTCAGGGTACATCTCTCTCCCCATCAGAAAAACCGGAGGCCGCCCGGCGACAGTGGGAATCGAACCCTGGTGCCACCCACATAGGAGGCAGACGCCCCAACCACTAGGCTACCGATGCGGTTCTCATTTATTTACTTATTGCCGGTCTCAGACATGTCACAAGGGTTCTAAGGTCACCGGTGCGGTATTAAGCAAGGCAATACGACGTCGCAGTGTCATGAAAGGTAGGGGGGAGGCGGTGGGGATGGATAGTGAGAAATAAAAAGAGGGCGTAAAAGGGATATACAATAACCTTGTCGGATACACTTGTCAAAGCTGCCCACCTGCCAAGTGTCCCGCCGACCTAGACAGTGGCGGCGAGGGACTACTCGCAGGCCCGCCTCCAGCGCCTCCTCGTCTCGATCCACCCTGACTCAAGGGTGGCAACTGGGCGAGGCCCTAAGCCACTTCCCGAGAAGGTCTCACCAGAAATAGGGCCACCCTCCTGCTAATGCGGACTGGCTGCATCTGGACGGCAGCCCGCCGACACGCCAAGAGCCTGCGCCCCGCCCGGCCGCCCCTATTTAGCCTGTAGCCGCCGCGGGGATCCTGAGACCCTTTAACACCACCTCTGTGACTGTCTTGGGCTGGCACAGGAACGTTCGAAGGTCGTCACAGCCTACCGGAGCCAGAGTCTTCCAGCCACCACACTCCACCACTTGCTCTTCCCGCCTCGCCTCCACCTACCAGCGCTCCATAAGTCTGATGGAATTCCTAGTCGAGACGGGCATCGCAGACAGCTGAACACGGGACGCCTTCCCGCCCTTTCCTTTGCCGCCGGCACACTTCGGCCGCGCTGAACGAGCCACATCTTTTATAACCTTCCTGTCCTCCTTTATCTCCCATTATCCCCTCCCTAAGACGCTGCACCCTGCTCCCAATTTGGGCTGCAGAAATAAGCGTCTCTTTCCTTCTCATATAATCACTGCCACCGCCACCTTGTCGAGATACATGTCCACACAACCACTGCATTTCGCACTGACAGTATACGGGGCAGCAACTTGAAGTAAAATAAAACGGGAAAATTAAGATACTATACGCAGCGCGCGATGGAATGGAAAATTATGGGTGCGACGAATAAGGATAGAAAGACACCAGAGGAGAGTACAACAAAAACATTTAAAGAAACCTAGACGCTACTAGCCTATGCACCACCGACAGAAAGAAGAGGCAATAACGTTTCCTTGTGTGCCTCTTCTTTCTGCTGATGGACGTCTATTTTTCTGACAATTGCGTGACCTGGGCTGGATATTGCGCATCACGACGTAGGTAGCGGAGTACATGTACACTGGAATGCAAGTACGCTTATGTAGTCTTTACAATCACGACAACGTGACAATTACATAGAACTATTTCAGCGAACCGATGCGCTTTGAATTGAAATACAGCTGACCACTACTTCCGAGCGCCGCAACAGTTCGAGTTTCACAAAAATGAAACCGAAACTGTATTTCGCTCGTTGCGCTATCTGGTGGTTTGACACACGAAACCGGGTGGGAATAAAATAATGAAAATGCTTACCTTCCTCTATGTCTGTGCAGGCTGCCCTTGAAAGCTCTCTGGACTGTACAGCAATGTCTAATTTAGTTCCTTTCCATGGCGTAGTCTATTAGTATTTTGAAACGAAACATTGCCGGGAAAAAGAAAAGCGAAGCGCACCGAGCCAACGCCTCCTGTCGCGGCCTGCCGCTTTGCATCTTGTGATTGGCCGGTGGTTCCACGTGATGGCAGTGCGTGGAACGCGAGCGCGAGCCGCCCCATAAGACGCCTTTCGGCACTGAAGTTTGGAACCCGGTGGAAGCTTCGTGGCTTCGCCACTTCCGTCAGAGCCCCACCGGCCCCACTGATTTCAGGTAAGCTGTCGGCTGTTTCTCCATTCATTTGCTATAGTTACTCGTCTCGGGCACTCATCCGCCCTTTAGAGGCGCCATGTAATGAGGCCGTCACACGCGGTGCATTCAAAAACTAAACAAAAACGTCTATTTTGTACTGCTGATTCTGGCTGCCCCGCGCGCTGTCCTATTACTAAGCGTTGCATCATTTCTTTCCGAGGGACATCGGTGTGCGAACAATCCCCACATGACTTGTATAAATGTGCAACGAAGTTCTTTTCGCGCATGGTTTCGTATTGCTCTGTTCAGTGCAGTGCGTATGCAGGGCGTTATGTCTACTGTCGCCGCAAAGCGTCAAAAGAGGAAGAAGCACAAGAAGCCAACACTTTCGTTTGGCTCCTCAAGCGGGGCTTCCGCTAACCTACCTTCGTGAGTATACCCTTAAGAATTTGCGTTTTTCACGTTTCGGTTGTATTGTCACCGCGCTGCTGCCAAGTCGTAACGGTTTGCTTGTCACAATTGTATTGCCGGCGCGAAGTATTTCAGCGCGACAGTTTGGTCTTCCGTTGTATAGCTGTCCACCCTTTGCTTATTTAATTTTCCAACTACAGCGCAGCGTAGAGCTCGCGGGCGTTGAACGGAGGAGGCGACTGTTTCCGTTTGATGGACATTTAAAAATAGTTTAATTTACTGTGCAGAGTAATTTGTCTGCCCTAATCATTCAACCGTCTGTGAGGCGTAAATGCACTATATAAGCTAACGTTGAAGTGTGGGCATGCGCATATTATATCGCGACAAGTTCAGCGCATGATACAGCTGCTGCCACGTACTGTACTGTGTCGTAGCTACTTGGAGTTGACAGGGAGGACATTCCAAAACGTTTTTGCCCAGTCTTTCGACAGGTCACTTTGAGTTGTACTTGCCTCAGTATTCATTGCTCCATATATATTTGTAGTAACTGGTCACCTATACCTAATAGCATGTTGCCCTGTCAACAGCATAACCAGAGGGGGCTGGGTCATACAGGCCAAAGACTCGCTGCTCCCCCTCGCCCCTATTAAAACGGAATGTCTTATCTAGAGCGATTTCTACAACACCCTCCTAGCAGCCCCCAGGTGGATACCCAACCCCAAAACATGCACGTTCTGGTAACACCACTCATTTTTGCAGTTCTAGATAAATCCCTGCTTATCTACGTAGTGTAAAATATGATTTTTACGGCAACCCATCCACCAGTCTTGTGGAACAAAAAATAAAAGCTGGCAACTTTGTTTGCCCTACCACTGTTCTCAAATGCTATGTACAAAGACCTATGGTATGTTATGTGTGCAATGCACATGACAGGTGATGAAAGCTCGGGCCACTTTTTTTTTTTTTTTTTTTTTTGTGCAGTAGAGCATGTAATGTGCAGTTCTCACAGATCGAAATAGGACACACTGAGCGTGTGGCTACAGGTACATGCGGCACCGCCTGTGTGTGCTCAGTGGAACCAAGGTGTTGCATTGTGCTATAGAGCAAGGGGGAGAACACTTGGGCAGTAGAATTGTTCTTTCTGGTTGCCAACAAGCCACCTGCCGTTCACCACACACCATCGTGGTGCAGCAAGTCATGCGCACCTTCGCATGCCGACCGAAATACTCATGCAAGAAAAGTGGAAGAACCTGGTGTGTTCTTCCTTAGTTGATAGTGTTTACCAAATTTTTCACACAAGATACATGCGGTATTGGCTAGTAGGGGTGAACCAACATAGTACTAAGACTTCGTCTAAATGTTGAGCGCGGACGGGTTTCTTCCCTCCTATTTTCCACGACAAAAAGCGCAAAACAACACACGAAACAAACTTTCCATTCTTTGGCACAAATGCTTATCAAGTCTACAAATGCACGCAAGGCACAATCTTAGTTGAACCCAGTGTGTCTTACTTGCACTGTATGCATGCTGCCCAATTCGTGTGCAACGAGTGCACCACTAAGCCATTTCAGTAGGCACACAAAAAGTGTGCAAGCCCTGCAGCACCATGCTGTCAGTGTTCTGAACTACATGCAGGCTTGTTGGTGACCGGAAGAAAAAATTGTGCTCTGTAGGTGTGTTCTCGCCCTCGTGTGATACAATGCAACACTTTGGTTCCATGAGCACACAGCAGTGGCACTGTGTGTACTGATGGCCACACGCTCGGAGTGTCCCATTTAAATCCATGAGTAGTGTACACATTGCAATGGCTTTAAACCTGCAGCATTTGTACTTAAACTTGCCATGTTCACAGAACTTCAGATGCAGATATGAGCATACTTAACGGCTTCCTATGCTGCCTTTAAGGTTACTGACTCATCTGTCTGTGTGGATACTTTTTCAAAAGCTGGCTCCTCTATAAAGAGAAACGAAAGGTCCTGTATACCTCATGTAGAAGGTTTTGTGCTTATATGAAATGTTGTGTATATTTTGTTTATTTGCAAATTTTTAGGTTTTTATTGGGAGTAGCATTACCTCTGTAAGATTCAGTAATTCCACTGAGACCAAGCTTGCTAAGTCATTGATAACGCTGTTAACAAAATCATTTAAAGAAACAAATGAAATCAGAATATCTAGCTATAAATAGAAATCAGTTGAGATAAGTTTGAAGCTTGGTAACTGATTCTAATTTCAGTTTTGGTAGCACTATACTTGCCTTTCCAAAATAACTTTATCATACTTGTATGTATGCAGCTTATATTGCTGCTCAGCTGACCAGGCCTTATGAGTAATTTGTTATATGCAGGGAATTTTAACTGCACAAGTGGGAGCATTCTGGCACAAGAATTTTTGTAATTTTTTTCATTGTCAGCAGAGACAAAAATGCTCAAGGTGGCACAAAACCAGGATTTCAGGGGCTGAGACATTGCCACTTAGTGTTGCAGTGCGAAGTCCATGCTATTGTGTTCGCAGCAGCTCATCCCCTCCCAGGATGCCACCGGGAGAGGGGCCTCCTGATTGGCTGAGGCAGGTTGCCAGGCACTCAACAAGTGATGGGTGACGCTATGAGCATGTTGGGCACTGTTGTGTCCCTTCCACCTTGGAGTGTGGCATATATGTGGTGCCTTGCTATGTAATTCTTGGCAGACAGGGTTGCAAGTACGCATTGTATGCTTTGTGCAGGTCAGCTCGAAATGGCTAGACCTGGTCAGGGGCTTTTTAAGGGAGGTGTCCCGACTGTTATTTTCACCAGACTCTGTACAACCTGAGGCATGTGGTGTTGGTAAAAAATGTTAATACTTGGCCACTTCATGATAGTGCTGTATAATCATTAGTCAGTGCACATGTTAGCCTCCTCTCGTCTGGAAACTGGTGAACAAGAACATTGGATTATGGGCAACATCCCACTACAAGTGAATGCATTGTTGGCCTCTATAAGCGGAAACCATGCAGGTGCTTGCTGACGCACACAAGCTCTTGTTTATATGCGCCGAAAGGGCTGGGTCTTAAGTGGAATGGAGACTTGTGTCAACACAACTGACGTGGTCGAGCTCTCACCCACTCCTGTTGCACAGGCCAGGCGTCTTGGCGGCCATGGCTTAGCTCATACATGTCAAGCTATTCATAGTGGTTAAAAATTTGCTATGCGTGTTTCGCAGCTTCTTGTTGATTGAATTAACCTGAGAGGCTACCCAGAAATGCCTGGCAGGAACAGGCTTGTGCACAGGCATGGGAGCCAGTACAGAACATTGAGCATGCAGTACTGCTTGGTCACGTGTGTAGTAAACACTGCCTTCTTACAGTGTGCAATTCCAGCTACTTATAATTAATGTTTTTAGCCTATATGCATGTTGCCTTGAAAGTAAAATCCAATTGGAAATGAGAGACTCTTCTTGTATGTCTCGTGCTTCGCCTAGTATTCTGTGCATGTGTGCTGGGCGATAGGGTACTCTTCGTGTACTAATGGTGGTGTTCAACAGCCGAAGTTCCCATGCCTATGTAATGGATAACTGTGCTCGCACCACACATCAAGTGCAGGTTCTTCTGCACAATTTTTTGCACGTGTAGAAAAATTAGTTTGCCCATTTTTGTTGTTTCACAAAGCCAGTTAATTAGTAAAATTAGCATACCTATGTATCTGCTTCAGCAACACATAATACAAAAGCTGTAGACTAAACTTAAGATTCACTAACAGAAGTGTATGCAGCTAAGTACTGTTGATAGATCTCCTTAAAGTTAATCTTTGTAAAGAGAAAGAGAAGGTGGTTTGGTGTGGTGAACTGTTACTCAGTTCCTGCCTTCTCCTTCTCTTCCTCCTAGTAGAGCAGAGCTCCTCCAGCTGACGTTGCCGCTGTGAAGGAGGTTGGGTGGAAGTCTTGGCCTTACTGCCTGTCCATTGTTGCGTTGTCTCTACTTAAAGGATGGAGACCAGCCTTTTTCTCACACAAGCACAGCTTGACTTTTACATACGCGACTGTATATTCACATTGACGGACAGTAGTCGCAGTTGGTAGGACTTAGGTGGAACCATCGCTTCCATTTGGCAGAGCCGACCAGTGCATAGCACTGCTTCTGTGACCAGAACCACCACCCGGACTTGTGCTAGATGTCCTCTCTAGCACTATCCTATTCGCTCCATCCTCGCCAACCTTCAGCCTTCCAACTCGCTTCCAACCTCCTGACAGGGACGAGGGGCCACCTTTCAAACCACAGGTTGCTCCACCTTTAAATCCCTGACGGCAAATCACAACCGTTCCCATGCTTGGCACACCTACGTCCCCCTCTCCTTTTACTGCGCACTTGGCGGGAAGGGAGAGGGGTCAGTACCAAAAATGCAACATACAGACATCAAAACATACAGGGCCGAACATGGAAACATACAGAACACAGAACTGGCAACTAAAAGAAACATACGGACATCAAAACATCCCCGATGACTCCAACCCATGAACAGCAGCTGGTCCAGCCGGTGGCCACACAAACATTCCTGGACATGCTGCCCGAGTACTGAGCTACACATTTGACCAGGGCTGTCCAAAACCCATCAAGCGGATTCCCAATTGTTGGCTGTCGGTGCTTCCAGCTGCATGATGAATTTCAACAATGGTCGCCGTCTGTCTCTCATGCCCGCCTTGTGGCTGTGCGCATTCTCTGGTGCCAACCCAACCATATTTGACTACCATAATTTCCATCTTTTTACGACTACCTTTACACCTTCTATGTGCCCCTAAAAAAAAAAAAAAACATGAAATACAAGAATAACCTCATGATAGCACTTCCAATTCAGCACTCCTACACAACCGATCACAGGATGTTTGCTTGTCCCTGCATCTGTCAGGCTTGCTTGACATTTTCAGTGGCCATAAGATACACACTGCCAACAATTGCCACTTTTTTTGTCTTTTATACGTGCTTGTGGTTTTGTGTTCAGGCTTCATTTGATGAGTGGAAGCGAATGGTATCTTTATACCACATTGTGTTGAAGTGCGACATGCAATCAGAGATAAGCTATGAAGGTAACAGCTCTGCAGATGCAAGCGTGCATATAGTTCCTTGCTGGGATGCTGAATAAGTGGTGCTATCACTTCGTTATTTTTGTTTTGCTGGCTTTAATTAATGGCACTTAGAGGATCCATCAATGATACCTAGTTGTAAATATTTCCGTTGATCATTTTAAAACTTGATCTACAACTTGTGTATTGACAATTTCTTGCTGAGCTAAATAATGAGTTAGCTAATTAGTTTATATTGATTGTCATTACAGGACAAAAAGGTCTACATGATGTTAAACATGGCTGAGCTTGTTGCAACTTGCTAACATGCTCAGTCATTTTAAAAAGCTTGGTTACATTTAAGTGCGGCACCCTGTATAGCTACTGTAACTGAGGAAATATCCGAGCTTTTCCTGGGACATTGTACGGTGGAATCTGGTCATATGCAGGCTAGTCATTCTTTTACACTGCAAGTCTGCACATGTGAAGTACCGCGGGTTTGCTGTTAACCTAATGTAAAGCTTTGAATGACCGCATGGGAATGTTCTATGAGCCACGCGTAATTGCAGTATCACATTGGCGCAGCGTGCAGTTACGGGTTGTTCTGTGGTGGTGAGCAGATTTAGTTTCCTCGCAGAAGCATTCACGGCGGAAAAATTTTATAATTGCCTTTACAGTTAGCATCATCACTGCCATGAATGAATGTACTATACAAAAATGGAAACTGCGGTAGTACTCGGCTGAGATGAGATGATGCACATGCCCCATACTTCTGCATAGATGCCAAAGGCTTTTAATGAGCCAAATGTTTTCAGCACGTTTTCTAATCTCAATCATATTAAGGCAGCAGAGTGAACCCAATGAACACATACATCAACTTATTTGATGCATTTAATTAGTTTATAAATTATATAAATGGAAATGGAAGTAACCTAGAAAAATTAATTCTCACCATAAGCTATAACCAAGCTGCCAGGTAAATCTTTAAACTTTTGGTTACAGTTGTACATACATATGGTCAACAGCCTTGGCAGAGTTTGAAATGACCTGTCTTGCCTATACACTTGCTTCCTTTTTACCCTGATAAGCCTGCTCTGGCACTGCTTTATGCAAAAAATTCTTTTGCTTTGAGTTGTTTGAAAGGTTGCATTTATTTTTGCTTTGCAGGAACGTGCAAGCAAACCTGCCAGAACTTCTTGCAATGCTTCAGATGCAGTAAGTATAAGAAGCTTCGTGCAGTCTTTGTGTGCGCACGCGCCAGTGCTACTGTCACTGACCATCTCGTGAAACTAGATCAACTATGGGGAGATTTTACTGCCCAAATTCATTGAGTTACTTGTATTATATACTGCAAAAGAGCAAACTTAGCAATGCATCAGGGCTGGTAATAGCATACTTTTCTTGTTAGCAGCTTTAAAATGGTGCTAAAACTGACAACCGGTACACTGGATGGTTGTTGCTACAGTAGAATCTCGTTAAAATGAACCCAGGTATAACGAACTATTGGATATAACGAAGCAATAGCAACTCCTCTTCTAATTCCCATAGATGAAATTGATATTGGCTATAATGAACTAATGGTTATAATGGAGTAATTATGGCTTCCCCTTCAACTTCGTTATAACGAGGTTTTACTGTATAATGTTGGTCCGGGCATACAAGTCTGTTTCAGTGCTCCTATGTGTCCGAGGTCATGTTGAAGAGTCTTGAATGTTTTGTGTTCCACTTGTAGAGGAATAAGAGGTATCTTAAAAGTATGAAAGCGTTATGTTTCATGGAGCACAGTCCAGCACCTGTCTCATAAGCTTTGGCATTGACAGCAGATGGCAAGAAAACTTAGTGGCCAAGTGGCAACACTGTATGGGTTTTAACACCCAATTCGAAAATGGAGCTAACCAATGACCTAGCCCGTTCAATAAAGGTAGACTTGGCACACATTCATTATTCTTTTCTGAATTTGAGCACATCACCATGTGGTCACGTCATGTGACAGACAATTTTGCATTCTTGGTCATGTGCTGGAATAGCAAGTACTGGAAGAATAGCAAGAGAAGTAGTTTTCAGTGGCAGGCACGGATAAGTCTGTGCTGTTCGGGCACTCAAGTTTTCACTTCATTGTCACATAGTGGTTGTATATCTTGTACAAGTGGCCTTATTGTGGTAGCATCATGGACATTTTTAGCATGAACGTTTGAGTGTGTTGGGGTTGTGTGGGGACCCAGGGGACCTGCGAGGTCCTCCTCCTCCTGGGTACTTTGGACCTTTTCCTGAAATCTTAAAGGGACTGTCTACTGCCCTTCATCACTCTCCCTTCCTTTTTTTTTTTTTATTTTTTTTGCTCAATAGGAACGATACCTTTAGAAGTGTCCCAGCGTGTAGTGGTTTCTCCAGAAACTGAGTAGAAATTATTAAAAGAATTTTTTCATCTATAAAGTTACTCCTTTTCTACACATAGATGCCGGCAACAGTGGTTACTGCACACAATGTCGTCGTCTCACCGGTAACCCTTTCGGTTGCGGGAGGCTTTTTCTCAGCAGGAACCGGTTCCAAGGAAGACATTGTAGAGGTGACGAGGAGAAGAGGTGAGGGAAAATCTGCGTGCTGGGGTGCGCCTCGGACATCTAGTGCCGTGTGCATAAGCGCAGTCCTATGCGCCTGTACAAGCAGACGAATTTGAAGGCAGCGCCACCTGCACAGACCCGGGAGCAGCGACAAGAACGAATTGCTCTTGCATGCTATAAATAGGTGTCTCATAGGGTGAAGTACACTTTTAGGACATGCGTTTTCAGCAGAATACGTACACCTGTGTGGGTTTGTTCTTGTACACTTCGAAATTGACAAACACTCTGTTGGATGTCGCTAGTGCCGTTTTTTGCACCACTTTCGGATCAAAATTAGCAACATAATTCCTTTTTTGGGGGGTGCTCATTCCCGCAAATGTGATGCACGACCTGCCCATTTTTACCAGTCTAAAATATTTTTGAGCGGTAGACGGTCCCTTTAAACGCTGGCTTCACTTGTTGACACAGACTGCTCTGCGCAGGCAAGAAGCTTGTGGCGATGAGTCTCGGTACGAGGCCAATGGCAGCATAAAAGGGTGGTCTGCTCACACGAATTCATCGTGAGTACCCCCCTGATAACCTTTCTGGAAGCGTTTTGCAGTGAATGTAACTTAAGTAGTGCCAGGCCATAGCAATAGCAGCACTGCATTGTGGCTTCTTGATAAGGTTTTACGTAAATTCAGGTATCTAGCTTACATGTGCATTTGTTTCCAGTTTATGAATGGAAACTACTTTACCAAAGGCTGAACTGCTTCAGTGTTGAAACTGAAGCAGGTTTTGGTGCAGTTAAACCTAATTACAGTTAAATGAGGGCTACATTGAAATTATATAATGAGCGAGTTGCGATGCCCCTGGGAAGTCGCCATAGAAGCCAATGTATTTCAAACCTTGTTTTGACAACGTAAGGTTTGCCGCCTTCAGGATATAACAAATTTTGTTAGTGAATTACTGACGTGCACTAAGATGCTATTTTTGTTTTGGGCATTTGTTTTCGGCAAGTACAGTGTATAATATTTGTAAGTTCCTACTGCTCATATAATGAAATACTGGTTATAACAAGCACATTGTTGTGCCTCTTCATTTTCATTGAGAGAGGCTTAACTGTATATTAACAAGGTGTGGTTTTGAACTCATTGGTACTCAATACTTGATGGGCTTTAACAGGATCATGAAAGAAATGGTGGAGTTGCCAGGTTTAATCTTCACTCCTTTAATAAGCATTCAGCACGCTGATCCAGAAATATTTTGCCATAATATTCAGTGCACATCGAATAACCCTCATTTGAAATCCTAGTGCTCTTGTGCTCCCAAAACAACCATGTGATGACACCTCAGGCTAGCATAGGCACTAGACACTGACGTCACCTCAAGAGATTTAAAAATGAAAACTTATCGTTAGCATTCGTTTGCCCAAAAATATTCTTTTATGAAAGCTAGAAAGTAGTAATGTAGTTGGGCCAAGCACGTCCCTGTATGGTGTCACTATATGGAAGCAAGGTTGCAGCATGGTTTCCCCATGGCCCCCTGAGGGCACGCTAATCTTGGAGGCTATGGTGGTGCTTAAGATGCCAGCTACAGAGTTGACGGGAATGCACACTGTGAAGTCGAAGCCATGTTTTCAGAGCCCTAAATCAACCCAGACGTTGCATGTAATTCTGCCCATGCTTACCTTGAGAGGGTGAGGGCATAGTCCTGCAGGTGTGACAAGCAATGCAAATCAAGTGTGTGCCCAATGCCAGTGCTTGCTGTTGTCTGTTAGGAGTGTTGTTCGTTCCTTTATGCATGGTACCTGGATCGAGGGATAATCTGCAAAATGTTGTTGCATGTTTTAAAACTGGAAAGTGACATTATGACGTTTAGTACTGGTGGTTTTTCTTGGACATTGGTGTGCAGGGAGGACAAGCTTCTCTCGTATTGTGAGGCGACTCGGAGTGCGCCCAACAGCGCTCGGTCATCACCGGGCAGTGCCATGCTCTTGAGTGGGTCAGCAGCTTCATAGTTATTTGCTCGCTTACTTTAGGGTGACATGCTGACTTGTGCTGTTAGAAGGATAAATGCAACTTTCTTTAGCTGCAATTTACTTGAAGCTGCAACTGATGCCTGTCATAACAGCAGTTTGGCAAAGTAGTGTATGCCAGTGCTGTATTCAAGCCATGGAAATGGGTGAGCGAATTCAATGCAGTGTAATCGCCTCACTACTACAGATTAATGGTGGCATAGGTCGTGGAAACATTGTTATCTCTGAACACCGAATAAGTGGGAGGATAGATAAATGTGCACTTGACTCGGACAATGATAAATGACTATCTATCGTAGGCATTTATTTTTGCTTGTACAGCAAACAGTCTATTAATCACTGAGAATATGTTATGAGCAATTCTGCTGTTGCCGTGAAATATGTTGCTTTGTGGGAGGCAGCCCACCCGCTGAAATTTTTTTCTGATGTAGTGACCACATGTGACCATTATTATTGGTCTTTCTAAGTTTAGCCTTTGAAAAATTGATTGTGCTTATTCAGTGCTCAAGCATTAAGATCACAGCTTTATCAGCCATATGAATATATTAACATAATGAAAACATGAAGTAACGAATTTAAACAGCAGTTGTAAGAGTTTGGATTACTTTGCCTTTTGGCTACATGTTGCAGAGAAGTGGGTTTCGTTGGGCAGAGGCATTATTCTTCTCTTCATTTACCTCTTTATGTATGTTTATACTGATATTCATGTTCACATCAAAAATCAAGGGAATAAATGATTCCCACAGAATTAGTGTGTACCAGTGATAGCTGCAAACAAAAATGCATTCCTTTGGTGCTAACTTTCAAGTTTGAGATGTCTGGTTGGTTATCTGCTATGTAAGAGAAGGTGTTTGTAAGTGCCTTGGCTTCTTTGTTCCAGGAAGGAATATGAACTGGACACTCGAGGACATGGCGAGAATAGAACAACTTCTATTGGGTGAGCATAGTTCTCTATTAAAGGGCAGTGTTCTCGGATGATTGTCAAAGATGATAGTACAGTCAAACCTCGTTAATACGTAGTTGGCCGGGAATGACGTTTGGGTACGCACTAAGCGATGTATGAATTAACCGTCAGTGTCGGTTTAGCGGCTACTAACCAGCCAAAAATGAACGTCACGAACCCCATAAACACACTCACGCACACACAGGCATGCAAGCTTTATTCAAGGGCAGGCAGCAAAAAAATCTGTTATTTTCACTTGCCGCCGTGGTGGCCTCGCCGCGACGACGGCATCTCAACTCAACTGAATTGCACAGGTTTTGATGCCATCGCCACGACGACGGCATCAAAACCTGTGCAATTCAGTTGAGCTGCGAAACTTAGCGCTTTGTCGGTAGGAAGCGGTCCAGTGACAGGCAGGTTCATGCTCCGCGCCTTCTTTAACCAATGAAGCTGGGCCTTTTCCACTTCGGGAGACGCTGAGTCTCTGATGCGGCACCTCTTCAGATTGCTGCCTGTGCCGCCCCTCAACTTTTCGCGAGCGTTCCATATCCCGCACACAGTCGTCAGAGGCAAGTCCTTTTCACGGGTTACCGCAGATTTTTTCGCTCTGTTTTCAATGGTGCGAATGATTTCTACTTTTTCCTTAACACTCAAAACGCGATACTTCGGCATAGCAGTCCTCACGTGCGAAATAAATCGCACAACACGCGCACCACACAAAAAAAATACGCCGTGCAAAAGACCGTTGTTAAAGAACACACCACTGCACAAAAGCACACCACCACCGGCAGACACGGGAGAATGAAAGAAAAAAGAAAAAGGAAACGTGGCGGATTCCAAAAGCGAATTCCCCTACCGTCAGCCGCTGCAGACTAAGCCATACAAACAAAAAATACGTCAACGTGGCGATCTCGAAGGCCATGCTTTTGCGCGCTTTGATAAGCAACAGCCCTACGAACAGAAAATACGTCAGCGTCACCATGTTTTGACGTCACTATCGCTGCAGTTTGCCAATCTCGAAGGCCATACTTTTGCACGCTTCGATCGGCAACAGCCGTACGAACAGAAAATACGTCAACGTGGCCATGTTTTGACGTCACTATCGCTGACAATTTTAGTCCTGTCGTCACCGCTAGTGAATCGAACGCCTGCGCAAGTGAAATTTTGCCGATTTTCTGCCTGTGAACATATAAAAACAAGAAAATGGTACGTACTAACCGTATGTAATGCAACAAGCGACTACGGCTTAAGCGGTCAGCCAATACATGGTGTTCAATGGGGACTGGGTGGGGGGAATCTTCGCGACTACGTTTAAACCGGAGTTACACATTAAGCGGGTACGTACTAACGAGGTTTGACTGTATTGCCTTGCATGACTTAACCTCGTGTGCCAAAACAGCAAAGACTACTTGCTCACCCTTTCTCAACCAGCCAATTAGTGTGCTCCGAAGGCGAAGCTTTGGCAGGATTGCCAGAGGTGATCATTCTCTGAATGTGGTGCTGAGCTCCTTTTGCTTCTTCACACAAGCTGTCAATTTGCTGGTGGGCTTAAAGGGACCCTGAAACAGTTTTGACGATTTTGTGCAAACATGGTGATCCGGTAGAGCGGGTCATTAGGACCATTACAGGACAGATTTCAGCGCTGTGCGTAAGGTGTGTAATTTACAATAAGGTTTTGAACACGCGTATCACAAAAGGTCGCGGCAGCTCGCCAAAATACGTTTTCAAACGCCCCCGCCAATCGAACTACGAATGGGAGGTCGCTGATTGGCCCCGAACCAGTCTTGTGCACGTAATTTTCAAAACCTAGCTGCGAACGTGCTTCTACAACGTACTCCTTCACTTCAGCCAACGGTATCGTCGCGGCATCTGGTGGCGTACACACGAGTCGCCGACGCTCTGTTACAGAGGCTAGCACTGCCGAGGCGGGCGACCTCAGTGAGGATATCGGGGCGCTATGTCGCTACGGAAGGCTCGGCAGAGCGGCTGACGCGGGAGGCGCTGTCATCGCTAGCGCGCACTCCGCAGCAGATCGAGTTGAGGAGGAACAGCAGTGGTAAAGAGGAAGGCGACAGAAATAAGCCCATAGCTGCCTTAGCGCATGGTGCTTCGCTTTATTTATGGTGTGAATGATTTCACAATTGTGTTGCCTAATCAGCGACGCAATGTCAAAAAAACGTTTCAGGGACCCTTTAACAAAACTGTTCATGAAGTGAATGTGTTTTTTTTTGTACTTGTATAGTGGAAGAAGCAAGCAGTATTTGCACAAGACGTTCTTTTTGTAACTCTTGATAGTACATAATTTAGCCCACCTCTTAAAGCAAAAAATTAACTTGCATTCATTTCTGAAGAAGCCATCTAGTGCACAGACCGTTTGCAAGAGAGGACTGCCAGATAAGCAAACATTTTCCATAGATGCCATCAGGCAGTGACTTGGATTTATGCTAGCACAGCCTTTGCAGCAAGCGATTTTTTTTTTCTTTTAGGAATGGATGAGAATTCAAAACTCTTTTAAAAGCTAGGCGTGTAACTGCACCAAGTGTTAGGTTAGAAAAGATAAGAGTAGAGATCGGAGCATTCTAATCTATGCAAAAACAGCAAAAGTTAGTGCAATGTTTTTCTAAGATTTTCTGTGAAAGATGTACTTAATCTAACACATACCTTGTTACCAGTAAAATGAGCCCAGAAACATCCTGCACATTAAAATTGAGTGCAGAAACAGACCATGTTTTGGATGTTAGCAAAAGCCTCCCACCAACAGGGCAGAGCTCATATTGGTTTATTTTGTGCTCGACTGTGACACGGGCACTTTTGATCATGATCAACGCCAGTCTGGGTCCAATTTGTTGATTCTGTCAACGTTGGTCACAACTAAACAGTCCAAACTAATCTGGATCTGGTTCATTTGGCCAGTGTCAGTCACTGACATTGGCCAAATCATTTTCTGGGAGACTGACCGCGTTGTGCTTTTGTGACACCATCATAAGTCCGCCTACACCCACTGTAGGTCAGAGGCCCCTCCCATAGATCACCATTCATCCTAATTGTGCGACACCAATAGGATGTAAACAAACGGAGCACTTTTATATCGAGCTGTGTGTTGACAAAAGTTTCTGTGAGTTGGAAATGCAAGAATAAGCAGACCTTTAAGACAAGCCTGCAGGATTTAACTCCTTGTAGGCAAGTAGTACTGTTCTTTCTTCTCATCACCAACATTGACATACCACTGTTTTATCTTGATAAAATCTAGTGCATTTTTATTCCGAACCCGTGAAAATTGGATGTGTGTTAGATTCAAGGGTGGGTTAGATTAAAGTACATCTCCGTATAGCAGTGGAACACATGTATAAAGTATATTATATATATTCATAGTTTCAGTATGCGTTGGCTTTTTGTTGTGGCCTCATAAGCTACCTTTACACCTATCTGGAAATGACATCCAGATCCATTTTCTTTCAGTGTGGAAGTAGACCATACACTCGAATTTCAGCCTCTGACTGAAGCTGATGTAAATGATATTGTAAGGTGAGTTTCATTATCTTAGTTATCTGTATTTTTTGCCTTTGTGCTTGGTTGTGGTTTTCGTTTGTGTGCTAAACGTGGTAAGGCACTGATGAAGCTTGCATTGTGTGGCTTGAGTGTGCCAGTTATATTTTTTTTCTGAAGCTTTTATGCCACTGTTGCAAGTTGCTTGCAGTCATGAGTGCTTGAAGGAATTTTCGAGTTTCTTGATGTACAGTGAAATCTCGGTAGAACGAACACCACATTAACAAACTTTTCAGATTAACAAACTTTCAAGAAATCCCGTGCCGACTGCTAATAGTTTCAATGTGAAATTATTTCACTACTACGAACTTCAGAATACCGAACTTTTCAGGATAACGAGCACAATATTTGTTTCCATGTTACATCAACAATGCCTCAGTACTACGAACTCATAATCTGAAGTGCGGGAAGTTTTAGGTTTGAGTGACTCAGTCGCGGCCACTGGAGAGCGGTAGGAAAGCAGACGACACAGCGAGCGGACGCCTTGCTCCTCGAAAAACGCGATACGGCGCGGGGGATAAAGAAAACGAATGAACGACTTCCTTTTTTTTTTTCTTTTTGTTGATCAGGTTTTGCGTGCACAGAGGCGAGGGCATGTTGGGTGAGGGCAAGGTCAGCGAGGCAGAGCGGGAGGACACAGGAAACACGGGCACGGAAAACCTGAGATAGTGTGGGAGCAGAAAAGGAAACGCGAGCAATTTTTTTATAGCTTTTCCTTTTCTGTGGGAAAGGCTACGACAGCCGTGACGCCGGCGATGCATCGGGTTTTTTTCTTTCGTGCTAGCTCACTTGTGCATGTGCTCTGCCTTGTCAGACGTGTCCATCTTTTTTCGGCGTTGTTTATAGTATCGCGTTCGTGCTGCGGTGCTACAACAATAAGGTCATCTCTCCCTGCGGCGAAGAAGCGTAAGCAGTTTTCGCTAAGCGAAAAGATCGATATTCTTCGGCAATTAGAAGGCAAAAAGCAGGTTGTTGTGGCCAAAGAGCATGGAGTGGCGCGTTCCACAATTGCCACTATCCTGAAGGACAAGGATAAAATAATGAAGTGCCAGGAGCAATCGCAACTTGCCCCCTCGAGAAAGTGCCTGCAGCTTGGTGACTACCAGCAGATAGCCTCGGCGGTGCTGACGTGGTTCAGACGTAAGAGCGCAGAACGTGCCCGTGTCAGGCCCGATGATCCAGGAGAAGGCGCGACAGTTTGCTGCAATTCTGGATATCGCAGACTTCTTCTGGCTGGCTTCACCGTTTTCATCAGCGAAATGCTATCACCTGCCAGGCTTGTGTCCGGTGAGGAGAAAGCGGCAGATGAAGTAGCAGCATCCATGTGGCGGGAAGACAAGTTTAGGGAAATGGTGGATGCGTACCGTGCGGACGATATATTCAATGCCGACGAAACAGCCTGCTTCTACCAACTTCTGCCGGACAAAACAATGCACTTCAAGGGCGAAGAATGCAAAGGCGGCAAAAAATCGAAGGTTCGTGTTACTGCGCTCTATTGTAACGCAACCGGCACAGAGAAGCTTAAGCCTCTCGTCATTGGGAGGTTTGCACAGCCACGCTGCATGAAGAATGTAGTGTCCCTTCCGTGCGACTACAGGGCCAACAAACTAGCCTGGATGACTCGGGAGCTATTTACGGAGTGGCTTCTGTCTGTTGACAAGAAGGTGAGAGAGGGCCGCAACATTTTAATGATTGTGGATAACTGCTCTGCGCACATTGTCAACGTACGGCTAACAAATGTGCGCCTTGAGTACCTGCCGCCCAATTGCACATCTGTGCTTCAACCCCTCGATCAAGGAATCATCGGAAGTGTGAAAGCGCTCTTCCGCAAGCGCCTTGTTCAGCGTGTGCTGATAAACCTCAGACTGAAGCAATCGACCATCAACGTGAGACGGGCGGCGGAAATGTTCACCAGTGCATGGTGGAGCATCACTTCGACAACTATTCAGAACTGTTGGAGGAAAGCAGGGCTTCTGCAAATGGGCGAGCAGCCAGAAGACGCTGTGCAGCCACGAAACGATGATGAGGGCAATCCTGGGGAGCTGTGGACCGAGGTGACCGATCTTTTTGGCCATGGATTCGGTCTCATTTGACGACTGTCATCTGATGAAGCAGCGAGGACATCAGCAGAGCTGACGACAGAAGACATCCTTTCAACCGTTCAAGACAATGAAGGCAGCGACGACGGTGTGGACGGTGTCGGGAACAATGAAGGTGCCACCTCGTCGCAACCTGAAGATAGCGACGAGGTTGTGACGCATGCAGATATGATGGATCTCGTGCGGAAAGCGCGCATTTTTCTAGCCAAAAGCGCCACAGCGACTGAATCGCACCACAGGAATGTGAACGAGTTGGAGGCTTTCGTGCTGCAAAGTTTGTGCTGCACGCATCAAAAAGAAATCGCAGACCACTTTAAATAAACATGCATTCTCTGGTGTTCACTTGTGCATTTTTTTGCGATAGTGTTCAGGGACCCACTACTGTAAAGGTAGGTAGTTTTGGTCATTGGAAAATTAGTATTTATGGCTAATTTTGGGGCTTTCAATATAACTACCTTTCAGAATAACGAACAAATTGCCGCGGCCCCCTGAAGTTTGCTATACAGAGATTTCACCTAACCATAATTTGAAATACAAGATATAGCGATCTGAAGACTACCTGAAGCTGATCTAAACAATGCATGTCTCGTACAATCTTCCTAAGACAGTGTCTAAGACAGAAATTTACTTTTCTTGTATGGTGAACTTGTGCAGGAAGGCCTTTCACATTCTTTCAGTGCTGTTGCAATGTTGTTGCAGTCGTTCCAATAGCTAACACCTTCAGGTATGCTTCATTGCACATTGGTTAGTTCTTTCAGCTGCCCCGCCACGGTGGTCTAGTGGCTATGGTACTCGGCTGCTGATTCCGAGGGTCGCGGGATCGAATCCCGGCCGCGGCGGCTGCATTTCGATGGAGGCGAAATGTTGAGGCCCGTGTGCTGTGCGATGTCAGTGCACGTTAAAGAACCCCAGGTGGTCGAAATTTCCGGAGCCCTCCACTACGGCGTCTCTCATAATCAGAGCTGGTTTTGGGACGTTAAACTCCACATAACAACAACAGTTCTTTCAGCTATTACTAATTTTAATTGCATCATGTGTATGTGTTATGGTGAAGCTTACCGCAGCAAATTCATTAAGCAATCTAGGAAATATGCATGCTATGTGACCAACCATATTTTTAGTCTTTTTTTTTTTGTCCCTTCATTGCCTGCGCTGCTCTTGTTTCGTTGGCTGTGCAGGCTTTGGTTTCCACTGACCATGGTTCAGTTAGAAGTGTACTTAAAGGTGTGCAGTGGTGCACTTCCTTTCCTGTAGACTAGACAAGATGGGAGTGAGGAGAGAAAGTACTTTTTCCACCACACACCATGCACACGTGCTTGCTATAGCTAACACCACTGCAACAGGAGTGGGGCTTTAACTCTGTTGGAGGGGAGTACACCTTCCATAGTGCCACTTCTCCTTTTGCTTGCCTTCAGAGTCTGCCAATCTTGTTGTTCCCTGTATAATGCACAGCTTCCAACTTGACTTCTTTATTGTTCTCCTGGTTTACTGGCACATTTTCGCACATTGATTCTCTATTCTCACGTTCTTCTGCAGCCACTTGCGCAGATACTTGGAGGAGAAGGGCCCATCCCAGGAGGAAGAGCTGCTGAAAGAACTGCAACCTGAACAGGCTTGCAGGGTGCTGGCAGAGTATCGCACGATAACTTCCTTCTTAGACAGTCGCCCAGGATTCGTACAGGTGCATGAGGACCTGCATTCATTCGTCTACTGCGTGGACCCCGATGATTGCTCCTCCTCCATCACAGACCCGCTGGCTGATCTTTACAACGGACTCTCCACACTGTCGCTTGGTGCCAAGGTGAGTGCTTGCTGCACCAAGCACCCTGCTGATCTAACATGCTCCCAGTTTTCATGGATCAGTGGATTCGAAGTAGGAGACAAATTGCATCCAAATACTGCAGGCCCTGCCATAATGTCTTGTAACTTGCGGAGAAAATTGAAAATTTGTGGAAAAAGTGCAATCGATTGGTTCGAATTGATTGCACGTGACCACACACTTACAAGTTGGCGCCCATGTTTTGTCTCGGCAGTGTGACCTTTCAGTGGAATCTTGGAGCGTTTTTTTTTTTTTTCCCCTTGTCCACGCTTGCATGCCTTGCCTTTTCTATGACAAAACACTAGAGCTGTGCGAATAGCAAAATTTTGAGTGTGAAGCGAATTCGAATATTTATGTTCAAATCGCAAATGTGCCGCAATACACCGGTGTTATGCGGCGAAGCGTACCACTTGCGGGAATGGGCCACTTGTCATGAGACGTGGCATATTTCCCCCCTTAATTGTCAACTTCCTTACCAGCTTAGTATTCTATTCGTTGGAATTGTAAAAGCTAAGTGCAAGTTGAATCGAATAGCAAACGCTATTAGAAATTATTCGAAATTTTCAATATTCGCACACCTTTACAAAAACACAAGCTTGCAATTCTGGTTGTCCAAAGGACATTCAAGTTTATTTTACTGAATTGTAACTGATCTGCACTGCACTTTATTGGCATTGTTTAACTGCCCTTTGTCACTGTTTCTTGGGAGAACATTCAGTGACTATATACCACCACTTTTCCTTGTTCATGGATGTAGCATCCCATGCTTGGCGCAGATGTGGAAGTCAAATTGCTGTACTTTATATTTGGTAGATGGTGCCACCATACTTGCACAACTGCAGCACTAGCAGCTTGATCTTCTGCTCAACAGAACGCTGGGAACCAGCTGCACGACCTGGCAGATTGCGACAGCGGGCACCGGAGTGGACGCACCAGCTCATCCAGCAGCATTTCGTATGAGTCTGCCATGGAGGGTGAGGAGCATAAGAAGAAAGGGAAGCATAGGAAGCGTGACTACAAGGATGGCTGGACACAGACGTCCTCGGGACCCAGCTTGCCAGTCGCAAGGCCTGCAAGCAGTACCGCCAACACACAATGCCAAGACTCAGACCCAAGGCTGCGATCATGAAAAGGTGACACTTGAAAGGGCAACTATGGCTATTGTTCACTGTCTTTTGATCTAAATTTTCAATGTGTGTTCTTCTCGATATTCAATGCAGCTTAAACTTTGCTCTTAGCGAACTTCAATATAACCAAATTTTCCATATAGCAGAGAGTCTTTACCTGCGATTTTAATATAATGTCCTGCTGCTGCTGCTGCAGAGGAGAACAGAGTTGATAATCCCAAAATTCTGTGGGTGCCAGCTGTAAAATGGGCAAGTTGCACGTGGCTTTTTCAAGTTCAATTTTCGCGTTGTGCGCCGTACTTGTCGGCGTGAGGCAGTGGCAGGGAAATGTTCTTCATGTTACAAGATTAGAGAGCAGTGGGAGACCATGCTGCTCAGCTTCTGCACCGGAAGACCAGCTAAAGGCAATTCAGCAGGCCAAAGATGCCGCCAAGGCCCAAGGGCTCGAGGCGGTCATCTAGGCATAAAGGCCTAGGTCTCGCAAATCTGTTGCCTTCGAAAATAGTTTATTCCTCCTCATGTAATAGACGCACTGCGCCTTTTCAAAGCCCTCGTGAAATGCAGCCACTCAGTCATGTTTACGCTGGAACCCATGAAGCCCCTAGCCTTGCTGCCTGTTCGCAGACAGCCACTCTTCTTTTGTTGTTTGGAATGACGCGACAGTTTGCACCTGATTTTGCGCAATTCTGTGACGTTGTAACCGATCTCACGTCGGCAGAGCTACACAGCTGACTGAAGTGATAATTTTTGCTGAGAATTCCAGCAACTGTGCCGCTTGGCGGGAGTTCGGTGTAAATTAAAGGTTCGTTAGGGTTTGGAGGAAGCAGTGGGATCGACCGTTTGCGTGCAACGGATGCCATCGTGCTTTTCTTGGCCCAGTGGTCAGCAGGCATGACACTTAAAAAAAAAAAAAACTGAGGCGCCCTATGTGGAACATGCCAAAGGTTTTCTGGTTTCTTGAGAGGATATTCAGAGAAAAGCCCGGCACTTGGCACTATGAGTCAGTGACATGCTGGTCAAGGTCGGGGCTCGGTTTAAAAGCTCATGTGATGGAACGGACTCTCTTTATAGTAGAAAAATCTGTCGGCATTTATTGGCAGGCGCTCTATTACACTCCCCGGTGCTCTATTACAGAGGCTAGCACTGCCGAGGCAGGCAACCTCGGTAAAGATGTCGGGGCGCTATGTTGGGGCTACAGAGGACTTGGCAGAGCGGTTGACATGGGAGGCGCAGTCGTTGCTAGTACGCACTCCGCACCTCATCGAGTTGAGGAGGAACAGCAGTGGAAAGGAGGAAGGCGACAGAAATGAGCCCATAGCTGCCTTAGCGCTTGGTGTTTTGCTTTATTTATGGGTGAATGATTTCACAATTGTTGCCTAATCAGTGATGCAATGCCAAAGAAACGTTTCAGGGACCTTTAATACATGATAAGGATAAAATCTCCCTGCAAGCTATAGGACTATTGGTACTATTGGAGAACGGCGATATCGGAATACGGTGAAAAAAAAAACTTTGGAGAACTTCTGGACTTTCCCTTTAAAGGGGCCCTGCAACACATCTTGAACACTTGCAAGACTGTGCCAGTCGTGGAGGCTCCTATGAAAATGCGAGCCTAATATTATTGCACTGCATGCGCCGGGAAATTGGAAATGTGGTTTCAAGTACAGCTGCAAAGTGCCCGTTCTTCTTTCAACAAATGACGTCGCTAGTGGAACTACGTCACTTTCTTTCGTTGCAGATACGTGCATTTTTCTTTATTTGTTGCATTAAAAACTAAGCTTTAACAGATTATTCTGCTGCGATCGCGAAACTGGCCACTGCTATTTAGTCGGTCCCCCATTGACATCATTTATTTAAAGAAGGGCAAGCACCCTCCTGCTGTGTTTAAAACCAAACTGCAAATTTACGTGTACCCAGTGTCTGGGGCAATAACATCTCCTTCACAACAGCTTCTGCGACTGATTGGTGCCACTTTCTGACTTTGTTTAATGTGTGTTGCATATGAAATGCGTGTTGACTTTGTTTAATGTGTGTGTTTTTTTTTTTTTGGTGGTTGGATTACAGCACACCCACACTACCGGCAAAATCGGATGGTTTTAGCTAGTGAATAAGAGTTTCAGGGCCCTTTAAGTGCCTATTGTAATGGTGCTCTTGGTGTTAGTAAAGCTGCCTCTTTCTTTTTTCTGTGCAGTTAGCAGAGCTGGAGCTGACGGTGAAGAAGCGAGACACCGAAATCTCTGAACTCCTTGGGAAACTGGCATCTGTGCAAGAAGATCATGTGTGAGTTGATCATGCGTGGTTTTTGTCGATCAAATCCATGCCTGCATGGGTTGAAGCCACAAAGACTTCTTTCTGTTCTGTTTGTGGATGCTCTGTTTAAAGCCAAACAAACGAACTTTTACTTCAATTTCTTCGAATGAGTAGCTTTAACGCTGAAACATATTTTGAAAGACTGCGGGACTAGTAGTGGTAGCTTTCTTTTTCGCAGTTTGAAAACGGAACCTAAGGCAACACTTAAAAAGAAATAAGGGGTATAAAGAAGTAACAAAAGGCCCCTGGAAGACCCCACGGACATACGTGCATTTGAAACATCATTTTAAAGAAGTAATATTGACATTTAAACAGTTGTGACGAACTAAGATAGTCTCTGAAACTGAATATTAAAGCTTGTCTACACCAACAAAATTGCTTCCAGCAGTGTACAATGCGGCGATTCAAAAATCCTGTGATCCAGTGAAAACTGCCGTGCATTGCCGCTTGCAAGCAGTGGCATACACTAATATGTACTGCTACCTTCCTCTGCCCTATTGCAGTCCTCACTTGCCATCCCCGGTTTTTTTCCCTCCGCAGCTAGATGTCAAAGCATGCCCTTTGATATTGCATCAGTGGCAACCTCTGAGGTCATACTTAACTGCGCAGGTAGATGGCAGGCAGTACTAGAGATGTGAGGTACAAATGTGATGGTGCGCCGTTGCTTGCATGTGGTAGTGAGAACTCGTTAGTGCATCCACTTGCCTTGTTACGGCTGCCTGTGAACGCTGCGGACATTGATGCGGCTGGGTGTGGCATCTGAGAGGGCATCAGCAGTGTAGCCACCTTATAAATCTCACGCCTGCTAAGCTGCCACTGGTGCAGCAACGTTTGTTCGCTTGCGCACATCATGTGCATTGTAGGGGTGAAGACGGCGTGCTCGGTAGTCTGCCACATGCTGCTCGTTCATGACTGGTGTATTTTTGCTGTTGACTCTTCGATGTCATCGCCGTTTCTATGGTTTCGAGGTAACGTGGGTGACCTGCATGCTAAATAGAAGTGAGCTAATCGCGTTGCGACAAAATGTGGCCTGTCGTGCCAGCCGCGATTTACACGGTACTGACGAGTAGAAGCTTTACTGCTTTTATAAAACTTCATTGCTTGTGCGAGTTATATAGCATTACCACGGGCCACAGCAATGTCACCTTATTTACATGTTAAAATTTTTGCACTCCATTAAGTATATCTGCTAAGTTCAATTATGGTTATAACAAAATAATGGATATGTACAGTGCAGTCCACTTATAACGATATCGAGGAAACCTGAAAATATGATAGTTATAACCGATAATCGTTAATCTGGACTGCTGTAAAAATAGTCTCCGGACGTACCTTTCGTAGCTGCGGGCTCGAATTCGCTTTTTCCATCAATGAACAGATGTTGTAGATAAACAGCTTTAAAAAACTTTATTTCTCACTCGGACTGCGTATTACGGGTTCGGTGCGCTGAAAAAGTTGGAAATCCGCAGTTGCTTCCACGGAAGCTTGAGTTTAACAAGCATGGTTCGCGTAGCTTCCAGCTGCTGTGCATACTCTGGCGGCACCCCTTTGGTGTGCATGAAGTCAACTAGAGTAGATTGACATCAGTGCACTTTGCGTGGTCATCGGCGGGGTCGGAGAAGCGCCGTCAACCTCGTCGTCACTGTCGCTGCTGCCGTCGCACAACGCTGGCGTCTGTCGCGACAGCACATGCATGACGATTGCCTCATCTGTGAGTTCGTCAGAGAACGAAGCAGCACTGTCAGGAAGTCCTCAACCGCCGCGACACACCCGCTATCTGCGTCACCAGTAGCGACGTGCTCCCAGAGCTCAGCGAGATCTGCGTAAGTCCGCAAGTATTGGTCCACTGATCGGCACATTCTGGGAGCGGATTGTCGGGAACCACTGATAGAGTGCCTCTTCGACATCAGTGTACAAAGGCTCCCGAACCCTCTTCCGCACGACGGCATGGCCACTGGCTCCAGCCTTCAGAATTGTCGATATCGTCGACTGGGTGAGCTCATATTTCTTTACAAGGGCGCTCACCTTGAAACCTTGTCACGAGTCTTGCAAAATTTTCAGCTTCGTGTCTTGCGACACGGCCTTGCGGTTTGTCGGTGCCATCTCGGCTGACGCTTATCTGCTCCGCTCTTCGGTTGCTCGCGCGATCGCCGAGCACCGGGCGGGCAGGGTTGCTACCGTGCAGCTTTGCTTTTCACTTTTTTTCCTTTCTCTCTCTCTCCCCCTTTTGACACGGGGAGCCGCAGAACTGCGCACCGCCCACCGCTTTGCTTTTCGAATTTTTTGCTTGTTATATATATCTCTCTCTCTCTCTCTCTCCGCACTTGACGCGCGAGTCGGAAAACGTTGCTCAGCTGGTGCCATCTAGTAGCGCGCCGCGTCAACTCGCCATGTTGTCCCCGGCCTCGGCATTCGGAATGGGCGGGACGCGCCGCCGGCACTGCGCTGCAATTGCGGTGAATACGAACTCGCCTACGCTAACTTTTTGATGTAAATGTTACGATTATTTTGCAAGAAACATGTTGTCCAGACGGCAAAATTTTCATCGTTGTATCCGATATGCGGTGGATCACATATCGTTATATATGGTTTTTTCCCCCATAGCCCCAATGTATAAAATGAGACTGTTAAGTCAACCCATCGTTATAACTGATATATCGTTATATGTGGTATCGTTATAAGTGGACTGCACTGTATAACAAAGCAATTGTGTGTTTCCCTTCGATTTTGTTATAACAAGGTTCAAGTGTAGCGGTGCCATTTTTATTCTTTTCGTTGTCCTGCTATCTTTTCAGGATGCTTGTGTTTAATTTAAAATGCAGAATTCCTCTTGGAGGTTTGTCTCGCTGACCTTAGGCATGGTTGTCCAAAATCTTTCAGTAGGCCTTTGGCACGTTGATTTCTTGTAGGTAACTGCCGTGAAAAAAAAAACATGCACTATTTGGTTGTTGGGCTAAAGCTGTAAGGTGTCTTGAAAGTGCTCAAGAAGGTGGTTGATGTGTTCGAATGTAGCATAAAAGACTGTATGCAGCCTCCACTAGGCCGCGTGAAACTGGCCAACAGTTTACTGAAATGGGTAACTTGCTAATCATGTGATATTTTGGCGAGACCATATCACATGACACTGCGTTAAGTGATTTTGGCAAGAACATGTCGCATGACATTTTGTTAAGAGATTCTGGAGGGAACATGTCACATCACCCAAAATCGCTCAGTGCAATGTCACGAGACAGGTTTCTGCTAAAATCACTTAACGCAATGTCATATTGCATGATGCCTGATTCATTATGGCTAGCTTAAACATCTTTGCTGCTAATACAGCAAATACTAGTGTTACTTTCATAGATTGCACATATAGCTATCAATGTGTTGACTTGCTGAACCCATCGTTGCAGCCGTGAAATGTTGGAGCTTCATCGCAAGATTGAGATGCTGCAGAATGGTTTGCAGGAACCCAAACTACAGGATGAGGTCAGTGGTCTTAACCCATCCTTGTTTATGCGGTAATTGTCATGGTATTACACACTGTAAAAAAAAAATGGTATGCTTGAGGAATTTGAAGAGTAAAGAAACTTGGAAGAATTCGTACCTTTGTCGTAAAAAAAAATTGGCAGTTTTGAGGGAACTTGTGTGAACTTTCTAAAATCAACCTTTGCCAGGCAATTCGAACTTTGACCATGATGTGGGAGGCTCAGTAATTCCTCCAGTAACTGCAGTGTTTGACTTCGCGACCCTTGGGGACCAATGAATGCATCACGCACGTCATAACCCATCAAAATTAATTTTCACTTTGCCATAGTAAAATTTTAATGTGAAGTTGGTATGTTACCTTGAATTAGTTCAGCACTTGTCTGATCGCATGCTTGGTTTTATTTCCAAGAACACTTGCTGAGAATTCCTTGGGAAGTGCAGTTTGATCTGAAACCAGAGCAGAGTTCTCAACCACGTGTATCACATTTTCCGAGTGCACACATACCGAATATGACACATTCCTTTTGGTCTTATACGGACTTTTATGAGTGTTCTTTTAAAATCTGCAACAAGTCTATCTGCAGCATGTGTTCGAGAAACTTGTATATCTTGGACAAGCTGTAGTGAAGCTGTTGGTGTTCATGTGGGCTGCCATCCCATTTGCAGTTTTGTTATTCTGAAAAATAAGAATCTCTGAATGGGCACTTGTCTGTAAGGAAAACATATTTTGTTCTTCATAAAATTTATGGTCATACTTTGTTAACGTAGCTGACTTAATCATTTGCTTGCTGCCTGAACCTGAGATACAGTTCAACCTGGCTTTAATGAACGCCGATACAACAAATTCCTCGATATTACGAGGTTCGTCAATCCCCTGCCATAACTTGATCCATAGAACATGTCTTTGTAACCTCTGTATAACGCAGTGGCAGTGGGAGACACCCTTGGTACAACGAATTCTCCCTACCAACAACCTAGTAATTTTGCCCCAAACGTCGAAGTTTAGCGTGAGCAGCGGCCGGATCCACTCTCGCGGTTACCCTACTCGCGACGAAGCACAAAGTGATTCATTGTGAATGGCGTGCACGTAGTCGCCTCGGCAATCTCTGCAGAATGTTCTGCACGAGGTGGGTGGACACTTGCCTGCGCGTGCCCCGCTTCCTTCTCAACTCCCCTGCGTCACTTGAGTAGGCGATGCGGTCCATGCTGCCGCGGCTATGTCATTTTGTTTTCCCTCCAAACATCTATCGTTTTCCCAGTGGGTTGCGTAAATGTCCCTCCCCCTTTTCTTTAACACATTACACACACGTTCGATTGGACTCCCGTATCCACATTCAGTCGCTTGGGGGTGTTACTGCAAGGACAACTGCCTCAATCGAGACACGGCCTGCCCGTTGCGCAGGAGCTTGGCTTTCATTGCAAGCGAATAGAGCAGTCATGGGCCATGTGCAGTTTCGCTGCTTTTTTAATATTATTTCATGGGCGACCCTGCTGTCCCTACCGAAAATATTTCGGATGAGGCGCTGGTGGAAAGTGTCCGATATCACGGCGATGGCGCCGAATCTTTGGAGGACGATTCGAGCTGCACATTTCGCATTTTCACTGCGAAATAAATGTGTTCTGGGCTAAGTATACCTACGGTTGCCGTTCGCTTCATTTACAGTGTCCTTTTTCGAATTTTCGTAACAAATCTGGACACTGAACGGAAACTGTGTGCAGTTTCCGTAAATAAAAAAAATCACTTGTGCACATTTGATTCCTGTATAGCTGACGCATGCCAGTACACCATAAACAGGAGTATAGGTCAAATTATTGAAAAAAGGATAGTCCACTCCAGTCTTATATACCAGTCATTGGCCATATTTTTGGTTCTTGCAACTACGGGTGACTGAATTGTACCACATGGAAATCTGACAGGACAGTGAGCGTCCGGAACGTTTTCGTGCTGGTGTTACACAGGCACTTTTAATTGCGATCTATGGTATTTGAACTGGCTTTTTGATGACAGTTAAGAGCGGTTGCAGTTACACGGTCCAAACTAATCGGCAGCAAGCTTCAGAGCGCAATCTGCTGAATAGTGGTTGCGGGCCACACCGCAACGCGCAGATTGTGGTTGTCTTGATCCTGACCAAGGCTCCTCACTATTGAAAGTAAAGGCACTTAATTTGGATGTGACGCTGGTATGAGAAAAGCATTCACTACTGGCGGATGCAAAAGGCTCGTCACAACCAGCAGCAAACAGAAGAAAACTTCATTTTGATACCTAGTTTAAGATGAAGACTGCAGAGGTCGTGGGAGACTTTGTTCAGATATCGCTACTGCTTATCCCCAAGCAACTCTGGATGAACACCATCAATATGGTGCAAGCATTTGCACAGTTCATAAGTTCTCTATGTCATGGTTCCAATGTTTTATGAAGTTCTCTTGCAGTTGAGTCTTTTTTTTCTTTGCCTTGCAAATGGAACAAAGGTGTAGACGCAGTGGGATATCTCTCTTGTTTCAAGGGAGTGAGTTCCTATTGATAGTTTACCCATAGCAAGCGCTTTTTTTTCCAGTTGTCCTAAATTTAGGGGTCGGCCTGTGTTCCAGTTTATACTCCCAATTTCGATATCCTTTCCTATTTTTACTCCTAAAGCATTGTGCAAGTGCTCAGTTCAGCTGTACAGAACTTTGGTGTATTGAAGTCTGCAAAATTGGCAATTTCTTTTGTTACATTGAAACTTAAATTCAGCCTTTCATACTATAAATAATTGCTAAATGATTCACTTTTACATGAAAGTGCCCTGAGAACCTCTGAACAATAGAGAAGTAAGAAAAAAAAATTATTTAGACACCTTAAATTCTTTTTGTTCGTCACATGTTTGGCTCAAAGTTATGCATATTGTGTGGCTTATCAAAAAGAAAAAGAAAAAGAACCCTCTGATGTTTATCAGACTGAGAGGGTTACATACGGTAGTCCAGTAAATGTGCAACATCATAAACCGCAGCTCGTCCCAAAAACCAGGGGAAGAAGCTTTGTTATAAAATTGCAAGGCGACAACCTGAATTAGGGCGCCTTAGTTCAATGGCCGCATTTACGCACACACGGTGATAAGAGGCCAAATCGGGCACCGACTCGCAGCATGGACGACGTGCAATACAGAACTGAGACCTGGCAACGCAGACTGGACTGCACGAGGCAATGCATGGCACTGTCGGCGTGCAAGTCCTCCTTTCTCCCTGTGCTCCGGTATCAAGGAGAGCATTCATCTTTCTCCTTGCTTTCCAGCTGCGAGTGGAAGCAGTGCTGCTGCAATTTGAAAAGTGCGCTCACAGAACCCTTGTGCACCTCTGGAACCAGGGGAAGTTTCGGTTTAGAGAGTTCTGCGGAATTCTGCAGGGGGGAGTAACTGTTATGAAAGGGAATAGCTTCTTAGTTGGCAAAAAATGTCCTAATTCAGGGATTTCCTTGTAACTTTGTGCTACTATTGGTTGAATGCCAATTTTCTCTTTCAGAAATTTGAAAAGAAGTTTGAAATCATTGGCTTGGTCTGCCACTGGAATCAAAATCATGGATACGTATAGTGGAACCCTCTTATGTCAATGTTGAAGTGCCATGGAAATTGCATCGTTATAATCAATAATTGTTATAACAGGTTTGCATGAAAGAAAAGCTGGATAAGGGCACCCCAGAGCCATTGTATGTGCATGAGTAGGGGTGTAAGAGGGGGAAGAGTGCATAAAGCCCATTCCCACACTGTATGCTTCATGGCATGACAATGAGGGCAGCAGTGTCCTATGGAAACACCTTGACCCAACCTTCATCTGCACTTGAAGGACCCCTTCCTCACTGCAGCAGTGCTGCTTCCCCACATGGTCACTTCAATGGCCAGGAAGGATAGCACTGAGGGCTTCTTGGGAAAGTAGAGGCAGAACATCTGGTCATTGTGATGGGTGCTTGGTGCATCTGCAGGCAAACCAGCTCACAGGGAGCAGCAGCCCTTACATCTTGGAGGAGGAGGTAGAGATCGGTGAGGAGGCGGAAGAAAACAGATGTCCTGAGGAGGTGCCTACCGCAATTGTGGAAGCTAAAGAAGAGGAGGGAGGGGAAGATTGGCCACAGAAATGCCCACGTGCTGCATTCCGCCAGAGATCTCCACCGGCTCGTGCAGAGCCTAAGGAAGAGCTGCACGCACTTTCCATTGAACCGAGGCCCAAGCAGGTGCCCTTGGTCAAGGAGGTCAAGATGCTAGGTGAGAATCTCCCTCGTTAATATGTTGTGCAGCTGGCTTGAGTGGTGAATGGGGAGCAACTTTGTTTGAGTAGGGGGTTGAAATTTCTGGAGGCCTCCACTACGGCATCTCTCATAATCATAGTGTGGTTTTGGGAGGTAAAACCCCACAAATCAATTAATCGATGAGCAAAGTTAGCATAGTGTCCTGGTACTGTCCTCCTAGTTAAAATGTCTTTCCTTAATTCTTGGGTTGATGCTGTGTGTGTGCTCAAATCCACTTTCCCACTGAACAATTCATCTTCATGAGTAAACAAAACAAGTGCTACCGTGCTACACATGTTTTGGCACCTCGGTTACATTGTCAGTACAGTAGACTCTCGTTACAACGGACCCTCATAATCCGGGAAAAAAAGTCTGTTTTATCCGACGTCCGTAATATCCAGACATCGAACGTAAGGGGGGGGGGGGGGGTTGTAAGGCCCGTGTGTTTATCATCGCTGACATCGCTCAGCTGCGTGATTTAGTCCTTTTTAAAAACCTGCCGCCGAATATAAACACCATGGCGCGGCTACGACCGACAGTGGTAATTTATAACTATAGCAAATGTTCAACTTTCATCAGGAAGGCCTGATGGGTGCTGCCGAACCCATGTAAACATTAGTGAGGCTCAGTCCAAACTACTAATCTAACAGCTTGCCGTCACAGAGCCGCTCATGTTACAAAAAGAACTGGTTTCAGCTGGGGCTCGTTCTAACGGACGGCATCACAAATTCATTTTTTGCACGGACGCATTTCTGCCTCAGCTAATCCAAGACCATTGCTAAGCTGAATTAGCACATGCATTCATTACCACGCACCTCGCGCGTAGAAACTTATTCATTACAACTTCTCAGTGGAACTCGCCGGTATTTGGGTTGGGAGCTCAGGAACGCCTCACTACCATAGCGTTGGTCGCAATGCCTAACGATGCGATTGCGGAGAGAACGACGAACATCCAAGGTAGAAAAAAGCGAACAAAGTAAAGCTTTTTATTCACACCTAACTCGAAAGGAACTTCGTTATCAGTGACTGGCGGCCCCCTTAGGTCACTTCACGGAGCCTGAAGCGCTTGAGGGTAAAGTTCCACCGACGATTGTTTGCCGGCGATACCTTTGTTGTGCACGATGGAATTCATGGTCTGCTTCGATAGTCCCATAGCTTTGGCAACATCCGCCTGCTTTTCTCCGCGTGCAATTGCACTCACAATTTTTCTTTTATCGCTGAGCGAAATTTGTTTCCGTTTTCTGGAGGCCATCATCTCAGCACTTGCCCTCGGTGCGGCACAACCATTCCCTGCGGAACATAACGACAAAATGGCGTTTGTTATGCTCTCGGGCTGGCTTGGCTAGAGGCTCGGCTTGGCCAGATGAGCACCAATGTTGCCAGCCGCAGTTTAAATTTTTGCTTAAAACGCCGGCGTGGCAAAGTATGTTGTCAGTCCGCGTCGAAATGGCAAAAGTCCGTTGTATGTGCAACTTTGGCAAAAAGCTGCCATTAATTTTGTCCGCTGTAGCCGATAGTCCGTTGTAGCGGAGTCCGTTCAAAGCGAAGTTGGCTGCATTGATAAAATACATGGACCAAACCTGGGTCAAGATATGGTCCATTATATCCGAAAGTCTGTTGTACGCGGGTCCGCTATAACGAGCGTAGGCTGTACATGCACATTCCTTCTGATCTCTGGTCTGTAACTCTGTTTTTGTCTCTGAATTGGGTAGTCTGTACGATTTCACGTGTGCCGTGTAAATGGGCTGACACTGTGTCAGCTGCGACCGTGCACTCCCTAGTAATGGATTATGTATCCAAAAATGTGCATGACATCTTGTGCACAGTGTGCAGCTGCTGGCTAAGCTGGTCATACACCACCAATTCGAGCATGAAAGTTGAGCAGTAAATGGCCAAGTCAAAACTGTTGCTAGTTCACAAAGACCATTTGCAATGCCAATCCAGCACCTCGGGTCTATGTTCTTGACTCCACACACCTCCCACTGCGACATTCAGGTCGAGCTCGAACATCTTGTCCCCAAGGTCGCCTTCTATTTGCACAGTAGGGAGAGATGGCACAAGTGATTCTATGCTGGTGCCACCTGACATTGATCGCATCACAGATTCTACTGTAGTCGCACATTCCTTATGAATTTCATGATGATACATTTAGAAAAGTACCGGACGACCTACGTTACACTGAATATGCCAAGGTTCGGCCTTATACGGATGGTTTCCAAGCACGTCATGGTTCATACAAGCATGAGAACCATAAGTGCTAGCAAGTGGGCCAGCATAGCTGTTCTCGGAGGGAGTACTATCCACAGCCGCTGCAGCCTGATCCTCCATTCCACCCCTGTCCCTTTCGCTCCAGTCTCTGCGGCGCCAGCAGTCATGAAAATTAACAAAGCACCGAGAGCTTGTTCTTCTGCACAAGTACATTGAGTCACATGATCAAGATCATCACCGAGCTGCTCTCACCAGTGCACATAATGGGTATGCATGAAGCCCACAAGCGTGAGAGCGATGCCATAACTGTTTTCCAAAGCAAATTGGGCAAGTGCAAATGCCTAGTAGGTGGCTTGAGGACAAGGGCAGTGGTCTGCTGCCCCGTCACTGTAATACCAACGTGGCAGGAGGTGATTACATGATAGGTTATCGACTTGTTCGGTCCACCGCTATTTGATCACTGGCTCGTCTGAGCCTTCTGTTAAATCTGCTTCTGGGTGCCTGTGTCCTGGTTGCAACGTAGGTTGCATTTCGGTCCCACCAATAGTACATATATGGTTATTCCGCACATTTATTCAGTAGTTACCTTTTCATAGCTTTTACTCCATACACCATATTCCAGTCATTATAACCTGAATCCTGACCATTCTTTTCGATTTTTTTGGGCATGGCCATAAATCTGCCAAAGAACCCAGCCCCACAGCAAGAAGAAAATATCGAAGGACAGTGGGTTCCTCAAGGCCAGAAAATTTCAGAGCCAAACAGCTTTTCATAGGGCCCACAGGAGCCTCCCCTACCTCCGATGATGTAGAGGAATGTGGCGAAAGACTTCTTGGTTTCTGCCTGTAATGAATGTAGCATTGCAGCCATTTTTCGTGTTGCCTTTGTTATTTGTAATAACAAACACTGTAATGAAAAAAAAAAAACCTATCAAAAATTTGAAATTATTCACACTTAGCAAAATTGAAGCTAGAAAGCTTGGTGTTGCGGCTAGTCAAAATGCTGGAAAACTTGTTTCAACAGAGCGGGCTCGTGTGCCAGAGTTCTACGAGCTTCACTGGCGGATGGAGCAGGCTGTTGCATCATGCTCAGACGTAGAGTCCATGTCGTCAAGCCGTGGGGAATCCCCAACAAAGAGCAAGGTGGGCTGCTGTACATTTGATGAAACATGAACATTACAAGATCGTGAACCAGCTTTTGCGCCTATGCAACTGCACAGGGGGAATTAATAAAAAGAAGGCATGCAGATTTGCCCTTGTCATGTCACACTTGATCATCATGTCTGATCATCATGTCTGAGGTTGCTTTCTGAAGAGCTGTTGAGTTGAGGCTCTTGACGGCCATCTTTCTATTTAGTGCATCAGTATGTATACAAGTTAATTACATTTCACATTGGAAAACTGAGCCGTTGTATTACCATTATAGTTTGGGAAAAAGTTCTAGCAGGTGAACTGGTCATGAATTACTACACTGATTATTGCAGTAGAACCTTTAGAGTCCACTGTGGTGGTACAATGGCTATGATGCTCAGCTGTTTTCATGGAGGTGAATGCTAGAAGTCTGTGTACAATGTGCTTTGAGTAATTGAAATTAAAGCTCACATTTAATTATTTGACAATAGCTTTACGCAAGCCATTCCATGTTATCACTGCAACCTATACCTGATGCCTCCTTTTGCAGCTTTGAAAGTAATGAACAAATTGGCATTCTAAAAATTTTTTTTTTTCAGACAGAACAGCAGATTGAAAAAATAGTGCAGATGGTAAAGAAGCAGCTGCCAAACTACACAAAGTGAGTACTTGCTTTCTTATTTTGCTGCTGTTCCCTTTTTTTTTTTTATGGTTTCTTGCCCTGGAACGGCCATCATGGGATCGAAATGCATGCAGCATTCGAACTGTTTGGTCTGTGTATGGCTCACTGGAAATAGCATACTTTACACATATATGCTGTCTGAGCAGGAGGACTTTGTCGGGCATTTCTGCCTTTTGTTCTCTCCTGCCAAAGTGTAATAAAGCTCCATTCAATGATGCGATTGTTATACTGTCATACTGGCTTGTCATACTGGATTGTTATACTGGCTCAGCAGTTGTTATACTGTCAAACACAATTCCCCTATGGTAATGGCAATTGCAACGAAGGTGGTTTGCAGAAGTTCAAGGGTATAATTTGCTCACATTTGTTTCATCCCAATCACATGATACATTCTTGTATATGTGTACATGTTGGACAAAACAGTACTATTGTACAGTCATTCCCGGCAAAAATATGCATTATTCAATGACACCAAACGCTCAGTAATTCGGCCATATTCAACTGCATCTTGGTTAATTCAGACTATCAATGAGAGTCGAGCCAAAAGTGAAAACGGTGAGAGCGTCCAACCGAAATGAGCTGGTCCAGCCCAAATTGCCGTTGTCATCAGCGTGACCCATGCGGAAACAGAAAAGCTAGCACGCTTAATCATCTCTCCGTTTACCACCGCCTATGACACAGTTGGTCATGTGCTTCCAGAAAAGCATGGCCGCCATAACATGATCACACTGCCAGCGACGAAGGGTTCACTTGCAGTGGCCGTGGAAAAACTAGCTCAGTTTTCACACGGCACACATGAACCGCGTGGAGGCTATCTGTTGTCGTGTCGATAGCTCCCAATAATGGCTACAGTTTGCTGCAGCTGCCGCAGAACAAAGAGAGCTGCGTGGAAGCTCTCTATAATCTCAGTGCTAGCAGCCACGGTTTAGAAGGGGCTCGTCTATAGCGGATGCGGCGTTCAACAGATTTAACTGTGCTGAGGCCATGCGATTGCCTCCAGAAATGTGTGGACATTACGTATGGTTGTCTCCAGTGATGACGGTCATGTACATTGCTGTGTACACCACGGATTCGGTGCTCGGTACTTCTGTTCTGACCCTGTGCGGAAGCTGCATGTGATTTTGGAGCTGCATAAACGTGATGGTGTTGCTAGTGATCACGGTTTCATCCGCAGCAATTCATTTTGGCTTGGCACGATGCCACGAATGTTCAAACATGGCGGAAGCTGTTCATGATGCAGAGTAATTCTGTCATGCCGCGATCCGCATGCTGAATCAAACTCGCCGGCTAGAATTGTGATGGAAGGAACAACAGTTGCAGGAGAGCTTACTGGTAATAAATTGTCATGCGCGAGTAGTTGTGTTAGTAAAGGCGGCAGCAGAGCAAGGGAGGCGAGGGTTGGTGGTGGTGATCACATTTCAGTTGAATTAAGTGACGGGGGTCCATCGCTGAGATTGCTGCGAGACTGGAGATGGAAGTTAAGGAGAATGGCATCTTTTACACAGCTCTTATGCAAAATAAGAACAGGATTTGCTTATCAATTCACAAAATAAATTGCAGCCATGCAGCATACATTTGTTTCTCTTGCTTTTCTAATTCAGAAGTTTCCCAGTCCTGTGAAATCTGGATTAATGAGCTTTTACTGTAGCAATAATTAATCAATGCTAAAGCAGTGCACCATCTCCGGTGACATCTAGTGCATCTTTCTCTACCTCACATTGATCAAGCTACCGGTCGTCTCTTAGGCCAGCATTCAATGAACACCTTAACGTTGTTGTTGTTGTTGAAGGAACCTTTTGATAGAACAAAGTAAAGCCTCAGCCACTGAGGAAGATATCGAGTAGATGAGTCATTCTAAGAGGTAACCAACTTTGCTATGATGCTAGTTCGTTTTTAGCTACCATAATTTTTTATCCCAAAGCGATACTACAGATTGTCCCGAGCACTACATCATCCTGTCCTGTGTTGCTTCATACAAGAGCAAAGCTGTGATACGATATATTGGTTGTAACGAAGTAGATGAAGAATGTTACTGCTGTTTAAACCTAACAAAGTATTGGTGATTATAAGGCTTCCATAATGTCAGAGTTTATTTTAGTGAAGCTGGTTTGTGCGGTAACACCTCAGTAGTATGTACTTGCTGATACTGCTTATTTTGATAAGGTTGTTGCTGATAAACCATACTGGTGTTTAGGGGCTGCCACCTCACCTTCATCCTTTTATGATGCTTATTTGTGATAGAATTACTGCAATACACTGAAGCCTGAATAATTAGTCAACTGATCTCTGATTGTGCTGATGAAACTGAGGAACTTTGGGCATGAAAGACGATTTGGGTATGCACTGATAGGTGGACATCAAGCAAGCCATAGTGGCTTGCTTGATGTCCACCTAAGTCAGTGGATAAAAGATTCATTGCAATTATGTTTTAACTGTCTTAAAAATGACCTTGGTTAAAGGCTTGCTATGAACTGTGCTGTACGGTATATGCCAGAAATTGTTCTGCACGTGAATATAATAGCCAACCAAATGAGATGACTCGTTCTGACTGTGCGTGCAGGCAAGAGATCGGCAAGCATGTGAAATACATGCGCGAGTCACAGCGTGGATTCTCACGAATGACCTTCAACTCCATCGTGGCACTTGTGCTTGCCGACATTAAGAGAAATGCATGGTAAGCGTTTGTAGTGCATTCCTACCTGCTGTGTTATGGGCAACTCGTTACTTCATTACTTGTTCTGTACCAATAAAAGTTCCTGTTGGAAGCGCTGGTATGTAGAATACACATAGGTCTGTTATACCTTGATTTAGGAGAGTTGGTTCAGTTTTAAAACATGCAAGAGACAGAGATGAACACCTATAGTGCCGTCTTGTATGTGTTGCTTCATAATCGTTGGTCTTTCACGTGTTATACTAACCTTATCATTGGTTATGCCAAAATGCATTGCATGTACATGGTGTCCCAGCTAGCTTAGAGATCTTTGTGCTGTAGGAGCACACAAATAGAAGAATGTTGCTCCATAATCTCATGATTAAATAAACTGTGCGAGCTTCACGATAAGCAATGCCTTTGTAGTGCGGAAATGAACTGAGAGTTCGAGCCAGTGCACTTTCCAGCAGCCCTGGTCTGAAACTATTATTACAGCCTTTTGTGCAGCAAGGAGAAGACATCTGGGCAAGAAGGAACTCGTAGGGTGTGTAATGTTGTTGTTGCCTTTTAGGCCAGTTTTTGCCTTGAGTGTTCCATGAGCAACAGCCTCTGCCTTCTTTTTTTGTCATTCGCCTCAATTTAATGGCCATCCTTTTCTCGCCACATGATTTTCTTCAGCACTGGAATTGTTTTCACTTTGGGTAAACGTCTGAGAATTATGGCTGTAGATGGTGCCATGTACTGGCTTTGCAGCAAGTCGTGCGTCGCAAGCAGTCTGTTTCAGGCCCTGAGATAAATGAGCACTGCATCCTAATGTACAGAAGTGTAATGACGCCATTAACTTAATCCTGCACGATACAGCACCACCACACATGGAGGGAATGCATGCACAATACATTGACGAAATTTATGCAATTTACCCGTGGAAAACCATTGGCCAATGATGGCAGGTGGCGGCCTTGAGGTGAGGCAGTAGGTGGCAGCTTTAAAGATCAAGCTAGCTCTTGGTTCCAGCCGCACAGTCAGCACTTGATGCAGTGATTTGTAATGACAAAACTAAAATGAACCTGTGATAAGTCTCTGCTCACTTCTTGTATCCAAAGTATTTTCGAACTATTAATATCGCCTCTGCGGCCCTTATGTATGTAACTTACTATATTGACACGTGCGGTTGTTTTCATTTGTTTAAAAGAGAACGCCGTTATCACTTTCTGTTATGCGCAATGCAGCATGTCACTTCGGGAACCGTGTCGATCATTCTTGAAACTTGGCATGCCTGACGCGTACATTTCAGCGACTTCTGGAATTCCAGAGATAATGCGAGAACGTGTTATGACGCGTGTATAAAAGCAGACACATTACGCCGCTTGTCAGTCTTCCCGTCAACAGACGACTGTTCAAGCCGCTGTTGCTGTGAATTGTGATTGGCCTTGTTTTGCTGGGCACAAGTTCGCCCAATAAACAGTTCGCCTGACATCACCTTGAGTCCTGCGGGCTTCGTCTCGAGTGCTGCGTGTGTCACGACCACGTGACAGTATGTCATTCACACCAGTTTTTAATCTGTGTGCACATTACATTAAGAAGGCCCTGCAACACTTTTTACCTAATTGGAAAACAGTACCAATCGGTCATGGAGCCTCCTGTGAACATGAGCCAAATGTTATCGTACTGCATTCACCAGGGAATTCAGTTTGATTTCAAATACAGCGGGGAAGTGCCTCCTAGTCAACAAATGACACCGACTATGCCACTTTAGGCAGTAGCCTTGGTTGATTTCATGACTGTCTAAAGGCCCTCTGCAAATGCTCTGTTCATACTAGTTTAAAAAAACGGACAATGTGTGTATCTTTAAGGGGGGACGTGACGTTGGAAACCAACTTTCTTATTTCTTTATGGATTTTGATGAAATTTGGTAGACCTATTAGCAATGATTCTGTGATACTACTGTATAAATTTCATGAGCTTATCTTTAAAACTTTCTGATTTACAACAATGTCCTCCTTCTGACCTTGTTCCGAGCCTCAATCGCTTAAAAAATGTGATAGAAAGCTTTTTCAAAGTGCTGTGAGCTCTATGATGAACGGTCCAGGGCGTAACATTCTTAGATTTTTTTATTTGCTACACAATTTTTTTTCAGTTGTCGTTTTTTACAAGGTGACTGCACCACAAGAGCTCAGGCTGTGAGCAATTAGTCGTATTGTTAAATGTTGTGAAGGAAAACTGGAAAAGCAAGAATGTCACGCCCTGGGCAATTCTTCTAGGAATATAGGAAAAAAAACGGAACTGAAATAGACCTAGTAGTCATGAAGAAATCAGCGGAACAAGCAAGGCAAGGAGCAAGAAAAGTCGTTTTGAGAAAACGGCTTTCAAAGCTTTTTCCATGGATTTTTATTAGAAAAGGGCACTGAATACGCAGTGTTTTGTGTCCTTTTTGGTGCACGGCTTCTTGAATGTCCTTTCTTTAGTTTGGTATGCCTTGCTGGCCTCTTTTTTCCTAAAAGACACCTTTCTTTGCTGCTCTGGGAAAGGCATGTTGTCCAGGCTACAGTCAAAGTGTTGCACAATACTCAGCATAAGCATGGTGGGCTCAATGACTGTACTTGAAATACTGCCTCATGGACAGATCTGCATGCCAGAAAGGCATTGGTACCAGGGTACACAAATACTGTCAGCAACTGTCTCATTGGAAGGTCTGGACTAAGCCTTCAGACTTTTCTGATATGTTTTATGGTGCAACCCTCAATGTGAGATGTTGATTGTTGACCAGTGTAATTAGTCAGAGCTCCTAGCCCCTTTTCAATACTTTTGAGAGCCTGCACAGCTCTCCTAATGCACAGAAAATCTTACGATATTCATTTCGCGGCAATTACTACCGCTAGAGTTACTGTATATGTTCCTCTACATATACAGTTACTCTAACCACCCTTCGCGAGAGCGCTGCCAGACGCGCGTACACGTCAGTATCATTTGCGATGCTGACCCATATCTAGTTCCTACTCGATTAAAAGTTATTAGGAGCACTGCTGACTCCTACAACGCCGAGAAACGGGTTCAAGGTCGTGATTTTGAACGATCGGAAACTCGTTCGCTTTTTTGCGTACCGGCGCCTGTCATTCCGTTTTCAACGCGGTCGCACACACACAACTTACTGGCACGTACGCGGCGACCTCGCGGAATGCGTTTGGTGATACAAAATGCGGCTCTAGGCGCGCCTGAAGGGTATCGTCCATACTTGCGGACGGCGTGGCAACGTGACGAGATTCGGGCACATCCGTGACGCGATCGCTACATGCAGTCGGCAACGTCGGACGCCGCGCGACATGGGCAACGGTGCCACTGCCGCTCGCACATGATGCTTCGCCCGCGTATGAAATGCCACAAAGCGACCCGTCAAAGTTGACAAAAGCAAGCATACCGGCCGCGCGCGATTGATCGGGAGCGGACGCACCATCGGCACTCGCACGCGTTACTTCCGAAACTACGCTCCGCGCGCACCGACAGCGAGCCGAAAAGTCTAAACGCGCCCATCACAACAAAAATCCGCCGCTGAAACTACGTTCCGCAAATACCGACGATAATGGCGTGCTGAGATGTCAAGAGGCGCACAAAGCACTCGCGGAGTCCGCTGCCGAAACCGCTCCGTACGCGCTGACGAACGTGGCGACGCGATCGTCAAACGCGCGGCGCCACGAGCCGCGAGCACCACGAGCCGCGAGCACCGCGAGCGATAAGATATCAGCTTTGGGATCAGCTGCCGTTCTGTCTACACACCGCCCGATCGCCGACACTGCAAATACTATCGGGGAAGGCACGCACAGACGAACATACAGCGCAGAGAGGCGCGCCGGCGCGGTAGCAGAAGACGCGGACCGCCAAGGAGACCAATGGCGAGGCTCCGATTCGTCACGTGACGGGCGCGGCCAATTGGAGGCCTCGGCACGGCCTTGAATCTTTTGCTTTTTGTGCGCTTGCTTCTGTATGGAGGAGCTGGCTGAAGCGGCAGATTTGAAGACGGAGAATCGCGCTTTCCAACGAGGGCAAAATGGCGGCGCTCGGTTGCGCCGTTGCGGAGATATTGGGACTTGAAAACTGCCGTTTTTTCACGATTTCTATCGAGTTTTTTCGCTACGTTGGCCTCTATTAACATTTTTTTTAGCACTTCTACGCGGTTTTCAGCGTTCATATTTCGGAATCAGATAAAAAAAGGACTTGTAGAAACTGACTATGTGGTTTTCAAAAAATCGATTTTTTGGTCATTTTTCGCGATACGAAGGCCGCGTCCCCCCTTAAGACCAAGAACACTGTCAGCGCCAACTAGGCTGCCCGAGTTATGTCATTTGTTGAGATAGGAGCAGATGGTTTTCAGAAGTATTTGAAACCAGATTGCATATTGCACATGTTCACAGGAGCCGAAGCTTAATGACTGAATTGCACCGTTCTCCGGGAATGTTCAAAAAGTTGCATTCAACCACAACTTTTGTCTTAATTTCTCTCAGTTATCACAGTATTTGATGTGCCATTATCTGGCTTGCTTGCTTGCTTGTTGCTGTTGTGTTTTGATTGTTTAAAAATGTTTTTCAGGGTGTGTGCAGGTCTGTTTTCAAGGCCCTTAAGAACCTTTGGTTATCACATGAATCCTTGCAAAAACCTTGAATTTGTGGAAAACTACAGTAAATTTGGATTTCAAAAAACAGGAAAGAATGTCCGAATTAACCACATATTGAGACTATCGAGAGTGCCTACAAAACAAATTAATGTCCGCATAACGATGCGCTTTTATTTTCTGCCCAAGTGCACAGCTTCCGTTAGTAATTTGCACGGAGTGATAGTAAAAACTGCCATTTGTGCAATGTTACGAATGTGTTCACAATGTAATTGCGGTGAAAGGCCTTCATTCATCCAGAAAGTAACTTTCCCCCTCCCCCGTTCCCTTTGACACTGCCGTGGTGGCTGCATTTCGATGAAGGCGAAATGTTGAGGCCAGTGTGCTGTGCGATGTCAGTGTGTGCCAAAGAACCCCAGGTGGTGGAAATTTCTGCAGCCCTCCACTACGGCGTCTCTCATAATCGTATCGTGGTTTTAGGACGTTCAACCCCCCCCCCCCAAAATCAGCAGCCTTCACTACTGCCACCGCCATGTGCACTAATCTAGCCGAATTGACGAGATTTTTATGCCGGGGACCAGAGAACAAGTCCGTATTCGATTTTGCAAATTACCGAGGATCAAATTAACAAGTTATTACTGTATGGATTTTTGATTGGTATTTGTCATCAGGAAGGGTGAATTTCAATGGAGTTCTGAGTAGAACTATTTTCTATTCTGCGCGATATGTCTGGTGATACAAACAAGACTGTATTGTGACATCTTTTCTTTTTAACACTGTCTTTAAATCTTTTGTGTGCAGCATGTACAAAGTATTTTGCATTATTATTTTTTTCTTTGTGCAATGAATGTGTCTGGCTTTTTGAGAGCGTAATCTGAGGAACTTAAAATGTGGGAAAAAAAATAGCTCTAGAAGAGTTCCTTGAAAATCCTTGAAGAGGGGGCTTGAAAGTCCTTCAAAAACACTTGACTTTCTTTCCTTTAGAACCTGTACGAACCTTGGTTTTCGTATACTCGTGTTTTAAACAACTAACTTATGCCATAGCCCTTATAAAGGTAATCATGTGCATTTCCGAAGTCTGTTTCCGATGTTTTTTTTTTTTTCCCGCTCATGCTTTTGACCACTCTGACAAGTTGAGGCAAGAAGTTTTTAATTTCTGGGTGTTTTAAAAATGTTAATGAAGTTAAGCCAGGAGTAACTAAATTGTATACTTCCATTGTGTGGTTATATTGATAACATGGCATGATAATCAAAAAGCTTTGAACACTAAATTTGTGTGAATTTTCAAATTAATATAATTGTGTTATTTATTGAAATAGTGTGGATGAGGAAGTACAAGACATTAAGGGAAAAAAAATTATCTGTGCTTACCTTTTCAGATAAGCACAAAGGAACCTGCCTGAGGAGAGTGCCTCCTCAAAGTTCAAGAAGTCTCCATATGCTGCAGCTCCAGCTAGGACACTGCATGCAGCCACACCAATGTTCTTCCCAGTTTTCTTTTTTTTTTTCACTGTTTTCTTTCTGCTTGCTGTACAGAAGTTTCTGTGAATGTTTTTTTTTTTTTAAGCACGCAAGCATTAGTCATTTTTTTCAGCCGTAGAGCGAAGTCTCATAATTGTGCTGCATATAATGTCTGTTGGTGCTGTCTCCATCTGTCTGCTATCTAAAAGTGCAATGCTTGTGCCTTCTGGTGCCAAATGTCCTAAACTTCTCGGTTTCCCGATGATGATGATGATGAACCTTTTATGCGGTTTAGGGTGTATCCATACGATGAACTAAATCTGTCTTTTCCATGGCGGACAGCGCATCACATGACCCCGCGCCACAGACTCCCCCCGGTGCGTCCGTCTGCTCTCTTCGTCCACCGTCTGGATGTGCTTCACAGCTGAACGGGCGGCAGGATGATCATCTGCGGAAGAGATTTCCGTGAAGCCGTCCGTCGTGTGGATACACGCGTGCCCAGTGAGGGGAATAGGCCAAAAATCTGGTGGCAGTAATGAGTCAATCTGGAGTTGTGTCAAGAGGGACTGAGCCAAGAAAAAAAGGAAAGATTAGTAGTTGAACTACCAGATAAAATGGAGGGAACGCAAGACAATGCTACAGAGCCTCTTGTCTCCTGACCTGTGATAGGGATTGCAACTTTATCTTTTTGCCCCATGTGATCCTTTGCCACATTCTGTGCATGTGACAAAGTAATATGTTACAAATTGCTGGCCTGGCATTGCCACATACAGGCGGGTAGGTTGAATAAGGTCCGTTTTGCTTGGTTGTGCTTCTCTAAATACTGTAGTTTCTTCACATACTGTCTACGAGCAATAAAACGACAGCTGAGCAAATTGGTAAAAATAAATCAAGATTACAGCATGTGTCAGTGCCTGCATGCCTTTACTTCATGTTGCATGACATGAACAGTTTGCACGTGCTCGTGTCAGTGGCTTTGCTTTAGATTTTATCTGAATGATTTTGCAATGTTGATTGTTCTGAAAGTAGCATGAAGAATCGTGTAATAGATGTTCATGCCAGATGTTGAACCTCCTTGAAATAGTGCCTAGGTGGATTTCTTCCTCTACATGGTGTTCCAGTTGTTAATAAAGTGTTTTTGATGCTGCCTGTCTGCAGTGAGACTTTGAGTTTGCCTACACAAGAAGTACCTTGTGCATGATACCATCCTCTTCTCCTACTCAGTCCAGCAAACAATGAAGGGGTCCTGCAACACTTCTTGTACATGGCGAGCAAGTGTTTCCAATCAAACACGGAGGCTCCTGTAAACACGTTGGCCAAATATTCTTGCCCTGCATGTGCCTGGGAATTTGAATTTCAATTCCAAGATATATTTTTCAAAGTATACTCATTTTTGATTATTAAATGTAGTAAATGGATGAGAGAACTTTATTGGTTTCGTGACCATTTTATGGGCCCACCCAAGCCACCAACATACTTTAGCTCTTTGCATAGCTTCCAGTGCACTGGTGTGGTTGAGCGATAGATTTCTGGGGTTTAAGGGGACTGTCTACCGAAAGCTTCTTCTAGGTTGTGGTAGAAATTGGAAAGGAAACAAGCACAAACGTAAAATTGTTTTCATTTTGCTCTGACAGTGGTGCAAAACATGCTGCTAGCATCGCCCAACAATGTGTTTTTCAATGTTCTAGTGTAAGAGAACCAACCGACGGAGGCAGGAATTTTCTGCTGAAAAACAATTGCGTATGTCTTTCAAGTGTACTTCACCCTATGAGATACCTTCTTGCAGTGTGCAAGAGCAATTAGTTTTCTGCTTTCGGGTGGTGCAGGCGGCACTGCCTTCAAATTTGTCTCCCTGTACTGGTGCATAGTACTGAGCTTGCCGTGCTTGCAGCGCTGCGTGTCTGAGGCATGCCGCAGTGTGCTAACTCTCCCTCTCCTTTCCTCGTTGCTTCTGGAATGTACTCTGGAACCTTGAGAAGCCTCCTGTGTCCGAAAGGGTTGCCAAGGAGATGACAATCCATCATCAGGGTGGCTAGAATCATGCACAGTAACCATTGTTGCCGGCATCTTTATGCATAGAAAAGGAGACTTCATACATGAAAGTGTTTTAATTTCTACTCTTTCTGGAGAAACCACTGCACGCTGGGACACTTCGGAAGGTACGCTTTCTATTGAGCCAAAAAACAAGAGAGCGATGAAGGATGGCAGACAGTCTCTTTAAAGTCCTAAACCACAACCGATTATGAGAGACACTGTAGTGGAGCAACGTATGTAGTGGAGGGCTCCAGAAAAATCGGCCACCTGGGGTTCTTTAACGTTCACTGACATTGTACAGTACACTGAGGAGTTCGATTTGTGCAGTGAAACTCCTCTCAAACTTGACACTGCAGCGCCAGTAATGCCCAACGTTGAAAAATTTTTGCAGTAGGAGATTCACAAGGCGATAAGCTCATAGGCAATGTCGCCTGAGAATTACTTGTTTAAAGTGTTGCAAGGCACCTTTAAGCTGGCAATTTTAGTAAAAGAACAGCTTTGGAAAATGTTAAGCATAGAGTTTTAGTTTATTTTTGAGACGTGAAGTTGGTGGTACATAGTGACTGAAAGGGTTTGCAAGGCATACCCCAAAAAAGGTGGAAGCAGGAGATTGAACAAGTGTATTAGACTACTTGGTATGGACTCATTTGCAGTACCCCTGCCCTTCAGACTACTAGAGTCCACTCGTCCACAAAAAGTTGAACTCGGGTTATTTCAGGAATTGTACTAATTTTGCTTTTGGTACTGTGGAATAGTTTGAAAAATATTTTTGCTGCACATCGACTTCTCAAAGAAAATTTCCCTATAAATGCTAACAAGAGCTGCATCTGTATCAATTGAGGTTCTAATGGATATTTCGGTTCCTAAAAATTCCTCTTGATACAAATCGCCTAAATATGTATTTAAATGCATCGCCTTTGCCTGCTCCTTGCATATCAGACATGCTTGCATAACAGACCTCCTCCTGTATAGTAATAAGTACATGTTACATGACTGAACCTTTCGTGATACTCTTCTCATTTGACTTTGGTGTGCCAAAACAGTGATCAGGCTTTAAATTGTGCCATTGTGGGAAGCTCATATATTCATATGAGCACCTTGTTAACATTGTTAAGGTGCTCAATGGGAGCAGGATGGTATTTACATGCTCCTGGAAAGAACACTCATCACCTCGTTCCAGCAGCACCTGCTGTGCGACTGCACAGCAGGTGGTTTCTGCTGGATATTCTAGTTCTTTCTAGCCCCGCCACGGTGGTCTAGTGGTTATGACACTCGGATGCTGATCCGAGGGTCGCGGGATCGAATCCCGGCCGCGGCGGCTGCATTTCGATGGAGGCGAAATATTGAGGCCCGTGTGCTGTGCGATGTCAGTGCGCATTAAAGAACCCCAAGTGGTCGAAATTTCCGGAGACCTCCACTATGGCGTCTCTCGTAATCAGAGCTGGTTTTGGGACGTTAAACCACAAAAATCAATCAAATCAATCAATCTAGTTCTTTCTAGTCAGCTTAGTGAGGTCTCATTATCGTGCGAGTAAAGTGCGAAAACTTGTGATTTGTGTGTATGCATTGACTACACATGGAGGGCTAGGCGGTGAACACGACCAATAATTTGAAATATGTATATCATCATTGTCCACATTGCATGTTGCTAAAATACAACTCCGTTGGAGATGACTGACTTCGGTCCACGACAAAGTACACGTGCGCTTTTACTGTGTATTGTAAAGAATCCTAAAAATACGATGTCGCACAAAGTTGGCCGCAGAGGGAAAAACTATAAAGGTTAGAGGTGGGTGTTGCCGGTGGGGGGAGGCACCCTCTTTTTCTGGAAATAATTGGCACGCACCAATGATTTCCAGCATGGGGAGGCAGATAAGAGGTGTCCTATTAGTGCAGGAAGGAGAAAATTGCTAGTGCATAGCAAAACTAAAGGGGCCCTGCAACGTAGATTCAGCACACCATTTTCATCTGTTCTTTCAGAAATTTTGAATATGCCGATGTAGCAGTGCTAGTGAATGCTGGAAACAAGTATATTTGAGAGAAGAAACCCCACTTTTGCTCGGACTGCAGTGAAGCGCAAAGATGATCTGCTTCTGGATGTGACATCACTGGCAGTCCTTGTATTCTGATTTTTCAGACACGGAAAGTCATGTGTAACATTCCTATGGTACCGTCTAGGCTCATGGTCGTCCAAAGGATCGGAAAATAAGAGAGCAAGAGTGTAGTAGGGTCGGCTCCTGGGATTTATTTATTTATACATGCTGCAGCGTAAAGTGTGCTATGGCATGAGTGGGCATACAAAGATTCACAGAACTTTTCACAACGATGAAAATTGTGCTAATAAATAATACAGATGTGAGATTATTCAAGGACAAAAGTGCACAAACATGAAAGAATATAGAACAAACAAACAATGCAACTCGAGCGTTAATACCAATGTCTAATAGATGAGGGTATTTTGGCAGGCAGCAAGTTGCGGTGTGGCTTAGGGTGATTTGGAAGTGCCCTTTTTGCATGCCTTTGCCAGTGCCCATGGCTGGGACACAGTATTGTGCACAAAAACTTTGTTGTTGTCATTGCTACATGTGAAAGAATTTCTATTTAGTGTGAAAATTAAATGTGGTGCCAGGATTTGAAGCAACTTTCTGAGAACCAAGTTGCATCGAGCAACATCACTGAGGAAGGGGCTGGAAAGGGCCATTTTCACTTTTCTGTAATGGATCAATCAAATTTGATATAACTTTTTTTATGTAGTCTTCCTAGTATTCATTAGTACACACAACACAGTGCTACAGAATGCAGTAAGAAAAAATTGGCTGCTTATCTGTGTGCTTCGCTGCAAATGTCGACGTAAGGCTATAGTCTTCTGCCAGCTGTACTACGCTGCGAGAGATATGGACGCCATCTGGCAGCGCCGTCGTGAAACATGAGCTTGTGCAGAATCCCTGGGCACTCATGAAGGTGTAGTGCGGTGGGGTCGTGCGGGGTCCCAAATATCGCTTATTTAATAAAGTTCTTTCTCTCTCTCTCTCTCCCTGGGCAACTGCCAGGTGGCACCGCCGAATCGTCGGCAGAGGCCTTTTTCGTGCATAGCGTCGCATTTTTAGCGCAGCCTAACAAACACTAGGGTCCTTAGAATTATGTATCTAATTTTCTAGTAAAGGAACACCACCTAATGAAAACATATTGATGTTGTGCCTAAGATATGCATAATATTTGCTTTTTGATCAACAATGTTAAGCCCCGCCACGGTGGTCTAGTGGTTATGGCACTCGGCTGCAGATCCGAAGGTCGCGGGATCGAATCCCGGCCGCGGCGGCTGCATTTCGATGGAGGCGAAATGTTGAGGCCCGTGTGCTGTGCGATTTCAGTGCACGTTAAAGAACCCCAGGTGGTCGAAATTTCCGGAGACCTCCACTACGGCGTCTCTCATAATCAGAGCTGGTTTTGGGACGTTAAACCCCACAAAATCAATCAACAATGTTAACAAGTATGAACGTAGCTAGCTATCGGTTCAATATGGCTGGGCGTTAGGCAAGTTAGGCAAGTGCTTAAACTTTGGCCGGGTGGCTGAATCATGTGACACAAACAGACAGACCAAAGTTTCTGCGTTCAAGTATCCAAGAAAGACCATCGTCTTTAAAAAGAAAACTTTGTAGACTGTAGTGGCTCTGAGCCACCCCTTGCCTTTGGAGGGGATTATTTGCGGAGAAAGCGCTTTCTCACAGGTGATGACTTACTCTATATGGCGATATGGCTCCCTATGGAAGCCATATACAGTAACTCTACAGGTGACCAATGTCATCGGATGTCTATACCATATCTGTAATTTTCCTAGTAGCAAACAAATATTGGTCATAATAATTGGAACTATTTGTATTTGTTGTATGAAGAAAAATGTTGCAGAAAAATACCACATTTCACCACTACATACGTTTGGCAACTGATACAGACGACAAGAGTTACATATGTGCCTGGATGTGCTCCATGTTGACTTATATGGGTTATGCAACCTGTGTTGTTTTCCTTTTTGCCCTGATGCGTCAATGTCCTTGCTGCTTTGTGGGCTGCAAACCCAGCGACCAGTGAGCAGAGTTGCTACAGTGCATTGGTACATTGAGCTTTTGCTGTGTGACCATTGCCAGGGTGCACGTGTTTACAACCAAAGATACCATCAGAATTCCCACATTCACAGATCATTGGTTGTTCATGTCAGAGCTCTTTGGAATTGTTCATACATATTTTACCTTCTCTGGCGCACTGCAGAAGAAAGCGTTTGGGGCCGGTGGCTAGAGGAGCTGCGCCTTACAGTGGCCTAGAGTTGTATACGCTCCCTACACAAGGGGAACATATCCTAGAGTTACTGTATATGCTCTGTACAGTAATGATGATGGTGATGATCCTTCACATTGGGATCTACCCACTTGGGGTGATTAGCCAAGACCTTAATTATATATGATTTGACTTTAATTACAAGGATATGACTTTAATTACAAAGTTATACACATGAAAGGTTTATTCGTCCTTTGATGTCCAATTCGTCCTTTGATCTTTAGCGGGTCTAGCACTTTTTATGTGACATCCACTTGTGGTACGTAACTTCGGGGCCAAGAAACATGGAAAAATAAATCTCGTTGTCTAATAAATATGTATTGGGCTTGTATTAGTGTAGATTCATATATGCTTAAGAAAGTTCGGACCGTTAAAGTTTTAAATCTGGTTTCAAGAGAAGGAATTCACGATTCCTTATATAAGACTGCATTAGCTACAAACTTTGGTAGCCCAAGGCACAAGCGGAGCGCCTCCCGTTTCAGCAGCACTAACAGACGTAGATTCCAAACCGGAGCACTGGAAAATAAGGCACATCCAAACTCCAGTACAGAGCAGACATATGTACAGTAAATCATTATCGGAGAGTCTGCACATTCCCCACCGACAATTACTGACCCTTTTCAGAATTCCCATGGCTCGTGATGCTTTTGTTGCTGTGTGTTCAATATATGAAGACGCCAATTCAGCTTTCCATCATAAGTAGTTTCAAGATGTTAAACTTTATCGACTTGGGGAATGTCCATATTGTGGAACGAGAGTGAAATACTGCTCGGGTCTTGCAAAGCAGATAGCAGGACTGCGCACTTCTGCACATTAAGTGTCAAAGAAATGCTGTCTAGCCAATGTTCTAGTGAGTCATCCTTCCAATTGCTCATACAATGACTGGGTACTGTTCGCCGATGCAAAGAAAGCAATGTCATCAGCTGAAACGTACGTAGTTACGTCCTGATGACAAGGAATGGAGCTGAGTAAAATGTTAAATAAAAGCGGAGATAAAACTGAGTCTTGAGGAACACCACACGTCTGTCTAAGTTTACCCGTTGAAATACTACTTTGCATACAGTAAACTCCCTGTCCAGTAAAACTCTATCGTCCATGCAATAAAGTAATCAGGTAATGCCGATGTCTTTCATCCTTTCTATGAGGATTGGGTATTCTACGCTATCATAAGCTTTCGAGATATCCGAAGTAACCAGTGCAGCAAATTGCTTTTGATGCCCTGCCGGTTTGATTCTACTTTCCAAATGAACATGAGCGCACCATATTGACAGTAACTCTACAGTGGCCCGAACAGTGGCCGTGATTGTTGCAGCAGCTGGCGGCGTAGAGATCAATCAAGCGTTCGTGACCGTGTCAGAGAAGACCCGTGGGCCTCTGCGACTGATTGGCGCGTATCTGCGTCGTCTTATCATGGAGGCCCTGACACGATTGCCGCGGGGGGCACAGCCGTCGCAAGCACGTGATTCTAGCAGCTAGGCGAGTTGAGGTTGAGGAAACTTAAGTCCCTAGACATCGTTTTCCGCTTTTGAGCGGCGAAAATGTAGGAAACGGCACCGACAGCAGCCTAATATGGTTCGCTCAGAGGCAACATGCTCGGAGCTAGCCACATATCCGTTGCATAATCGTGTGTGAAAAACAAAAAGCCAAGAACACAGGCACAAAACTGCAATGCCGAGCTGAAGGCAGGACAGGGCCAAAGAGGCGAAAGATTGCCATTGGCCGAGCGAGCCGCCGCCTAGCCCAGATCGCCCAGATCTACCGGACCAGGACCTCCACCGGACCAACGCCGCCCGGCCCGGCAGATGCAGCCTAGCCGCGCCTAGCCACCCTGGTGTATCAAGTATCAATAAAGCGCAATCGCAATGCCAGAACGCGCGCCAGTTGCGCAAGCTACACTACTACACCTCACTTCGTGTCCGCAACTGCTTTCATATATTTATATATTCTGTAATCACTCTAGCACCATAGCTACGCGATAGGCGCGCTTCCCGTTGTGGTAGGTGTCATCAAGAACGCTTTGACAGGTGTCAGTCCGACTTCGCAAAAGTTTCGCTTCCCTCGCTTACGCTGCACCACCGGCGCAAGCACACGCAGGTAAGCTCGAAAATTACGCCTATATGTGTAAATCTAAGCTACGCTGTGTTCAGTTCGTTAGCGGAGTGACGCGAAGCAGCTTGTTGACTCGCCTTGTCGCTTTTAAAACGTGCGCCTGCAGGAGTCGAGCGTTGCGGTATTCTGCGCTCTCGACGCGTTTTTGCTAATGGGTAATTTCGGCAAACAGGAGAAAAAGAGAGATATAAGACAGCAACGACAACAACGCCGATGGCGGCAAATGCAAGTTAAACTGTAGGCGTGGTTCTGTTGGTTCTTCGGTGTTTGAACAGCGAATGCCTAGTCGTAACAGTATTTTTGCATGTGTCGTACGTATGTGTGCTTCCAAAACCAGCATGTCGAAAGGAACGCTTCTTATGTGGAAGAGTAATGTGTGTACGCGTACTTCGTCACCGCTACTGTTATTTTATTTCTTAAGGCCTGCGCGTAAGTTAGGTGGAGTTGGCAGATTGATCGACTTCTGGGGTTTTACGTCCCAAAACCACGATTTGATTATGAGAGACCCCGTATGTGTAGGGCTCCGGAAATTTCGAGTACCTGGGGTTCTTTTACGTGCGTTGACATCGCACAGTACTACACGGGCCTCAACATTTCGCCTCTATCGAAAATGCAGCCGCCGCGGCCGCGATTCGATCCCGCGACCTTCGTATATCAGCAGCTGAGTACCAATAGACATATTAGAACACCGTGGCGGGAGGCGGAGTTGACATATTCAACATTTTCTTGTGTCGATCATATCATACTTTGTGTCGTACTACGCGTACGTGACGGGTTAGCACGAGAGCCTATTAAGACCGTCGTGACCACCCTTGGATATTTCGCATTATTTTTTTTCCCTTTCTGGTGCCTTGGTCGACGTTGTTCAGAAGTTGTGCGGCGATGGAATGACGCATATTGCACTCAATTTTTATGTCCTTTATTTCGAACTATGTTTGTTTCAGACTGTAAACGACAGACACAGCAGTCCACCATTATCCACACAGCCTCCTGTCTTAGAGCATATAGGATGCGGCATTCTTTTATGGTCCTGTTTGCTTTATTACTTAGTTTTTTGATAACCATTTATGAACATGTGCTCTCTTATTGTTGCAGTTCAGGCCACCTTTTACTCCATGTACTGCCTGAGGCTGAAGCTTTTGCACTTGGCGGTATATTCACAGATCGAAAGACTAAAAGATACCGCTGTTGTACTAGCAAGACTCCAGGTGCAGGCCTGCAAGCTACATCAGAGCGCTTCCTTTACTACAATGAGTCACTCAGAAGGAGCAGGCAGCTATTCGCGGGCACTGAAAGGCAGGTGCGCATCACAGAGTGATGGCTCTGGCTCTGCAATGTTCTCGCAACATCTTGAGGTGGGTTGTTGTTTTCTCTGTGCGATTCTTTCTAGTTGCCTTTGATATACACGCTTTCGCCAGCACATGTACGTGCCATCCGCTGGAAACATTGCGCCTGAACTGGAAGTAGGCCCTAGAAAATTTCCTGTTTATGTTGGTTTAGCGCGTGTCACGCCTCGCCACTGTTTGCACGCCGATGTTTTCCACTCCAAACATCATGACGATGTTTTGCACAATGTTTTCCAAAGTGTTTGCGACTCTGGCATTCCTGTGTGGTGACAAAATGCAGTCTGTGTTCCGGGACTAATGTGGTTTTGCAAATCAAAAAGCTTTACTTCATGAAATGAGATGGCAGAAGTAATGCCTGGATTTCAGAGATCAAGACGGGCAATGATTCTCACAAAGAATGTACAGAGTCTTACCCATTTTATCAGAAGCAAGTAAAGCTCAAAGCCAGTCTAGTGCCATATGGGCAATACCTGGACATTAAGGTCTCTAACTACCGAGCCACAGACCACATTTTGTGGATGCCATCCTTGTCCACTCATACCTGATGACTGCACTGACACCTGCAGTATATAGCAAAATGTGAAAGCCAGCTAATAGGAAAATGTGTAGTAATGGTGTTCCTTGCAGTTAGAGCCTTATCTGTGATTTGCATTGTCCGAAACGATAGTGGAGGGGCACCACTTGCAGCTGGGCTTAACGTGTATCGCTGCGCAATGTACAGTCGCAAGCATAAGTTTGGAGACCATGCGAGCCTATGGTTGTACGTGCGCCCTCCGATGGCTTGGCAGCTGCTGTCGGGAGTCTCTCACCGGGCATGTGCATCCATTCTATTTCGCCCAGTCGGCTTCCTCGGTCGCTGCACCATCGTGAGTGAGCCGTTTGCCAGAGTTTATGGCTGTCACCACCAGTAATGCTATGAAGAAGCAGTGGCGTGGCAGCCTGGAACTCGTTGGTCCGATCTCTGTGCTCCTCACTATAGAAAAGTAAAACATTCCCGGGACAGACTGTTATTGTCAGCAGAATGTCTCGATAAAAAAGGCGTTGCTCATTGCTAGTCGTTCACTTTGCTCTGCTCAGGCATTTTCCACGTGTTATTGTACATCCTTGTTGTCGGGCAAACAAGCTGTTTGAACAGCCTTACATTATGAAAGGCATACAATTACTTTGCATATTAGCATTCAGCCTTCTGCAAGTACACCACAAGTGCCTATTGAAGAAACCTCGAGGGCTAACCACAACACAGTGCTAAAGAAATCTTGGAGAGTGGTCAGCGAAGCTATCCAGGCAACAAGAGAATGGACTAAATAGGATGCAGTAATGGCAGCAAATAGCAATTTTTGCTTGGTTCTTTATTTCCAGTGGGAGCAGTTATACCCGCGCGCCTGAAACATCATTTGAACCACGAGCACTCCTGGCGGAAGTGATCACAAATTCCGATAATTGGCCGGTGTGCCAGCGTGCAGCAAATGAGAAGCAGGCCAACGAGATAAGATGGGTGTATATATGCGCTGCGGTACTCGCGACAGCAGTCACTTGGCTGTTGGACGGTGCGGTGCACTGGCATGGGCTCACGTGTTCTCCAAAATTGTCATCGTGACTGCATGTTGCGGTGCCCATGTTTTGTTACCAATTACAGCAACACCATTGCATTTGTGCTTTTTGCGATAGAGGTGCTGATGAGGGAGTTCACATCACTGTGAACAAATGAACAGTGTAGTGCGGCTTATATAATTTCTGCTGCGTTCCTGCAAATAAAATCGGATGTGAGCGACAGTCTTTTCTTGTGCTGCCTCTTTCTGCTGGTGGTGCTTTGGCTTCTAGTTCTTTTTTAATGTTATGCATGAAAATTCTAAAGAAAATGCAGTGCTGCAGAGGGGGCCCCAGAAACCTGGCTGGCGCATGCCTTTGCTAGCTTCTTGTGGAAGGTCATATTTTCTCGTGCAGAGAACTGTTAACTATATAAGTGTAAAGTGTAGAACATGATTTGTTGGCCATTTTATTCTAACAAAAGCTTTCTAGTTGTCAGCTTGCGCTCGTTTCATCTTCTTCTGCCATCTTTGTCTGTTTGCACTTTACTTAAATGTAAAAGAAAACTGTACTTGAAGAAATTAGTGCTCTGTGTTTCTTAGGACTAAGCCTGCAGCCTAGAATCTGTTACATACAAACACTGCAAGCACGTGTTCACCTCTGGCAAATTTTTTCCCCATAATCCATTGAATGCCACTGAAGCTAAATCTCCTGTGCTGGGTGGTTACTTCCAGATCGGACGTGCGGAAAGCCCTTGTGCAGCCTCAAGGCTGGAGGCTACAGGAGTTGGCTTACTATGGGATACCTGTAGTTCTACAGCGGGACAGTTGCAAAAGGGATGCAGCTATTCGGAGGCACTGAAAGGCGAAAGACATGTTCCGCTTTATGGTGACACTGATGCAAGCCTTCATCCACTGGCGATTGAGCCCAGACATGATACAGCTGCGCAGGAGATGATGCGAGGTTGGTGTGCTGTCGCTACTGCTGCCTCTCTTCACTTGCACTTTTACTCAAACAAACAAAGCTGAATGTACGTGTTAAGATGTTTGGAAATAATGTCGCAATATTTCATGCTGTTCACTGAGATAAAGGAATGGGTTGTTTCAGTTGAAAAAAAGTGGCTGCATGCTTACTTTCTTGCTAAGAAGATGGCTTCTTTAAACATTGGCATGTGGCAGTTACAAAACTTTAGGTGAAACATTGATTGGCTACGGTGGCGCAGCCCTCCGTGAGACTTGCATGCCGAATGAGACTCGTTAAAAAGAACTTTGTCGCCAATGTGAGTGAAACAGCAGCAGAGGAGAGCAAAACCCGTAGTTGCAAAGTTGGCTCCTCCTACCCTGCGTTACGCCACAGTAGCAACAGAAATGCTTGCGCAGCTACCACCGGTAAGGAATTCACTTAGTTTGCTGTCACATTGCGTGCACCATCTGTCACCACTGTGTGTCCAAAATGATGGTACTTCCATGTTCAATGGCATTCCATTTGCACTTCCTCAGGCAGCTCCTCTATATTTTATAGGGGCTTAAACATTACATGTTATTATGTGCAGCATGGTCTTCGTCTTCTGGTCTTAGAAGAGTCTAAAACGTGCTGAACTTTTGTGGTATTGTCTGTGTGCAGTACTGCTGAGACAAGGCGGCCATTGGGGTTGCATGTTGGTTTTTTAAATGTTGGTTGACCATGTGGGGCACCTGTCAAGCTGTCGAGACTAAGTGGCACTTAACAGTTAATGCTGGCACCCGCTACATCATTGCAAGTAGCTTGTCAGGGCAAAGGGCCACCAACACTTAATAAAAAGTAATTGTTATAGCAACTTTTATCATAGTTCCAAGTTGGAACAAGAACTCTGCTGAAGGCGATCATGCGTGGGGAATAATATTGAAAATAGACATGTGGCTGCCAGTGAAAAAAAAAAAAGTGACTGGCATTGCAGCCACCCGAGTTGCATGTGTGCGTTACGAACTCCCTTGTGAGAAATGATGTGCATAAGTTGGCAAGAAAATGAAAAAGAAGGTGCGGTAACACTCATTGAAAGTATGTATGCTAGTCGGTTGATATGTGATGTTCAGCTTGCAAGGTGAGCCACTTATTGTGACACAATAACTAGTTTTAATGTTGCAGTTTGTGAAGAAACGGAATAACCTGCAAGTGCGGGAGAAGTTTGCGGGAGGCAGTTAAAATATATGCATACTTATGAACCAAGTTAAGGCTACGTTTATACGAGGTAGGGGTGCAACATCATTGACTGTGAGTACTTTAGCTTTAAAGAGCCACATCTTCTTTGCACGAGGTTCATCACATAGCGGCAGCACAAGTTTGTGGCCTGTGTGTCGTTCCCATGGTTTCTGATGTTCTCTTTTACGTATAGGGTCACCAAAGGTTTTTGGAACATGAGGTGAGGCGTGAGACTTTGGTGCCATTTTTGTTGTCTGTGCTAGCTATGCAGCAAGGTAATTGTCAACTTAGCTGAGTGATTCTGAAAGCTGGCTGGTGTTTTAGTTGAGCTCTATGTATGGTTTGGATGGGGTTTGTTGTGCTGTGTTGCGAACTCACAAATAATTATCCACTTCTGGATTTTTGTTGATCAGGGCCCTCTGACAAGGAGGACAAGTTCAGTAATGAACTAGCTGAGGCATATAAATATTTGTTAAGAACTGACCAGAGTTCTGCCTCAGTGGCCTAGTGGTTTGGTGCTTGGTTGCTGACCCAAAGAATGCGTTCAATTTCGGCCACTGTGATCGCATTTTCCATGGAGGTGAAAATTGAAGCCCACGGAGGCATTAATTTCATGGAGCAATTCCACGGAGGCCGGTGTGCTGTGCGTTGTCGGTGCACGTTGAGAACCCCCCAAGTGGTTGGTACTTCCGGAGCCCTCCACTACAGCATGCTTCACAATCGTATTGTGGTTTTGGCATGTAAAACCCGAGCAAATATTGTTATGTCAGAAGACAGACCTTTGCAATTCTCATGCCACACAAAGAAGCTTGTGCAGTCTAGCTGACATGTGATACCAGTGTCAGTGCTGCTAGAGTATAACAGGAAGAAGGTTATTGTCACTTTTTTTTTTAACTTCACATTTTAGCATCTGTACAAAGAAACCACCGTTTTATGAATGGACTTCTGTGCCCAGGAAAATTATGAAGTTCTCGCACCTTGTTATACATTGTTATGCTGAGCAAGCGTGTTGTGTAATTGTGTGCAGTGGAGAAGCACCCACAGCAGCCAGACTTCTATGACCTGCAGGGACGGTTAAATGTGGGTGACATGAGTTCGACGTGGTCACCAACAGAAGCAGGCTCGGAAAAGAGCAGGGTTTGTTCTCTTCTTGCTCAAGTTCTGTCAAGTTGCCTCTCCTTTTGCGTATATATTGTTGAATTTCAGTTTGCTAGGTTTTAGCCTTTTTCTGAGATCAAGCTGGGCATTTTCTTTCTTTCCTTTTTTCTTTTTTTCGAGTGAATCTCCCCCCCCCCCCCCCCCCGCCCCTGCCATTTCTTCCCTCACATTTTGGTTATGATTGTAAATCAAGGAATCTGAAAAATTCGGATGTTGCTTGTGAAGCATTGGTTTTGGTCAATTCAAGAGGAAAATGCTTCATTTATTGCTAGAAACTGGGTTGAGATTATTATTTTCAGATTTCTCTAATTTATCACTCAGATGCACATGGAATTTCTGCATTAAGAAAGTTTGAGAAAGGGTGCATCACAAGCCCCCAAGAAAATTGTCATAGAAGTTGCGAAAATGAGTAAATTGCATTTTGGAACGTTTACGAAAAAATGTTCGAGGGTCTACAGTTGTACGAAAGCACAAATGGTGTGAAGCCCTATTCGTACTTTGATTCAATGTTTTCGCACGCATTCACACCTTTTAGGCATGACACACTGCTTATACAAGCTTGTGCACTTTTGGACATATTTTGATTTTAGTAAATTCTTAAGCGGATGCTATCGTGGTACAATGGTTACAGTGCGTGGCAGCTGACCTGAAAGATGCAGGTTTGATTCTGGCCGCACTGTTCACATTTTGATGGTTTTGTGATGCTGGTAGCCTGTCACGTTTTGATAGTGTTGCGATGCTGGAAGTCTGTGCACTTGGGCCTAGTTTTACAGTAGCGGTTGACCTCTAGCGGTCGAAATTTCCAGAGCCCTCCTCTACTGCGACTCTCATAATCATTTTTGGTGCTGGCATGTAAAAGCCCAGCAATCACTATGAGATTTGTAAGCATCAGGATTCTTACTGTTTGAGCAGTATCTTGAAGGCACCTGACCTTTTTGCTGTCACAAAAATGCTTTTCACAGATGCAAAGCATAATGGTGCCTTGTTTGCTTTGCACTATCCACTTATGCCAATTAAGCATATTTTTCTGGTTAATTTTCAGTCTGCTGTACAGATTGAAAAGATAGTCAGGATGGTGAAAAGAAGGTTGCCAGAAATGGAAGAGTAAGTACCATCGTTTATTTAGACCCGATTGCCCCTCTGTTTCAAAGATACATAAATCCAAACTAGAAGAGAAGCTCAGGGGAAGATGGATGCTTGAATCGATGAACAGATGGCAAAATACGATTTAGAACAGGGAATGTCGCCGGAGCCTACGTTTCGACAAGTGGACTTGTCTTCGTTAGGGCGGCCAAGTCCACTTGTCGAGACATTGGCTTCTGCGGCATTCCCTGTTCTAAATCATATTTTGCCATCTGTTCAAAGATACATAAAGTAATTCTATAGGCGTCCGTTAGTTTGAAAGGAAGTGATGAGTGTTTTAAGGCATCCATACCATCACTTTTATAGAGAACAAAGGCTTCATTAAAGGTTACTTCCAAGAACAAAAAGAGCTCTACAGTTGTAGAAATGCAACACTAGCTCCTCTGAAACAGCATGTGCCATTTATAATTGGTAAATTGCATTTAAGCAGTGATGCTAATGGAAATTTCAGTGCATTGCATATCAACAAGACAGTTAAGTTACACGTAAAAGAAATTCCTCTCTCCGCTACTGTGCTCTGCTTCCTATGGCATTTGGCTGCTGATCCCAAGGTCACGGGATTGAATCCCGGCCACGGTGACTACATTTTCGATGGAGGTGGAATTTTGAGGCTCGTGTACTGTACGATGTCAGTGGACGTTAAAAGAACCTCAGGTGGTCAAAATTTCAGGATCCCTCCACTACGGCGTCTCTCATAATGATCGAAGTGGCAGTTTGGGAATGTTGGTATACCATTTTCACATGTGTAGCGCACAAAGTAAAACACAGACGAAAAGGAAGGACGTAGACACAACGCTGTGTCTACGTCCTTCTTTTTCGTCTGTGTTTTATTTTGTGCGCTACACATGTGAAAATGCAGTACCAACATGCCCAAGCATACGCTCTTTCATTGGTATACTATCTTGAGGAAAGGTAGGAGCACACAGAACACACGGACGAGATAGGCAAATTGTGTATTTTATTGTGCGTCTTTTGATTACTTTTTCCCGTAATCATGTCTGGTTTTGGGACGTAAAACTGTAGAAATTAATCAATCAAGAAATTCCTTGCAAAACCTCCTATAGGTGTTTTCTGAAGGATGTGTCTGCATTTGCTAACATTAACTTGCTGCTTTTGTTCAGCCTCACCCCACATGGAGTGATAAGGAAGATGACCTTTCTTCTTGAAGTTTGGGACGAGAGCGGTTCTATTGTACAAATAAATTCGTGTTGCCTCAGGGGCGTGGCCGGCAGCATATGGCCATAGCGTGTGTGAAAGAATTGTTGTAGAGCACATGAAATACGAGCCATTTCTCTGCCCTCGTCACAGAGGCCCCGAGTGTTGCGTATTGTGGACACAGTACAGAGGAGCACTTGTGCGTGAGGCCGTAAAAGCGGCATGCTTTGCTTCTTCTGGGAAGAAAGTCGGAGAGCAGGGATTCGCGGCCACTGCAATTTATCATTCTATGCCGCTGCGCCTGACATAACAGTGCTAAGGGAATTATGAAATGGGGAAAGTGAGCTTGTAGCACTGATATCCTAAATGAGGCTAGCAGGATTCAAAGGAATGCGAGTAATGCCCTTTTTGTTCCCACTGATATCCAGTATTGTGTGCATGTATGTCTAATGTTTGTTCTGCATTGCAACCTTGCTCCGGACGTCCTTGAGTAGCATTGGCATAATGTCTTTTCCTCCTTGTATCCACGAGCATCTTTCTGTAGTTTTCTCCACTCTGCACAGGTTCACTATCTCGCAGTTAAACTGACACAGCACATTCATATAGCTTGGGTAGGTTGCTAAACCTTGATATAATGAACTTCACTATAAGGAAATGCTCGTGTTATATGATAAACTGTGCAACTTCATGTTTATATAACACCATGTACACTTGAACATCAATATTGCCCCGCCACGGTGGTCTAGTGGCTATGGTACTCGGCTGCTGATCCGAGGGTCGCGGGATCGAATCCCGGCCGCGGCGGCTGCATTTCGATGGAGGCGGAATGTTGATGCCCGTGTGCTGTGCGATGTCAGTGCACGTTAAAGAACCCCAGGTGGTCAAAATTTCCGGAGACCTCAACTACGGCGTCTCTCATAATCGGAGCTGGTTTTGGGACGTTAAACCCCACAAAGCAATGAACCTCAATATTATCAAACATGGATATATAGAATTATTGCCTATGTCAGGCTCTCTCCATATTACCTTGAAAATTGCATGCACCTTTATTCCTTTCTTTTGAATGGGGTCTGTTATAAAATGGATATCTTGAACTCCACCAACCCATAATGTGTGCTCCACCAGCAGATTCATAGAGAGTTGCAGAGAGGGATGTGGTGGTTATGTCAGCTTGTCTGTTTCAGACTGCACGGCTCACATTAAGGAATTGCAGCGAGACTCTAAGAGGGTATTTTCTGCACGACAAAGTGACATATTGGCACAAAGGAAGCAATTATAGACTTCACAAGTCATCTAACTTTTCTTAACTTCACTTATTAGCTTGTTATCGCCTTTGGCTTGACTAAGATGGATACAGTACTGTCGATCCTGGATGTAGCGAGTATGGATATAAAAGAAATCGTCAGTTGTAAAGAAGCACACATAGAATAAACTCGTTGAATTATGAACATTTGTTTATAACAAAATTTTTAATACAATGAAGCTGTTTTGGTGCCAGATAGAACTTTGTTATATGCAGGTTTGGCAGTATGTCATGCTTCTAACTGCGTGTGTAAGCAGCTGTGATTGTGCCGAAATATAGTGGTTGTTGAATGCAGTCCTAAGAAGGCAAGTAGCTGTACTTTGATGCCATTGCTAGCCCACCTTTGTGCATTGTGCAGGCAGGAGATCTACAGACATGTAGTCGGCTTGCGCAAGAGGCAGGGTGGCTTCTCGCATATGAAATTGAATTCCATTGTTAGCCTTGTACTTGGCCACATCACCAACGTTGTACATGGTGAGTCTCTTTATGCTTATCTAATTTCGATGCTTCCCTAAACACCTTGGCCACCATTGAATGTTCACGCCCCATGTACACAAGTTTTCTCTCGTGCACGATGCTAACCGACAGTGCTGTTGACCTGGAAACATATTGCACAGACTTCTTTACCTTTAGGTCCAGATTGTCGAGCTAGTTTGTTATAAGCACTTGCTATCAGGGCTATAAGGCTGGATAAGGAGCAGACAAGGACAGTGATGCCAGAAAATAGTGCTTGTCATTGTCATCTTTGGCTTTGTCCCCCTCACCACGATGTTGCCAGTGGTTTCTGCCTTTAGCTTGCAAGGAGAAAGCTATTGGTTTTATTCTCATTGGTTAGTGAAAACTGTTCACGATCAGGACATTGTGCATTGACTGCACACATTTCAACCTTTTGGTATAATATCATTTTTTTTTTTGTTTGCTGCACCTTTTAATGAGCATATTGTTCACCTTTGTTGCGGCCTCATTGCCTCTTATGTAGTGCTCCAGTCACCAAAGCCACAGCTGTCCCTGCTGCATACGATTTACATACCAGATGTTACAGGTGCCTCAGAAAGTAAATGGAGTGTATGGGTGCTGGTGAATCTGCGTTTCCCAGCACTAGCACTGGCATCGCTAGCCATGAAGCATGCACAAAGGAAATCTGCGGGGTCTTTCTGTATGCTTATCAATTTCCTGCCTTATCAACAACTCAGATGAAATAGGGCCTGTTCAAGCAGTTGACGATAAGGGAACTTCAATGCACCAGCAGCAACCATCAATTTTTGTATAGTTGACGGAGGCACCGTAGGTTACATGTCATGATGCAATGATTCTTGCCTTGTTAAACTCTTTCGTTACTGGTGGAAGTATGCCCGAATTTGAGAGCTTCCACAAAATTTTTTTCTCTTGAGCAACTTGATATATTAAGCATTGCTATGCATCAAATGGTAGCTTATTATATTAGGTTTTTATATGCAAAAGGGCATTGGTGTGAGAGTTTATATCCCTTCGCATTGTCTTATGATATAGACCCTTCTCATAAACTGTAAAGCTAGCTTCGCTGCAATGCAACTTGCCCTACTAATGGCGACAGCTGCCTTTATTTAAATGCTGTCAAAATTCAACTTGCACACGCTGCGACCTGTTTTTTTGGGGATATTTGTATCAGAAGGGCTGCGTCGACATTTTACATGCCCTATCGCAAGCAAATTGTGCTTGCACACGTTGTTTGCCGAATTGCCAATGCCGCCATTAGTAGGGCAAGCTGCATTGCAGGAAAGCTAGCTTGCAGTTTATGAAAAGGGTCTATAAACAAGTGCATGAACATGAAAGAAGTGAGTGAGTGTGCCAAACAAGAGAATTATTTTCAATATTCTGAAATATACAAACTATGCCTAGTTGCCTAAGCTGTCAAACCGGTGCATCTACCAATCTTGTATGCTGTGCTTTGCACTCTTTGTGGCCCATAGAACCAGCGGCCTTGTGGCTCTGCCACTCAGCATTGCCTTCACGCGAAGGCTCCTAGGAAGCAATGGCAAACTTTGCGGGTGGAGCAGAAAACATTTGTTTTATATTGCACCATTGCATTTTCGTAACAGCTGTATCAGCTTCTCATTTTATTTTCGTTTTTTTTTTCCTTTGTGTCAAAAAAGATCAAGGATTGAGAAGGGGACGTGTCCCTGTGCAGCTTCCCCTTATTCAAATAGTTGCTGAATTCAGTCTTCTCAAAATGTTATTTGATCTAAATGGGGGCTTCCAGAAAGTTCTGGGACAGTTCGGTTGCTCTTTTGCTCCTCTTGGAAGTAGCTTTTCACACTGTGGGCGTCGTGTGTATAAATAGCTGCATTAAGTTTTCATCAATGCACATATTTTCTTAAGATGTGGTGCATGCCAAGTACTTGATTTGATTTAACATTCCAGCATCTTACTAGTGGACAAAAGGAGGCTTTTGATGACTCTCAGCATGTAGGTCGAAATCTCAATAAGTCTCAGTATCTCTGTTCGAGCAACTTTCTGGGGCATCATGCTCAAACTGTCTATTGACGCAAAATATGCATTCAGGCATATAATGGTTTGTTCTCACACTATGTCTTGATCACCTCTGTAAGGAATAACAGAAGGAAAAGAAAAATGTTCTTGAAAATTGACGTGCGTCCTGCACAGCGCTGCTCCAACATGGGCACTACTGTGCTGCCTATTTTTGCAACCATGGTAGTAGTGCTGACTCCAGCACTGGAGTCAGCACTACTACCATGGTTGCAAAAATAGGCAGCAGAGACGGCCGAAGTGAATGCTACAGGAGTTGGCTTTAGCTCATTCTCTCAGAACTTGATGCTACCTTCGGGTTGAATTTCGCTGCGGTAAACACAAGAAACTGAAACTGAAAGAGGAATGTTCTAAGAGTATGCCATACGGCCATACTTGCTGTAAGCACCGCATTTAATTTTTTAACACTAAAGTGTTTTATTTCGGGGTCCACCAAGAAATTAGTGACGTACTTCCTGTAACGGAAGTGGATCTTTGAAAAAATGAACTTGCATTCACACTGAAAAAGTTCCACCCAGGCGGACTCGAACCAACCTTCAACCGGGATTCGACGAAAGGAGCTGGATGCTCTACTGATACACCACTGCAACATCACTCATACAAGGAACAGATGGGCCTTATATGTTCTCTATAGCACTTTAGAAGTTAAATTTAATTATCGTCCGGTTAAAGCAAAGGTGTTTAGTACAGTAAACTATGGTGTTTAACAAGCAAAATTACTCTTAACATCGCGTCCCTTATACTGCACTCTTGGTTCGCTTAGGTTTGCTGCGGTGGTACCGCCATCTAGGAACGATAGAGCGAAGCAGATTGTCGCTCTGATTCACACCGGTAGTCAGTGCTTTGTTAGTGTTCGCGTCTCAACCACCGAGGAAGCTAGGGCCTGTGGCGGTGTCGTGACGGCGCGTTCCAGGGGCAGAGTACGAACGCGGCCGCTACAAAAGTTGTCTTGCATGGCCAAGTGTGTTGAGTTGCGACGCGCACTGCTCCAGGATCTCAAAGACAGCCGTAGACAAGCAAATGATTGGCCTTTAGTTGCAGTGGGCTGTGTTTTCACAAAACAATCCGCTGACAACCGGTTCAGTTTCTCTTTCAAGGCGTCACCATTTGCGGACGATCCTCGTTTATGGCAGGCTTGCGCAGGGCTCTGGCGCATGCAATTCAGTGTTTACAGAGCAGTGTGAGTCGCTCGAAAACTTTCTCTCGTGTACAACCGTTGAGAATCCCTGTGTTGTGTCGAGGTGCCACTGGTGTCTATGTTTAACGTGTTCACATGTTCACAGTACCCAGCCATCACCCGCCCCTCAATTCGCCAGATTGCCGCTTATGCATTCCACAACTTCGCGAAGACAGGTTTCACTTTCGTGTTATACAGATTCCTATGACAGAGGGATCAACCACATTTTTTTTAGCCCCTTGAAGTCATCGAAACTTGGTGTCCGATGGCCTATGGCACCATAACGAAAGAGCTTAGCATGAAAAAGAAAAAAGACCTCAAGGAAAAAACTCGCATTGGCCACGCGTGTATCAAGGAAATGCTTCTGGCAAGAGCTGTTTGCCGCTAATAAGCAGTTGTGGCAAGCAGAGACCTCTCCTAGCATCAACTGTTCAAATAAGCGCTCCGTCGTCGGAGCTGCTGATGGCAAGTCATGAAGAGCAATATCGTGGGGCCGCCACAAAATGCTCTTCCTCTTGCCATATAGTACACACTGTTGCCGCTAATATACAGACATGTCGTTTGGCCACCACTTGCGCACTACATTTACTTTCTGGAGCACCCATACACTTCACTATACTTGCTCTGCTTGGACAAAGTATGCAAGCTATGCAAAAAGCGTGATTATATTTAACATACACTGGCAGTATTGTTGCTTGTAGTGGTAAGAATTCTGAGATAATGTATTTTTTTTTTGTATTGGTGCACATATAGCATTACTTTGTTGTGCTTTCATTTTGTTTGTGCCTAGGTGCGAATTCCACAGCTGATCCTACATGGTAACAGTCATCATGGATCTTGTGCCTTGACCACATCCTTCTTGGATCACCTCTTCATTGATCATGCAATTTTTTTTTCTACTGAACTTGCAGGAGATGTTATGTCACTGTGATATGTATATAGAGATTGTCTACTTTGGTGCAAACATGCAATATATGCCTAAAATGTGCATTGATTGATGAGTGCACACCGTAATCAAGACATTTCTATCCTGACAATGCTGGCTGTGATGCATTTAGAATGGTGCCTCTCCAAAGAAAGCCTTGTCTCCAGTGACATATGTCAGCAATGTTTGTGCAGAAATGCATTGTCGATGTAAATAAACCCTTTATATTCTATTTGTCCGTGAACGGCTAATTTGTATTTTGTCTCTTCAGTGCTGGCACGTAGCTGCTGCATCTCTATTTGAGGTTGTTGGATTGAATCTTGCATGCAGTGATTGCGTGCCATTGGGAGCAGGAATCAAAGGCACTTTGCTGATGTGTGGTCATTCATTGACACTCTGATGTTGCGAACAAAGTGACAAGTTTGGTTCCCAGGCATGTATGCTGCTCGATTAATACGTAAGTGTTGCTTGCATAAACATCTATACATTCATCACAAAGCAGACATATTGATTTTATGTACCACCCTCACTCCGCAGATATAAATTTGTGTAAATATCCATACATTGATCACAAAGCAGACTGATTGATGTTAAGTACCACCCTCACTCCACAGATATAGATTTGTGTCTGACCTGGCTCCCCTGGAAAATGGGGAAATGTACACCACTGTTGGAAAGCATAAGTGCACAGACGACTCTAAAGGCGATCGGCTTAGCTGCCACTCCCCTGCACCCTCGGGGAAAAGAGAAATTGCTGCAATCAATATAACCTGTGCTGCTGTTATTGTGACACAAAATGTTGATGCCTAATGTCACTACTCCATACACTGTCACAAATGCCAGCAGATGCACCCTTTATTTGGTACCGAACTTAAAGGCACCCTGAAATCATATTTTACTTATATTTCTTGCATTTAAATGGGTTCCTTGCATTGCCCCGAGAAATTCAATGAATCTTTTAAGACTGACGCCGGCAAACGGAAGTTATTCAACTTACAAAATGAAAATAAAAGCAGACGACAAATATTGGCATCCGCTTTTGCATTTCATTCACCCAGAGATGCGTTTGCTGCCTCCAGTCATAACTCTGCTTGCATATTGGGGTACAGGGACAGCGCTGCTCATTGTGGCCTTCCTACTATGACAGTTATCGTGCCTTTTTACGGCGGCGTCGCCTTGGGCTACAGCAACCACGTGACCTGAACAGCATCCCTTGCGTCAGTTGCACACAAAATAAAATTGTAACATGCAAATTTACGTCCTTTAGTAGCTTTAGCAAGCATGAAACATGTTTTCTTCTGAAAAGTCATTATCAGTTGGTGCATTGTAAACATGCGTGACAATTTTTATTCCGGACTGTTCCGAGCCAATCGGAACCGGCAACGCACCCAGCATAACAACATAACAGCCTCTCGCAGAAACTTGCCACGCTGCAGTCTGCATGGAAGCTGATTTCAGTACAAATTAAAATGTAATACACTAGGATTTTGCCACTCTCACTGGTGCCCCGCCACGGTGGTCTAGTGGTTATGGCACTCGGCTGCTGATCCGAAGGTCATGGGATCGAATCCCGGCCGTGGCGGCTGCATTTCAATGGAGGTGAAATGTTGAGGCCCATGTGCTGTGCGATGTCAGTGCACGTTAAAGAACCCCAGGTGGTTGAAATTTCCGGAGACCGGCGTCTCTCGTAATCGGAGCTGGTTTTGGGATGTAAAACCCCACAAATCAATCGACTCTTACTGGTGCTATGGTCATCGTTGAGTTCCACATCGCACAAACATAGAATAAAAGGAACGTGCGTAATTCGCATTTTAGGGCCCCTGTAAAGACTAACACCAGTGATTTTTTGAGGTCAGTGGATCTCTCAAATTCGCTGGGTACAGCAGTCTTAGAAGCAGTGTTGGTTGTGGAGGCGCGCTTGCCTGCAGGCAAGGCCATAGAAAGTGTGTCGCGTCACTTGCAGGCTGCAGCAATAGAACCACCAAAGTGTCAAGTGTATCCATAGCGTTGAGTGGTGTTGGCCCACCTCAATCCCATATCCCCATCTATACTTCGTTTCAATAGTTCCGTACAGCACTGCGAAAGCTACGGGCCCCTTCAGCCAATCGGGAGGGCAAACACATAAACATGTCGGTCCGCACCATGGCATCTGCCAATTGTGGGCACTGCAGTGAAAGCGGCAGCCTTGGAAAGATGAGGTCCCCTATTTGCAGGCACGGCTCTTGGGTGTGTGTGCAAACGATGGTGTTTCATCTCGCTTCACAAGAATTCTGCGCTCGATGGCCTCATAGGCTTGAGTTTCCTGCACAGAACTAGTGACACAAAGTATAGCTGGCATTCGGAGTCAGGTTACCCCACTGAGTACAGTGCATTTAATCACAGTGGTGCGATAAGACTGTGTATGTGGAATCTTATCGCAGTGGACCTTGTAGGAACATTCACTGCGACGGCAATATTCAGCTTTGGATTCCAGTGTCCCTGTACATGTACTATCACAACTTGATGAAACAAAATGTGCTGTTTGTTGTATACAAGAAATGTACCCACATTGGACTTTTGTGATAGGGGGGTAGATAAAACTGTCTTTATTGAGAAGACCCTGCTGGGTTCGAAAGTAGAGCTGAGTGTCCGGGAGGCTAGTCCGTTCCGTCAGGTGCAGGTCAGGCCAGGAACCTTAGTGGCGTTGTCCTCTAGCCGGACAGCCTAGAGCTGTCTCCTGGGCATTTGCTGATCAGTGTAACCACCCACTGCTTAATGGTGTTTATTTTAGCATTGCAGTTTGTGGTTCTGTTGGCTATAGCACATAGAAATTTCAATTTACAGTATGTTTTTCTACTCCTCTCCTGCAGGTCGATTTGTGTAAACTTTTGCAGGTGGCTCAGAATAAAAGGAACTGAACATTTTACTCGTAAAGAGTGGCTCAAATAAACCGATTAAAGAGAACAGACAGAAAGGCCAATCCCAATTTCAACGAGGATGCGATGCTGACAGGTTGTGACATCGCAATATTTGAACCGCGTTTTTTCCTAACCGATAACCAATATTTTTTTCAAGGCGGCTCGGGTTCAGGCATGTTACAAGAATGTTCACGTACTGTTCGGGTTTCGGCTGGACAGCCTAGTTTAACGTGCCAAAACCAACTATGATTATGAGGCACATCCCGGAGAGGGGAGGGCTCTGCAGTAATTTTGACGTCCTGGGGTTCTTTAACATGCTCATAAACCGAAGCGCACGGGTGTTTTACTTTTCTTTCGTACTCCTTCTCGTTCGTTTTTCTTTTTCATTTCATTCCCATAGAAATGCGGCTGCTGTGGCTGTTATACGATTCCTCGAGCTTTGCAAGCAAACACCTAGCCGCTACCATACAACCGCTAAGCTGCCACGGCGGGTGGTTGCACTTAAAGAGCAGTTGGGATCAGATTGTTAGTGTTCCATCGGTGTGGCTGGAAGATTTGTTCGTGAAACCTGACGTTGCTAAGTTCTTGTGACACTCACTTATTGTGCCTGACATATCGGCTTTGTGTATTTTCGTTTTATTCCGAACGTGAAAATTTTCTTGCACTTTATAGTACGTATTTGGAAGCATCAGTTAACTTTATAACGCCAAATATTATATGACAATACATTGCTGTAACTCCGAATGTTCCGTGTGTCCCTGAAAATATTTTTTTTCGGTGGTAATGAAATGGTTTCTTTTTAACTTAAAGGTAATGCAGATGAAAAAATGCTAAATTTGTAGATTGCGATATGATTGCCGGATATTTTCGAATCCTGCCATGTGTTGGCATTCTGAGCCAGTAACAGGGCGCGTAGCAGTTTTGTAATTGAATCGATTGTTGTTTATTGCATGGCGAATTTTGAAATATGGCGGAATGACGAGCAAGTATAAAGGGAAGCTTTTTTTTCTTTGGTGCCAAGAATAGGACCCTGCACTCGGTGAACCAGCACACCTGTTATTTTGACATTTAATGCAAGGTAACAATGGAGGTAATGCAGTGTCCATGCGGATACCGTGACACATTGACGCATACTTTATAGCAGACGTGCGAGAAAGTGCTTTATTTTCGGGCGACGTGATAATGCTTGCATTATATCCAAATGGATGAATAATGCACGTTTTTCTTACATTTTTCCTTCTTTAGTCGACGTCAAGCTTTTGCAGCTTCGGTTGTTGAATCGGTCTGAGCGCAACATGTATGTTTGCACGTTCACACAGTAGTTCGATGTAAGCAGGGCTCACGTCATACGTCCAGTGATGCTTGACCAACTGCACTGTTACGAATGAGCGTAGGGAACGTTTTCCGAGAGCTGGAAGCATTCCGGCTTTTGTAATATGCAAACGCCCTTTTTGTCTTCAGCTTTCATTTTTCTCTGGAGACATCAATTGGTGCTGTGTCATTGTTTTAATGCGCTTCGCTGGACCTGATTCTTTAGACATAGCAGCACCTCCTCTATTTTTTCAAAAAATAGAGGAGGCGCTGGACAGAGTAAGCAAGCGAGGGCCGCACTCTGCGTATATCGCAGCCCGGTGTGGTCATTTCAAGCGCAGAACCACAGCCACTGCATACAACACGTAGTGTACATTCTATGTGGAGGCAGTGACAGTACATTTGCAGGGCCGGTGTGATCGGAATTTTGCCTCAGTGCGCGTTTTTCTTTTCTGCCTCCCCCCTCCTTATTCGATCGTTTTGCGACATGCGAGTTCAGACTTATCCTTCTGTGTGTGTTCGTATCCCTCAACTGCCGACGTGCGGCGCAAACATATAGGTGTATCACATTTTCGGCTGCTCGGGATAAGATCTTGCGACTTTGTCTATGAGAGAGTGCTTTGACGAAGTGGGCTCGCGCGGGCGTCTTTTACAACACGCGCACGTAGTGCAAAGTGTCTGCACCGTTTCCTCTGACGCGTATGTTCTGGCGTGAGTGAACGAACTGTCGAGAGAATGCACAGGACTCATGTGGAATCTGTATCAACGGGGGAAAAAGAGAGTGCGATTGCGTTATAGCTGTAATGCAAGAAGGCCACACCAAGTAGGTCGGAGATCGGGAGAGTATACCGGGTCCTTCCGTTGGCACAATGCAGCGCTACGGTTTTGCAGTCATTTTGCCAGATCCCCCTGACAATCTCTTAGGGAAAACGCTTGAAAATGAGCGGGTCGGCACAGTTTTCGCGACGCGTTGTCTCTGCGGCTTACACAGTACACGTTGCGTCCGTCTGTTCATCAGCTCGTGCGCGTACCTTGAGAGATCTATACCGTGGCATGGATATGGCACAACACGCGAAAGAAGTTCGAGTGCCTACTTCACCCCGGCTGTCAGCTTCTCATGTCTATTGTGGCCCTGATCACCAATGAGCCATCGCGAATGTAATCACCAAGTCGCTCGACCGCCATGAAGGCAGAGAAGCCGCACGCGTGGTCATTGCGCATAGTCTTTGGCCTGTGGAAGGCCTCGAGCGGACACCGTGCATGCGTCGGGTCCACGGTCTTGGAAAGGTCCGCCCGGCCGCTGACCGTGTCGACGACAGCTAGAGTGATGACGTGCGGGAAGGGCCACCTCAGTACGGCGTCGTGTCTGCCCTTCCAGAGCGTAAAGTAGATGCCCAGCACGCTCTGGTCGTCGTTGCTGGCCAGGGTCTGTAGCGGCGTCGTCACCCTGTTGAGTACCAGGCTCATCCTCAGTGCGTAGCCCTGGTTGGCCGTGTAGAAGATGGGACTTTCGACCTTGGCAAATCCGCCGTTCTTCAGCAGGTTCACCTTGGCGGGCGCGTCCTTCAGCTCCCATAGGTACTCGGAGACGAGTGCGTTGTTTCGCACAGCCACGGAGGCCACGTGACTCGCGTACTCCTTGAGGAACACGCGGAAGCGCACGCGGATGGCACCGTCGCGCACATAACCTCCATTCAGGAGCGCCGCGTGGCTCGCCATTCGGCTCTCGCCGCAGCTCCACTCGGCCAATTCTTGCGTGGGCTTCTGGAGCGCGATGTCCGGGCAGCCGGACGCTGCGAACGTCGTGTGCACGATGTCAGCCGAGGAGTCGTCCTTCTGGTCGGCGATCACCATTTCGTACTTGTGCGTGAACGGCCACTCGAGCACGTCGTCGTAGGCACCTCGCGTGAACACTACGTACAGCCCGACATAACCGGACGCCTTCTCGGGGTAAAGGCGCAGCATAACGCGGTAACCTCCGTTGGTTAGATAAAACTTCTCACTGTCCACAAACTGCGCGTTGCCAAGCTTTGCCTGCACTACCTTTTCTTTTATTTCTGGAACGAGCCAGTCGTACTCGGCAACGACACTGTCGTCGCGGAACACCAGTCTCGCCATATTTGGCGGTTCGATCTCCTCCATGTAGACGACGACCTTGACCAGTAGACTCCCGTAGCGAATGTACTTGCGACTGTACACTTCGTCGTAGGAGATGGCGCTTGACGACCCGCACGCGTCGTTACGTCCGAAGGGCCTCCAGAACGACCCGACGCACGCTTCGTTCTTGATGTACGGGTTATTTGGGTCTACAGCCACGACCACGTCGTTGCCCCTCTTTCCGTGCTGCTGATCGATGATGATGAGGTCGAAGCGCTTAACGAACGGCCACTGGGCCAGCGAGTCGTAGCCACCTTCTAGAAGCGTGAGGAAGACGCCGATGCTGCCGTTCGTATAATTTTGGAACTTGAGCTGCATCTGCATGAGATAGCCCTGGTGCCTCGTATAGAACCGCTCGCTGAGCAGGTTAGAAGGCCTGCCAGAAGTAGCAAGGGCGATTTTCCTTTCCACGCTGGGCACTTTCCAGACGTACTCGGCCACCAGGTGACGATCCTTCACCGACACGGAAGCGAAGTTCGGCATCTGGTCGAGAATGGCCGTGAAACGGAGCAGGATCTTGCCGTCCTTCTTAAAATTGCTGCGCTCTAGGGCGCTAAACGAGACGAGCTTACGGAAGCCGCACGGCGTGTTGGGCTGGAACTGCGGTTTGGTGAACGCGCTCAGCGGGCACACGCCGGAGGTTGGGTCAATCACGCCCTTACGGTCGGCGGTCAGGAAGCCCGCCGACTGATCCACAATGGACAGCTCGAAGCTGTACGAGAGCGGCCACTCGAGCGAATCGTCGAACTCTCCGGGAATGACGACGGCGAATAAGCCCAAGTGCTCGTCCTCCGAGTGGAAGGTCAGCTGGAGCACCATCAGGTAGCTCTCGCTGTTTATGTAGAAGAGGTCGCTTGTCAGGGGCTGCAGCTCTCCCTTTCGAGCTTGCTTGATCTTTGCGTCGATATCGTCGACGGCCCACTGGAACTCGGAGACTAGCTGGTGGCCGCGCATGTAGGCCTTGGCTCTCTTGGGTATGGCGCCCTTGTCCTCGAGGAATATGCTGAGTCGCACCAGGAGGCTGTCGTCGGACACGTACCCGAGCAGCTTGCTGTGGGGTATGAGGAACGACTTGCCGCACCCTTCGACGCCGTCGTTCCGGCGCTCGGTGGGTCGTTGAAACTGCTTGCGCAGTCGGCAGATGGCCGTCATCGGGTTCATCGAAACGTGCGCGTCCTGGCCCGAGCCCGACGGGTCGACCACGGTAATGTTGAAGCGGTACTGGAAAGGCCATTCGAGAGAATCGTCGTATCGGCCGCGCAGTATGGTGAACCAGACGCCCATGTAGGGTATCCCGTTGGACGGGTTGATACGACCGAAGGACAGTCCCAGCCGCACCCGGTAGCCGGGCTTTCCTGTGTAAAAGTCGGGGCCTGCAAGGTTGACCCCGTGCATGACGGATGAACGCTGCAGCAGCGCGTACATGTCGCGCACTCGCCACTCGTACTGGGACAGGTAGGTGCCATTGTGCGTCTCCTTGACTTGCGAGTAACGGTCTGGATCGCCTGCGAAGCGTAAGAGGAGGAAAGATCGCTTGCAAAATACGATTTCACACATCGTGATAACACCGGCTGAAGTAATCGTTGTGGTAGCATGTGCGTAAAATTTGCAACCGTATTAAGCTGCTCTATAGAATGACAAACTAGAATAGAAGCTCAGGGGAAGATGGATGCTTGAATCGATGAACAAATCGCAAAGTACGATTTAGAACAGGGAATGTCGCAGGAGCAAACGTTTCGACAAGCGGACTTGTCTTCGTCAGGGCGGCAACTTTCATGAAGTTGCCGCCCTGACGAAGACAAGTCCGCTTTTCGAAACGTTTGCTCCCGCGACATTCCTGTTCTAAATCGTACTTTGCGATTTGTTCATCGATCTATAGAATGACAGTTACTTAATCTACTAATGCTCATTTCATCATTGCACTTGCTATTGTAATACACAAAGTTGCAATTTATTACTTTGATATCATGAGAGAGTACATAGAATTTATAAACTGACATTTTCTTTATTCATGGTTTGGTTCTTTTTTTTTTTTTTGCGTCAGAGAAGTTCATATTATGTAACAACGAAGTACCTCAATCTGCGCGGATTCAGAGAAGGGAGGGCTGGTGTAGATTTCCTGACGGACTGGACTCCCTCTTGAAGTTTGCGCACTGAGCGTTAGCGTACGGCGCGTGACAAGAGTCATGAAGACATTCCTAGCTGTTGCTATGCCACTAAAACGTTCCTTAGGGGCGCGAATGAATTTATTATTGCCGTTAACATTATTACTGTTGTCAGTTACCGTGATCATGCATTCAATATCATGTTCAATCGTCATCACAAACGAGGATATTTCCCTTGGAAAAACCAGGATCCACATCCGCGAGTAAATTCACTTGACTCCAATTCCGGTTCTCTACTTCAGCGATATTTTTATATTTTATTTTTGCGCTAACATTCGTATACATCGTGCTCAGGCCCGTAGGCAAGAATACTTTGCGGGGCGGGGGGGGGGGCGCCCACTTGCTGACGGCCTTGACTATTTGAGAAAAACATATTCTCATTATTTTTTGGTAATTAAAATTTCAGTATATACAAGTGACTTAATATGCAACGTTCTTAATAGGCGTAGATTTTGTTATCACACGCTATGGTGTCAACACTACCACCCAACCAAAACTCCAGGAGGGGCCCTCTCCCCTTTTTTTCTATGGGCCGGCTCGTGCTTCATGCATAGGCTTTGTTAGAACATGGGTGCGTGCGTTTAGTGCTTCACCTGTGCTGCAAGTGGTGCAGAGAAGAACGTAGAGGCCCACTGTGAGACACCAGCGCAGAGCACCTGCAAAAAGAAAGGAAAAGTGGTTGCGTTTGATGATGCAGACACTCCGCGGACATGCTGCGAACATTATTTTCATCAGTGCGTTACAATCTTGGTGGATAGCCACCACTTCTGGAACACCAGCTCGGCCGATCAGCAACCCTCCAGTACAACTTCCTGCCTACCGGCTTAGATCGCCGCATGGTCAATTAAATTTCGTACTTCCTACGGCAGTGGTTGTGTGTTCTTTCTTTCAGAGGTGTATCCTTCTCTTCAAAAGGACAGAAAGTTGAGCGAGTTGGTGAGGATCCATAGTCAAAAGAAGGCGTTCGTGTTGTTCACTTCTCCCCTTGTGTCCGTGTCTTGCACGCCCCTTCTTTTGACTATGTAACCTTCTCTTGTTGCTTAAAGGGCCACTAAACAGGCTCCTACTTTTTTTCAAAGCCGCCCAAACAAGCTAACTCAATCACAGAGAAGGTTGCGGCGATCACATTCTGCGAATATGACAGCGCTGCGCGCCACACAGACGCCGTATTTCAAAAAACAATTCGCGCGCTTCTTTCCGGCGACTGACCAGTCGCGCTCGCATCCTAGGTGTCGTCATGTCGTACCGCGAACAACTTTGCGTAGTCGTATCCCGTTGATTGGTCGAAACGTCTATTGTCAGATCCCCTGGCCATCCCACCGGCGTGAGCGCAGGAGCAACCCAACGTTTCTAGAACGGGAGCAACCGGTTCCGCAGCGCAAGCGTCAATGACGTCAAATGATCACGTCAGGTCACGTGTCAAAAGTGGGCGGAGTCTCGACGGCGCGCCGCCCCTACCCTCTCCTCAGCAGAGAAGGGTGGGGAGGCCGACTGAGAAAACGAAACCGGCGCAAGCGGTCACTTAAACCCGTGTAACTTCTTTATTATTGCACCTATTCGCAAAATTCTTGCGGGAGCATGTTCACACCGCACAGGAGCGCAGTTATATCTTTAAAACAAATTTTACACCTCGGGGCTGTTTAGGGGCCCTTTAAGGTAAAAAGCAGGGGAGTGGGGTTTTGCGCCTCCTTCCTCCCCCCCCCCTTTTTTTTTTGCCGAAAGATGGAAGTAGATAAGTTTGGCAAGAGGGGGAGGAGGTTGTGATGCTATGCAGCACACCCTGCAAGGAACCCCATGTGCAAGGAGTCCTGCATGGGGGCCTTATATTAGCCCCGGTGTCTCACGCGTCGCTTTTCTTCCTTATATCTCTCTCCCTCTCTCTTTTGTTTGCTGCGAGAAAGGTGGTTTCGATTTCTCATTATCGCGATGAGATGAGGGCGCGACGGCAAAAGCCTAAGGACTTCAGAAGGCACTAATGAATGAGTAGCTTTCCAATTACGTGTCTGCAACCCACAACCCAGCGGTGAGAATTTAGATAACTTCGGTTTCATGTGCATAATCAACAGGGATCGGAAAACGTACGTACAGACTCATAGCTGGCACATTCAGGATCGGCAATCAATTGTGTACTGTGTAAGCATTCCGAACTACATTTTGTTGTTGTTGTTGTGGGGGTGGGGGCACTTGCGGGTTAGTTGCATGGTTACGCATGATATAAGAACAACATTGCAAATATAAGAGACAAGGAAGCACGTAATTTCCACGCTGTAACTCATTTGCAATTGAGCGGTTCTCTACAACACAGGCGCACAACACAAGCGCTGAACTGAACTGCAAATCGCTTGCAGTTCGCCACTTGCGGTGAACTTCAAGTGGGAAGCGGTTTGGCGCGTGTAAATTATGTGCGCCCTTGGTAAATTTGTACTGTTACATCTCTCCCCAGGGCCATCACATACAAGAGGTACGAACGCTGAGGGTGTTGTGCCGGGTGGCCTGAATTGATTTAATATCCCCTTCGTCGCCGTGGTGAACTATGAGAGACCCTGTGAACCACATAGTTCTGCTATCTCAAGTGAGCGCAGCATCAGCGGCCGTTGGTCACTCAGCGGCTGACGTGTCACAAAGGTTGCGGTCGTCCCGTGGTGCGCTGTGCACGCTGCATGTCAGCTGCGCCGGCAGCCGTGATCACCCGCCGCGCACTTATTAGTAGCGTGCGTTTGGGAAAGCCGGCCGCCACCGCCGCTGCTGTTGCTGAGAGCCTTGAAGGCTTCCGTCGCCCATCCATCGTCTCTCGCCAGTTGGAGCACGGTTTCAGGCATGACTGCTTCACATGTGCATCTTCATTGAGAATGATCGGCGCATGCGCACTTTGATATGTGTTCATTTTGCCCCGCGTGTGCTGCCGAGCGGTCAAGCAAGCGCTGCTGCGGAACTGGTTGTCCTCCCTGAGTGGCGGTACTGAAGAGTCCAAAGGGCGCCATTGAATGAGATACCAACTGAACTCTCGCTCGGGATGTAGGGCACAGCCGCACAGAGGTTTCACATGAATTAGTCGCGGGGCTCTTTTGGTAACGCTCCTTGGCGGTTCATGCAAGAAAAGTGGCCTTCGCGCCTCCATTGAATGGTGTTCTAGCAGGTGCTGAACGTGCATAGTGATTGTCATAGCTCACGGAAGACTGTGAAAAAGTCTTCACTTAAAGGAATGGCCACTTTGCCGGCAGAAAGACACCCAATTATATTCGACTGTTGATTCAAATCTGTTCTACATAATTGTTGTCGTCTTGGCGCCTTCCTTTCTATGTTAAATGTTTCTAAACATATTTATTTGAATGACATTGACTGTTTCAGACACACGATCAAAGTCAAACTAGCAGCTATATACACGCATATCTATAGTTAGCATAGATGAGCGTTTTTGCTGCAAGGAAACGACGTATACCTTATAAGCAACTCACGTTTCGATCGCATGGCTTGACTTGGTGACTTCTTCCAAGATGAGCAAGACGAGTCAGTTCGTTATCCTTCCGAGTTTTCGTGCTTCGGCTGCGTTTCTTGCTGTCAGCCAACGGACCCGAGTGGCCCTTTAACTCATTATTATATCTTGTCCCTTGAACAGTTTCTTCACGGTTTCGTTTTTGTGTTGTGTGCTCAGCTAATGGCACAAAACTTAGTTGAAGACTTCAAGCGAGGGGAAAGGCCGTGGCTTCCGCTCCCAGAATGCCGGGACAGCGCCCCAGGAGGACACAGGTTCTTGCTGGTTTGGTTTGGAGACATAGCGACTGTGTAGGCATAAACGGGTTAAGCCGCGCCTTTGTTGGCTATACTGTTCTTGCAGACACCATGGTTTGAATTCTAATGCCCTTGGAGAAAAAAAAAAGTATGTCATGAGATGATCGCGCGGTGCGACTCTGCAGCCGTCGTCGACTTCCGTAAGGCCTTCGTATGCGTGCACCGCCTCATCTTCTTTTCACCACTAACACATATGCGCTCGTTTTTGTCCTTCCAGAGACAGTCACTCCTTTCTTGAACTGCAGCCCCGGTTTACGCAGTCAGACGTCGTTCTTGAGCCACTTTGTACGGACTTCGCCGCAGTAATTTCCCGCATTAGCATACGAACGCGAGCTCCGGATGCATTCCGTTGGGAAACGCCATACGACCGGCGTGGTCTCGTTTATGCGTGCGGCGGTAATGAATACTGACTCTCGGCTGCTCGGATGATTCATGACTATTGCTCTTTCACTTGGCGTAGTTTTGCTTTGCTATACGTTATTATCTTTCCTCCGGCCCTATTCTGTGTCACGTACGCGAGACCTCGGAGTAATAGAGTGAGAAAGACGCAGCAGAACTCATTGCACGATGAATGCACGTGCGCGGTTAGCGCTGCTTTGCGAACCGTTCGTGGGGAGCTCGCTTACAGACCTGGGTCTTCTCTTAAGAGGACGTTGAAGAAAGCGCGTTTAAGAAAGAAGGTGTCGAAGAAGGTGGTTTCGCAAGCTGTTGTGTCTGTGTCCCGCGGGAATTCACTGTGCCGGCCTCGTTTCTTAGTTTTTTTGCGCCTCGGTGGTTTTCATTCTCATACGATAATGAGGGCTCGTGTTTTCTGTTTTGTTGCGGGGTTGTTTCGTGCTTTCACACAAGGGCCGACGGCCACAATTTTAAATTCTGTAAAGATTGATAGAACCGCTGTTTACCTTAACTGACGATATCCAACAGTCAAGCGGTGTAGGCATAATGCGATGCATGCAAAAAAAGGCAAAGCTGTGCTAGTATACCAAATGGGAGCCTTGGAGAACTGAGTTAACTTTAAGTGAAGCCAGTTCGTGAGCAAGGAAGGCCACGTAGTAAAACCGAATAAGGTGGTGGTGGTGATGCTGCTGCTGATGATGATGACGATGTTCTGTGTTGCCTACCCCTTTGTAAGGGTCGGTCAACGATAAACCTTTGGCCAGACACTTGTACGTTTGCAGAAGGGTTGATAACCGGGCCATTTGGTACGAATGCATGGCGATAAACGCGCAAACACGCACTGGACGATGTGAGGAAACACGGACTGCGCACTGATAAACCGTGCAAACAGTTTGCCCATTCGCGAGTCCGAGTACAGAGTACAAACTCGCGAATCCGAAACAAAGGAAATGGCTTGCTTCTGCCTATAGCCACACGCAGAAATGGTGACGCTCATTCGCGGCCTCATGCAAAGCGAGACTCACTCACTCACTCACTCACTCACTCACTCACTCACTCACTCACTCACTCACTCACTCACTCACTCACTCACTCACTCACTCACTCACTCACTCACTCACTCACAATCAGGGGCGCGACTTTCACATTCCTGAGCATCGTGACCGCAACGCTTCTCGGCACGTGCCTGAGCACGCAACGCACCATCCTTGCGAAGATCGGTTTCCGACCCCTCCTCCACCGCGCGTTCTTCTTTCTTTTTCTTTTCGTCTTCCCGCTCTTTAGCGCAGTCCCGCGTTGACGGGAATGCGGCCAATCAGGGTGCGCACGACCGGCAGCGTCGGGTGTCCAGGGTCGTCAGTCAAGGGTCACGCAACGGCTTTTCGTACTTGGAAAATTATTTTGCAACCGCCCTCCTCACCGCTCCATACATAAATCACCAGACCTCCATACACAAACACACAAAACGCAAGCACGCTCAATGACTCGCGCCAGGAAGCGCAGCGCCTCTTCGAACAGCGCTGCTTCCGGCTTCAAACGCGCGCGTGCGCGCACTCGCCGATCGGAAGCTGCGGCACGTGCGACTGAAGAGCATCAGCGGCGCTTTCGAGCTCGCGTCGATGAGCGAATTGTCTATACAGGCGACCGGTGTGGCGTGCCTAGACCGCCCGGCGGTCAGCCGTTGTGTATACACATGGTCTCGTATCTCGGCGTGCATCGTCCGTGACTTGGAGCGTGATCGGCGCCGAACGATGGGCACGGTTCGCGCTTCGCCTGCTCGCGCGTGTTACGATTTCGCCGGGCCGCGCACTGCAGCGCACGTATAAGAGGCACGGCCGCGTATGTAGGCTATATAGAGACGTACGCTTTCTCCTTTTAGAGAAAGGTATTCGTGTACCTGAAACGGAAGTGAAGATGGCAGCGCGAAGCTGCAGCTTCTCGTGTTCATAACGTCCTGGCGAGTCTTGCTCGTTCGATGCTCCGTGCCTCTAGGTCTCGATGAATGCCGGTGTGCGACTGCAGGCTAACCGAGCTCTGTGTCTTTTTTTTTTTTTTTTTCTAAATAGGGTTCATTGTTTGCGTCGTTTTTCGCACAGTAACGAGACCTTGAACATTTTTCCCGATTTTTGTTTAGCGTAGTAGTGTGATACTGTTAGAACGCTAAATTACCCGCCCTCTTTTTTTTTTTTCTGTTTGTACTCTTATCAAAGGCGTGAATAGGGCCTAGATTTAGGGCGGGGAGAGGGCACTACAGACCGTGTGCGCTCCCCCTAACCCGGCTCGCCGCCCTTTGGTGGCCACCACAAAATAAAACGAAAACAAGCAGCTCACTCGCACGAAGCATGCTTGGTTTATTGATTGATTTGTGGGGTTTAACGTCCCAAAACCAGCTCTGATTATGAGAGACGCCGTAGTGGAGGTCTCCGGAAATTTCGACCATCTGGGGTCCTTTAACGTGCACTGACATCGCACAGCACACGGGCCTGAACATCTCGCCTCCATCGAAATGCAGCCGCCGCGGCCGGGATTCGATCCCGCGACCTTCGAATCAGCAGCCGAGTGCCATAACCACAAGACCACCGTGGCGGGGCACATGCTTTGTTTATTTCTATCAATTTAGAACGCACTTAGCAACAGCCGCACTGTACTTAAAAGCATGCAGCGCGCTCCACCGGGTGTGTATCCCAGCTCTCGCAAAGCTGTTAAACGTTCTGTCATCAGCAGGAGCGTGCGAATGTCAAATTTTTCGAATGCGAATCGAATACCAGTATCCAGCTACGAATGCGCCTCCGGCAAAAATATTTTTGTTTAACTCATGATTATGTTAAGAAGATACAAGAATAAACTATATAAGCGCGAAATATATTACTATATAAGGAACACACTGTGTAGACCACCATAGTATAGTTGTTCTGCGAGACTACATCCTGTCAGATCGTAATTGTATTCATAAAGTATCAATATAAAACAAGCGATAACAAACACGAAAGTCTATCATGAAGGAATGCTATAGTCACATGGTCAGGCGCCTACAATGCACTCTGAAGAACTGCGCAACGAGGTGGCCGCCAGTGGCGGGGCAGCACGCTTTGCCTGTAAAAAAGTGTAGAGGAGCCGCATGGTTACACGAGCGCCAGCAGCGCTGCCTAGCACGTATAGTTGAAGATGCTTATCTTGATAACGCACGCTGGCAGCTACAAGTCGTGCGTGCCGGTGCGCCCATCTTCGCGGCTTACATCACGCCTAACCGATGCTTATCTGTATAGGCATCGCCAATCTCGGCACATAGCCTAAACGCGGAAGATTACTTCTTTTCGGCAGGATAACTGGGTCGCCAATTCAAGTTTTCCGAATAGTCGAACCGCCTCGCATATTCGAAAATTTCGAATACCTCATTTTCGAATCGAATACGAATGGTGAAGAAGTGATATTCCACGAATATTTGAACAATCGAATATTCAGACACACCTATATGCAAATTACTTAATTCAAACATGTGGGCTTACATTATGATGATTGAAAAATAACAGTAAAATTACGAGACCGATTTTACGCCCCCCTTCCACAATAGTCTACCATGAGAAACTATTGGGGGTTTTGGGGAGGGAGCCCTCGCACGTTAAAATTCGCTGCTCAGTTAAAATTCGTTGCTTAGTTGCATCTTACATTGTACAACTTAGTGTAGAGGAAACTTGACTAATACGCTTACCGAATGGCAAAATGCTTCATACAGGCCGCCTCTTGACTAAAGAGAAATCTGAAAACTTAAGGAAGGAGAGAGGGACATGCGCTGAAAACACACGCCCCGATTCTTCCGTCTTAAGTGGTTTCTCTATCAGCTCGCAGTTTCTTACACCACGCGAAATTACTTGCACGGTACCGCCGGAGCTCCTTATACTATATGACAAGTGTGCCTTGCTCGTCTGCGTACTCCGCGGATGCCAGTGCGGGCATCTTTGTTCTTCGGAGACTCGCACGCTGCTTGCATTACCGCTGATGCTGCAGCTTGGCTTGTTCGTCCCTGTTTGCTTAGCGGCACGCCTGCGACGTTCTAGTTTCTTTCAACCTTTTTGCTATGTTTCTTTCTTTTATCCCCCCCTTTTTTTTTTCACCCTTTGCTTTCGCTTCTTCTTGCGTGTGGCTCGGACATCCGTATCTCTCGCTCTTGATCTGCTGCTGTCGTTGCATGCAGCAGCCTCATTCCTCCCTTCCCTTCTTTGCGGTCGTCATTCCGTAAACGTAGAGGGTCCGTACTTCTTCTTTACTACGTACCGTATTTACTCGTACGAAACAGGCACCTGTTTTCTCTCGATATCTCGACAGGGGTGAGTGGTGCTTGCAAAAGCCAAGCCAACGCCGACACCGCATAATACCACCGCAGACGCAACACGGAAGCAAAATGGCGGCTACAAAAGCATGCACGGGATATGCACTACCTGCGACCCTTAGGCGATTCACGGGACCTCCCTGTGATATAAGTGTACTTCATAACTACATCATCATCATCATCCCTGTAAATGAAAGTACGTCCCGTGCATGATCACCACCGAAATGTGTAAAGTGTCAGCGACATAGTGAATGGGTATTCTCTGGCGTATACACTTAACGAAGATCTTACGTGTAGAAAATATACGAGACCACTGAGCAAACTGAATAAACGGGTTAAACATCTCAAAACAAGGCAGGAGACATTGGAGACTTCTCGGAGAAGTTGGCTTTGCCACGAACGACCTTTCGTGTCGCAGTTCTCCCTGAGGGACCCGGAATATACTAGAAAGAGTTTCACGGCTGCTGATTGCGTTGCTGTATACGAAAACCGCATTCGTGGTCATTTGATGAAACACTCGCACTAATTAATGGCTTGTGACAGCTGCTTAGGTGGGTCAGCTGCCGGCCGCGAGCACATGTTCCAAGCTACGACCTCATTGTTTACAACGCCTGTACATGGTGACAACATATACGGCGCCGACCTCCTGATGTTTTTTTCTTGCCCGTGTGATGATCATGAGCGTAGACAGCTAAGTAAACTGCGTTATTGAGTACTGATCGCGGCTGTCGCATCACTGCGAAGTTAGGCTCCCGTTTTCTTTTTTTTTTCTTTTTTTCTTTGAACGCTTGCTGACGCATATACGAGCGTCTCCTACATTGTCCTACATCTTGGAATCTCCGGAGTGAGCAGTGCGAGCATTCTGCGAGTAAATACGGTACGCTGGCCGTGCGAATCTCTTCTCCCGCGACTCTCGCTTAAGTATTCGAACGCACGGATGCGGAGGACCGCGCTAGAGTCTGTAGTATTCACGTACATAAACGAAGAAGAAGAATGACACGGAAAGAGAAGTAAAACAAATGGAGGTTGGCAGCGAAGTCTTTGATTCACGCAAGCGTACACACCGCTGGGTCGTGTGAGTGTGTACACATGCCGGCCGTTGGTTGGCGGACATCTCGTCCGAGAGTGCGTGCCTGGCGTGCGGTTTGCCGGCGGAACCACGGTGGCGTGTGCGTACTCTATAGTACCGTGCTGCGCGGACGTGAGTCGCGGCTGTATGCCGGTAGCCTTGTAGTGGTGCTGCCTGTTAACATCCGTGAACACGTAACTGGCCGAGATGATCCTGGGCGCACTCACACACTGCTTACACGGTCCGAATGGGTATAGCAAGCAAAATGGCCGCGAATGCACACGGGCGTCGGTCTCATTTTTATAGTCCAGTTTGTGCAGGCGCCTTGTTTAGCGCAGGACGTAGTGTACGGCCTGCTGACAGAATCCAGCACGGAACGCGTGGATACACGTACAAGATACTTGAAGGAAGTACTTTAGATAAAACGTTACAAATTACAGGCAAAAAAAGAAAGAAAAAAATACTCACTATGGTACCAAATAACCGGGTTCAAAATGAGAAACACTGGGCGCAAAGTACTTGTAAAGCTTTAGTTATACTCGAGGTGCCTTCAAGGTTCAAGACCGTACGAAGACAAAGCTTTCTTTACGTATTTACTGCAGGGCTTTATTTTGCCAAAGAAAGGGTATGCGGGCCAAATCACCAGGATCACTTGTTAGTAGCAGTTCTAACAAAAGCTTTCGACAACCTGCTCTCATTATGGAGACGTCGCCGCTTACAGTGAAATGAATGCTACTGTTATTCAGCGCAGTAGCATCATGCTGGAGAGAGAGAGCGAGAGAATTTTTTTCCCAACAGAAGCGGCAGTGTTTCAACGATACATAAGGCTGAAACAAATGTTTCGTTCAAATTATAGTTGCATTTTGTTGCCTGGCAGAATCTATATACTCACGGGGCAACGACGCCTGCATATTAGGTGAGAAGCACCTTTTGAGTAGGGCTGGCGGCATCTATAGCGTCGTCGTGGTCACACTCACAAACAAGTGCTCAAAACAGGGCAAAACCAAGTGCATAGTTGACACAAACCGGTTCGGATTAAACTAACGTGATTCAGGATTATTTTAAGAGAGGAATAATGGTGATCTAATCGCATTAATTAAGTGAAATTTCTTAGAATTGCTTCTGACATGGCAACCCTGCACACACCGTCTGACTGCACTGGCTCCATGATCGGCCCACACTTTTTGTCGAATTGGCAAAACAAACGCATAATTGATAAAAAGCGGTTCAGCGCAGCGATTGATGATTATATTTGATGATTGAGGTCTGGTTAGGGAAAGGACGCTAATTTCTGCAGCCCATGTCGGGAGCACGGCTAAGCGACCATGGGAGTAAGGGAAATGGACTGAAAAGATTGAAGGGGAATGCCATAGTGGAGGGCTACGGAAATTTTGATCACCTGGGATTTTTTAACGTGCACTGACAACGCACAGTACACGGGCCTCGGGCATCTTTCGCCTCCATCGAAAATGCTGCGTTCATTCGGAAAGCACTGGCGCATCACTGCTTCGTGTTCCCCAGCTTTCACGTTACCGGAGCTGTTTTTTGTAAGTGAGCTTGGATTTTCTCGGCACTATATGTGTGTGTGTGTGTGGTTCGTTTCAGAAAGGACGCTAATTTCTGCAGTCCTTGTCGGGAGCGCGGCTAAGCGTCTGGAAAGGGAATGAAAGAGAGAGAGAGAGAGAGAGAGAGAGAGAGAGAGAGAGAGAGAGAGAGAGAGAGAGAGAGAGAGAGAGAGAGAGAGAGAGAGAGAAGCCGTAGTGGAGGGGTGCCCAGGTGGTCGGCTCTATATGAAAGACACTGGTAAACAAATGCATCATTTCCTCCTTCCTCCCACACATACACACCTAAAAAGTGAAAAACACTGTCGTGAATTAAAACTCGTGTGGGTTTGAGCTTGCGAGTATGCGGTGCCGGTTTTCGAAACATCAGTTTTTCACTTTTGGCAACTCTTGCGCACACACTATTGGCGACAAGTTTTTCCATAGAAAACGTTTGTTACGACCGCAACGTCTGAACCGGCAGCTTCGCGTAGTTAGCGGCCTACACGGCGTTGATTTCGCGTTCCCCGTGCGATAAACTACAGGCGCGACGATATCTTCGCTTATAGGCGTGCCACGTTTCCTCGGTCCAGTGAAAGCCCAGATTACACGAAAGTCTTTAAAGATGCGACATTTCCCAACAGCACCTTGAACTAGAGGCGAGTTTTTTTGCGGATTAATGGTTAGGAAAGCGCGAAACGACAAAGACGACTTGAAAAAAAAAATGTATATATATATACAGGACGAACGCTTTCTCTTTTGTCACGCCTTACGGTGCGCATCCCCGGATTAAGAACACGCACTTTCTTGACAAATTTTGTGAGATAAGTGCTTGTTATGCGAAGCTGGATTGCTATAACGCGTCCGCAGCGTACCCCGTGCTCCCGCGAGGGCACACGTAAGCTCTTGTTGCCCCGGAAAACGCTGCGCCGACCCGTTGTTTCGCCATTGTTGCGTGCATGCACTTGCGTCGACACTGCAGCCTTTTCTCTTTCCCCATGTTCTGGTTTGTTTCTTTCTCCTCCTTCTTCTTTTTTGATTGGGCAACGCATTACGTCTCGACGCTAATTGAAACGAAGTGGCTTGGTGCAGCCTGTGTGCAACCAGGTTTCCATACGGTTGCTTGTTGAGGAACGAAACAAACCGCTTCTGTAAAGAAAATGAATAGCATTGCCACCAGCTGCCGCCAGTCCCAGAGGCTCCTTTCTCGGCTTTCCTGCGGCTGCTCGGAAGGAAGGCGCGCTGTGGCCTCCGCGCTTCTGGCATGTAGCGGCAGGGAAGTGTTGCACGCAATTACGCGACGCGCGGTTACACTACGCAACGTCTTTACGACGGTTCGTAGAGCGCGCGGCCCTGGGTGAAGGAGAGAGAGAGAGAAAGGAGGATGCAGTTTAGAGCGAGAAGGGTGGGGAGCGGCCACGGTCACCTAACGGGACTTTTTCGCGTCTCGTTGCCGCATTTTTGCAGTTCGCGCACGTAACCCCCGCGGCCCGGTACAGCGCGCGTTGTCGTCGTCGACGCCGTCTTCGACGGCGCGGCGACCAAGACAACCGGGATGCAACGAGGTCGGTCGCACGAAAGCGCCGTCCTTGGACAGGAGGAGGATGGTGGAAGGAACCTCTATGCCCGCGGGCGGTACATAGAGGCATCTTGAAGTTGGTGTACCGTCGCTCGCCTTGTCTGTCGTTGCCTGCGTTGGTATTGCATTTATTGAATGCGGTGGCATTTTATTTGTCTATGCATTGATGCGAAAGCTTTGTATGTCTCATGCGAAGGTGATTGAAATAAAGAAACGGTGGCAGAAAAATATGGTTTTAAAAAAATCGTAAACTGGCGTCTCGTGTACTATAAACTATACCAAAAGTGGCTCGGAAGGGTGCGAATGTATGGCTAACGTCAGCTAACGTGACTGGTAGGTCAGGGACATCAACAAATCTGCATCCTTGGCATTCACGTCACGCTCAACAGTAACAAAATAACGTGTGGCTCGCACACGCATTTCTCGGCCAGGGATATGCGACTACAAGCCGCACGTGTTTGAATGTTAGTGTTTAAAGCCAATGCCAAATCATGTTGATGTTCGATTGGCAAATTTTCCAGGTTCGGAACCTTAGGTCAGGGGTTCGACTGCCAAAGGTCTTGGCTTTTGCTTTCAGGTCTCCTTAATCAATGGCTAAGCACTCCTAGCAAATTTCATATTCTTGTTTTACTAATATTGTGCATGTTATTTGCATAATGTTGCCGCCACGCCATGGTTGTCCAGAGGCTACGGCACTCGGCTGCTGAGCTGAAGGTCCCGGGGTCGAATCCCGGCAGCAGCGCCTGCGTTTTGATGGAGGCGAAATGTTGAGGCACGAGTTCTGTGCGATGCCAGTGCATGTTAGCCTGCAGATGGTCCAAATTTCCGCAGTCGTCCACTCCACCGCGCCTCTCATAATGATATCATGGTTTTGGGACGTAAAATCCCAGAAATTATTATCGTGCTGCTGTCACTGTTGTTACTAGAGTTTTATGTGCCAAACTAACAGGAGGTCCCCTTACAGCTTGCTCCTCTGGTGCCGCCTCCTGTATCTTCGTATTCGTGTAACAAATTTTGTAACTCAATAATATACTATCCTGATTATGAGAATCAGGGGGACTGAATGCGTGAGAAAAATGAGGAGACCGCCATCTTGTGCGCTTGAAAACCGTAATAATTGGGTCGCGCTCGCATTTTTTTTTCTCATAATGGGGCCCAATCCATGCAATGCTTTGTCCATTAAAAGCCATTTCCCATTGACTGCCTGCCTTCAATCATTTGTTTACGGTGCTCGGCTGGCGCCGAATACGGACAGCTCTGGCGTATGAACTTCATTGTGTATACTGAAATTGAGTTCAATATTGAGATTGAGTTTGTTTGACTTCCTGCCTTCATTCGTTTGTTTACGGCGCTTGGCTAGCGCCTACTATCCACAGCTCTGGCGTATGAACTTAATTGTGTATGCTGAAATTGCGTTCAATACTGAGTTTGTTTCCCTTGTACTGAGTTTGTTTATCTTGTACGTAGCATGGTACATGAGAAGTGACGATGTGTATCCCGGATCTCAAGCCGTAGCTATCGCTATTCAGAAGTACGGATATGCAGCAAACCTCTGTTACCGTGGGCAATGAAAGAGGCTTTCCATTTAGTCTGATGGCTGATATGGTGCAAGCAGAGCAAATGCTCTTCTCTGTTCAGCGCTGCTTGCACCGAAACTTCGGCTGGATGTACTTAAAGCCTCCGTCACAATTAACCAAGCACTCTTTAGGTGCGTTTTCATTTGGCGTTCGGGTTCCCGATTGCGGGACCTTGCAATAAATACCGTCCACGGCTTTCGATGTTTGCTCCTTACAGCTTGCGTTCATGTGATATAATTAGCTACTAGGCATGTTCATGACAATGAATGTATGGGACTGTTTAATGCGACTGCTGCGCGCTGCGTTATTCTACTAAAATGTTGTAATACTCTACTAAAACTGTGCTAAACTAAGGTACTACCGTACACAACTTGATTACAAAGTGCTCGGTACCTCCAATATACTTCGCTATACGGGTCGCTTCGTTGTAAACGGTCTCAGTCGGCAGCTATTTCCATGTAGCCAGGACGAAAGGATTCCTTCGTTATACAGAATATTTTATTGGATAAGATGCATAAACGTCTGGCTGCATTAAAACGCGTATACTTTGTAGTGACAAGTCGAGCTAGAAATGTCACTGGAGTCAACGTCTCGGTAATAGCTCTTGTATCCGCTACGGCAGCATGCAATTGACGAAGACAAGTCCTCTTGCTGAAACATTGCCTCTAGCCAAATCACTCGTTCAATCACTTCTCATAACCTCATGCTTCCACCTTCCCATGAACTTCTGTCGCCTTTGTGTGCTGTACTTGCGTGACAACAAAATACTAGTCAGCTCAACATGAAATTTATTTATTCTGAGACTATGTACACATTGTTCAGCAGGCAATATATCTTCGCTTTCAAGTGGTCGTATGCAGATGAGTTGTTGTAACCTCTGGCCCAAAGTTCTGTCCTTGCCCGCTATGTGTATACTTGTTCGTACGACCAAGTGTTTCCGGCCGTGCCCGACTAGGCGGCGCTGCATGTCCCTTTAAAACCCAGTGCTGGTTTCCTATATGACTTCCTTGTGAAGATAAAAAGGGGCGGTCGAGGTGCCGTCGGGGGTTACGTCGGCATTACCACTTCCCAAATGCCACTACATGTTTTTACTTTCCGTAAGGGTTAAGTTCAAACGGACATCGTGCGGCGGAACGATCGCGGCAATAATTTTATTAAGGTCGTTATGCGCCGCGCCGCGCGCAGGACTTTACGACTGCGCAAGGATGCGCGTGTATTTAGTTTTACGCGTTTCCTGCCATCACAAGTGTGCGTGTATCAGGCGCACGGCTTCGAACGGCGAAAGAATCGATCAACGCCCGAGCAGCAGTAAACAAGCGGACAGCGGGCAGCCGGTCGCGAAACTTACTTAGCGGCGTGCCAGTTGCTTTGCTTCGGGATTCCATGATTCCTATCGGACACATTGCGGCAGGACGTTTCTGTTAACCTTGCACCTTTCAAATAAAGTAATTAAAGGAGGAGAGAACGGCAGCAGTGTTTACGTCGGTGCCCGCACGTATAGCCAACGTCTTCACAGCATGTAGTGTGCTGTCTTCACAGCACACTGTACATGCAACTGTTGCGCTTCCTTGCTTTCGTTGGCAGCTTATCATGTGCGTTATTTCTCTTACAGCGGCATTTTTGTTATTTTGTTTAAATAACTTGGAGCGCGGACTCATGTTTAGTTGCATGCATGGGTGCGAGTAAACGAGGGACGTAAATTGTGTTTGGGCTTTCGGTAGCGCGTGCCCATTAGTAAGCGCGTAAGCACGCGCAAGTCTTGGCATCCTGTCTTCAATTCAGGGCCAAGAATTTGAGCTAGCCAGGATTATAGGTATTGAATGGCCAAGCCGATCGAAAACAAACTGATAAGCAAGTATGTGGTTAATTTTCTTGACTTCGTGTCGAGCCTCACTTCGAGGTGCCCGGGGCCCACATGGGGCAGCAGAAGCAGAACTCCTGGCTGTAGGCGGATATGGCGCCACCGTGAGCATGCCGAGCCAAAACATAGGCCGTTTCCGAAATTCCTGAAGAAGTTGCATATGTCACTGCGGAAGGAATGTTTGCTTTTTGTTTTCGTTTGTAATAATAATAATAATAATAATAATAATAATAATAATAATAATAATAATAATAATAATAATAATAATAATAATAATAATAACGGACTCACGCGTATACATTGAGGTCTTCATTTCATAATGCAGAGGTATACGCTTCACCTTGAAAAACAAAACAATCAACGAGCTTCATTCTTCGTTCTGGGCAGCCATAAAAAAAACGTCGAGATCGTCGTGCAAGGCCCATGGTCATCAAAAATGTACGTAGCGTATATTCAGCGACAGGAAGAATTTCTCTGCGCGCGACGAACGTGGGTTACCTTGACAGCTGCCGACGTCGCGAAGGTGCTACAGGGAGGCCTGTCGGATGTATCGCTGTTAATCAATTATTTATTATAAGATTTCTCGCGCGGGCTCATGTACCCACGATTTTGGAGCGTGATGCACTCCTAAGTTGTGGCTGCGCGTCATTGACCGGCTTGCGTCAGTGATATGGTGCGGGCAATATGACGTTTAGCCGACATACGGTCTTGCGAACATTTGCCCGAGAACCTGCAAGTGAATGGAATACGAACCATGTATTGGCGGCCGCTAAGCCGGTCTAGCTGTTCTTGAACAAATGGTCTCCTTGTACACCGGGGAACCTTATTAGCAATGTTTGACCCACGCATATTTCTACTTATTTTATTATTTTTTTAATTTACAAAATACCGTGGATCACAAATCGGTCCTCGCAGGAAGTCGGTCTTTGGAGGTCATCGTGAAGCACATAGCTTCACGACGACGCCGAAGGTACACACACGTGCTGCAACCAGCGTCAAGAATGGAATGAGACTAATTTACAATCAACTGTGATTTCCGTTTTCCACTTCGGGGAGTACGCCGAGCTGACGAAAAAAAAAAAAAAAACTTGTCCGCGTATCTGCGTGCTTTGCTGCAAATGTCGTCGAAAGACGATAGTCTTCTGCCGGCCGTACTACGGTGCGTGAAATATGGACACCATCTGGCAGCGCCGTCGGGAAACATGAGCTTGTGCAGAATCCCTGGGCAACCGCCAGGTGGCCGCACCAAATCGTCGGCAGAGGCCTTTTTCGTGCATAGCGTCGCATTTTTAGCGCAGCCTAACAAACACTAGGGTCTTTAGAATTACGTATCTATGTATTTTCTAGTAAATAACACACCACCTAATGCTTACATACTGATTTTGCGCCTCAGATATGCGTAATATTTGCTTTTTGATCGACAATGTTCACAAGTACGAACGCATCTACCAGTTCAAGATGGCTGGCCATAGAGTTTCCTACTAAAATACTAGAGGGAAAACTGGCGCTGCGATCGTGAAGCTGCCATGGGAATGATGGGTATGACATGGATTTGTCTAGTCTTCGTGCCTGCGGCTTCAAACGGTCAGGTGGATTTGTTTATTCCTGTTTTTTAACTTCAGTGACGTGAGTGACGTTACTACACTTTTTCATTACGCGACGGAGGCAGCGGCTGTAGTGTACGCTTTACTGGCTTTACTGCTAGAGGTCATCAGACTGTCGCATGTACCAAAGTCGTTCGCAATGATGAGGTGCCATGCAGTGTTTCGTTTTTGTGTTTGTTGATGGATGGCTAAACATATTATTTGCAGCGGTATTTTACCCAACTTTAGAAATATTCGCGCTGCGTCTCGCGAACCTTATCGATGCTGTTTTGCTGTTCCTTTTTTTTTTCTTTTGCATCAGATGCGATAGAATCTGTAACCGCAGGGTCGCTATCACGGCTGACATACAGCCCTTGTCAGAAGGCTGTTCGTATATCTTGTACTACGGCATTTCAATTCGGCTTTCTGATCAATCTGTAATGGTGCCAAGCAGGCGCACAGTTATCGCGCGTAGTAGACGCCCAGTGCGCGATAGGCAGACGCGCCTGCGGACGACGCTCGAAAAGTCAGCTCAGATAAAGCTCAGGCGCAGCTTCTGATGGAGTTTAACGGCACGGTTGTTTATTTAATCTCACGTTTTTTCACAAAACCAACCACCAAGTGATGGGCGATGCTGCGCTCCCGCTACGGCCTCGCGCAAGGGCTTGACCCATGCATAAATGCATATAGTTTGTAAAAATACAGTGGAGCACTTGCCCTGCACTAAAAGAAGCGAGCGAAAGCCCGTTTGTTGTATTTAGAAGACACATCTACCTTTTACATACTTGAAAATGTCAGCACGTCACTTAAAAGAGCAAAAATCGAACACAACTACATCTGGAACTTAGATCTGTATGGATGCTGCTGAAGCTGGGCACAAGCAGAGGAGGCAACATTGCCATATCGCACGATATTGCTAAATTTATGTGCGTTCAGTATTTTTCTAACCGCGAAAAAGGCAACTAGTACCTGCGCACGTACATAGTTATTCCAAAGTCTTCCGTTTTAGTGCAATATTCTGTCGTAAACGACCTGTTTTTTTAAGTCGAAAAGCCATATGAAGGCAGAAGAACGAAGACTAGGCAAATCCATGTTATACCCATCATTCCCATGCTGGCTCAACCGCCTTGTTTGAAACTCTCATAGACACTAGCGCCAGTTTTCCCTCTAGTATTTTAGTAGGAAACTCTATGGGCTGGGCGTTAGGCAAGTGCTTAAACTTTGCCCGGGTGGCTGAATCGTGTGACAGCAGACAAACAGAAAGACAAAATTTTTGCGTTCAAGTATCCCATGATAGACTATCGTCTTTAAAAAGACCATACTGGGACGCTCAAACGGTGCGTCGTATGTACTGGAATGGAAAGCCCCGCGCTGTTTAGCCACAGACGAGACTTTCCTGGCTAGCCAGCGTGTGCCTCTTTCTCATTATGGCGTCCGGCCGATGTCAAGGCTGCCAGAGGTCGCCATCCCCTCTGGACACGAGCGCGGCCGTTCACAGTTCTGCCGCGGTCGACATAGGGCGCACAGTGCGTGCAGTCATCTCGTTAATCCTGCAGCTTGCCCATGCGGCCAACTGCAGGACATGTATGCATAAACATTAGATCCAAGGCGGACTCGATCGTTCGTCCTTATCGTCCGTAGCACTGTGTGCATGCCGTGTACTGCGCATTCCCAGTGCTGCGCGTGCTTCGCCTTCGGAAAGGGCTCTAATATACTTTCGCCATTTTTTTTTTTTTTCGCGCACGGCATTCCTCGCTGCTTTATAGTGTCCAAATCCGTGACTGGCTGTTGTAAACACGCAGGAGTGGAGTTGTGAGAAAGCCAAGGTGATTGGCCAGTCGAGAGAGAGCCTGTGGGTTGAGGTCTGGTCATTTAATTAACCGTCGAGCCTTGTTGGACGACAGTGTGTTTTCAGATCGCGCTTTTGACAGTGTTGAAACCTGAAGGAGAAAAACATTGCTGCGGTACGTATGCGCGGAGCGCACTATACGCGATGTTATCGCATGAGGCCTTGATGCTGCGATGACGTGCAATTCTTATTAGAGTCTTGAAAAGCGTCTGCGCCAGTTTGCTTGCCATTTTCAATACTGTGGGGCTGTGTTTGTAGAAAGCGCTTCTGCAACTGTACAGAAAAGTTAAGGATATCTTGATGCTGGACGTATAACTAACCATAGCTAGCCAATGGCAAAGCATGGTTACGAAAACAAAATACAGCAATAAAACTGGTAGGCAATTCCACCTAGTGTGAAATCCGATGAAACAGCGGAGCTTTGGTTTTTCTGTTTCCCTTGTGATTACCTTTGATTTTTCACCACCCTCGCGGCACAATCACAGCTTTCTTTCTTTCTTTCTTTCTTTCTTTCTTTCTTTCTTTCTTTCTTTCTTTCTTTCTTTCTTTCTTTCTTTCTTTCTTTCTTTGCCTTCGCCTAATCACATCACGTATCGGTGGGCTGAGCGAAAGAGAGCCGAACGCGGCCGTGGGCAGTAAGTCGCGGGAAAGGCAGAGCTCCGAATGGAGCGTGACGAACACAACGGCGGCGGACATTGCCACCCATAAACTGCTCCGCTGTTAAAGGTTTTGTGAAAGTGGCTCGTGATGTTTCGATATTTCAGTATGTGCAGAGAGAGTACATTGGCCCCACACAAGTGTACTTTAGACGTGCGCGCCTACTTCGTGTGTTTCTGAACTAAAGTAATTATGCAGGTATATTTATAAATCGCGTTCTTGGATCTGCGTGAAGCGGCACCTGAGTGAAACGTTAAGTCAAACGCCTTACATGAGCATTATTGCTCTGAAGTGCATTAGTGTGTTCATTTCTCATGCTGTGCAACGTTTAAGTTCCGGCGATGTTTACGTTTATGAGCTGCCGCGTTCACAAAATACGCCGAAATAAAAGAAAAATGAAATACACCTAAGGCGTTTATGCAGGCGTCTGGAGCATCGATGCGGTGATATGGCGATGACGAAGTAAGATAGATAATGTACAATGCCTATCGTCTCTTCAATATTCCTCGGAAAAACTCGCGAACCATCGATTCGTAATCTAGGCTCGCAGTTTACCGTGACGGTCATTATTTCGTTTGGAAGGCCTATTTGGGGGCATGGTCTCAGGGATCTTTCTTCTGCAGTTATGAAATTTACGGTAGAAACTAAAAGAATCTTGCGTTCACTCTTATCAGACGTAGCTTTACACTGAATCAAACCACCGATAGAAAAGTAATCTCTCAGTCCAATGGCATTGAGCATGTGGCATTCGAGAAAAGCAACGAATAACGTTGGCTGAAGGTTACACCTGCAGAGCAATGCAGCGTTTAATGTAGTGTATGTTCCATAATTATATAGATCAATGATACACACCAATATGTCCTAGCCACCAAAATACGTATGCAAGTATATTGAAAGGTAGAATACGAAAAAGTTGCGAAAGATTAGTTATGCAGTTGAATATCCATGCACAGTTTCATTTAATGTATCCATGTTGCTTTTACATTTATCAGTCGGCATTGTATAACTGCCTTTATTTCGTAACTTATTGCCTTCTTGCATAAGACACCGGCACGGCCACTGCTTGACGCCACTTCGCAGGCCACTTACTTACGTAGGCTGGCTCGCTTTGATTTATCAGGTGAGAACGCAGGGCGCCACTCTTCAGGGTTTAGTGTGCACTTACATAAGAGTGAAAACAAGACAAGTGGAGAAACCAGCCGCCGGTACAGCACAGCCGGCGTAGTGTACCGCACCATTCGGAGGCTATAGATGTTCTCATTGATATAAATTTGCTTTTGCCGTGCACTTTAATATTCTTTACCCTTACAACTCTTACGCCCAAATCAAAAGCTGCAAATAACGCCCCTGGTGGCGTTTTCCTTTGCTTCATTATCTCTTGGCTTGATAAGTTACGATAACGTAACCTTAGGTCGGTCGTCCTTCTTCCCGTCTATGTCGTTGCGGAGAACGCCAGCGTGAAAACACACACACACACACACACACACACACACACACACACACACACACACACACACACACACACACACACACACACACACACACACACACACACACACACACACACACACACACACACACACACACACCGTAAGAAAAATCGAAGTACTAGTTGTTTATTGATGATTTCAGACGTACCCTTTCAGTCCTTCTTCGGTCAACTCTACTTGTACACGTTAGTCGTGTTCAAGTCACAAAGCATAGGGAACAAAAAAGAAAAAAGAAAACACGACGTTGCCACGGGAAGCACCGCGGAGAAGCCCCGTCGCTGCACTAATAGGGACCACGCGTGTCTCGTGTATACGCGGAAGGACGCTGCACGAAAAGGCGCTGTTGAACACGGACGCCGTCGAAGCCGGAGGAGTCGGGGATGCTTTCAGCGAACGTTAGCGGGTCCATTTTGCCGTTCGCGTGTTTGCGTCGCGGGTCGTAGCGCGGATCTAATTGCCGAAGGCACGAGAGAACTGAATGCGAGTGTCGCGTGAGCTGCAAGAACACGACAGGGAAGGCTCCCGAACTCGAACCCTGGTGTGTACTGCGCGGAATACCCCCCCCCCCCCCCCTTCTCTCTTCCTCCTCGATGTGTGTAATTTCTGTTGCTGGCTGACGACTGTGATGTCTATGCGATTGATTCTGGCCGGAGGAGCAGACGGAGCTGTACCGCTTCATACAGAGAAGTTTCGCTCGTTCCTATACAGGAGCGAATGCAGTTGTGACATAAATCTAATAAGGCGCAGTGGATACACAATGGTGACGTGCTACCCGTGATGTGTATTTACGAGCAAGTCATTACATATTAACAGAAGTGAATGCAAGTGGGACATAGAAGTCTTAAACGATACGCTATGGTAAGCTCCTTAATGTGTACTATACAAGTATTACTCGTGCCAACAGAAATGAATGCAACTGTGACATAAGACGACAATTGGCTTAGAGGAAACGCTCTTGGAAAGGGCTAGCCGCAATGTGTACTCGCCAGAAGTCCTAGTGGTACTATAGTAAATTCGAAAACAAATGTTACATAAAATGAAAGGTCTTAAATTTAAACTGTGAGAACATGCTGGCCATAATGTGTGCCGGCGAGAAGTCTTGCTGGTACTAACAGAACCGATTGAAAATGTGACTTAAAACGGGGAGGCGTAAGGGAAACGCTGTGGGAACATCGTGCTAACCTGACGCGATATGGTGTCAAGTTTACGGAGTGTTCGTTAAAAAAAAATATAGGTGAAAGCTCAAGCGCGGAAGAGCGCTGTTCGAAGCTAGACTTCGAACAGCCGTGAGCTCAGGCTTTTTTTTTTACGAGCGTTCGCCGAACTATATCCTGCACCATATGCCTGTTTACGTTCCGGTCTGTGAGACGACGATTTTTCTCGTTGTTAACTGTAGAAAGTATGTCACTTTCGCTTTCAGGCTGAGATTCACCCGTGTTAGAATCGCGTAAACAGCTCGTTAGTAAAACTCAAACGTTCCGAGAGTTGATAAGTGACGCACGTATTGAATTCAGCGGTTAGAGCGCGTCGCTAGTCAAATCCCCTATGTCACCACCCCTGTGCAGGTGACGACGCATGGTTCATTATTCATTCTATGTTCGTACAGTTTCCTATCTTGTATTGCTTTTCTAAACCGTTAAGCGCTCACGCCGCCGCAGCTTTGTTAACACGTGTTTCAGTGGAAACGTAAGCACGGACATGGGTAAACCGAGGCTGTAGGGCCTTTTCCGCGTGTGTTATATTGAAGTAAACCAGTAACCAGCTTGCTAACCTTGCTAACATGGTTAGCAGTCAAGTTGCTTGAGTGCTTCCAGTTGCTGACGGCAGAACTCTGCCTTAATAATAGCTACATTTACGAGCGAGTCATGCTTTAAGCGCGACTCGAGCCGACAAGCTCAGGCCAGTGTTGTTAGTTTTTCTGAACACTGCATCTCTTAACTGTGGCTGTCCCGCCTCACACGAACATCATTTTGTTGGCAAGTCTCGGTAAACTCCACGAGAATATCGCGCCGATCCAGAATGGTACGGTGCGATGACTAGCTGAGAGATTAGATGAGGATATTACTTGTTATACAAGGTAATAGATTAAGCGGGATATGCTTTCGTTTTTTTTTCTTTCAGTTGTTTTGGGAGGCATTTTGCTTTCGGAATGAAAATGGCAAGAACTGAGCCAACGGCCTCCCCACAAGAAAGGAAACCTGTGGGGGAATTGCTTGAGGTGTTTATTGTTTAATAAGCTGTTTTGCACACGGAACTATACATCGTTAAGGGTCAAGAAGAGAGCCGAGTGGGTCACGAAACAGACTTGTGTAATAGTAGAACTCAAGAACAACAAATGGGCATGATGATGTACTGAGAAGGCAGGTCATTGAGGGTCACAGTATGGGTTCCTGGAGAAGACAAGGTTGGCATGAGGCGGCAGAAAGTTAGGTAGGCAGATGAGATCAAGGAGGGGCAAGGTCGAGTTTGAGGAGATAACGTAGACGCGGCAGCTGGCGTACGCGGGCTAACGGCGACAACGACCAGGACGATGACCACGATGATGTTTTGCACACGGTTAGTTTGCGTCTCGTTGCGCGACCACTCCGGCAGTCTCTCGGTCTTGTATTTTCCTGAATGTTGTCGTACCATACCGGGGTCTAATTTCCCGCTCATGTTTGGATCACTTGCGCAACCTGCGGAAAGAAGCCACTTGCTGTCAAGAGGTTCGATTATAGGATTGAACTTCATAACGACCGAAAGTGTGCTGTGTTGTGACACCGGTAACAAACACGCTGTCGATCCTATCGCATCTGTTAACGATTCACAATCTAGCACGCCAGCCAGATAATGATTTCTCAGTAGATTGTGGAGGCAACGAGGTACAACATCTGGCATGTCTTTCCATCCCCACTTTCGATCTCAAGCAGCTAGAAATGGTGCACATGGATTCCGCAACTCGGCTGCGGTGGCAGTATACGCTGGAACGTTGGAGCGTGATTTAGTGCGTAATAGTTAGCTTGAAACTGGTGGAGAAGACGTGAGCATGTCAATATGAATCGAACTCGAGAGCATTTCCATTGCGCTGCCTATATAGTACTGCCAATTCCGCACCCGGCGCCGCAATTCTCGAAAGGAGGCGAGGGTGAACTCGGGCATCCTCACAAGTTGTGCATTCGGATACTTGCTCGTACACCAGCGGGCTTTTGTTGAACGATGGCTTGCGTTTGCCCCTGACCGGGTGTTTTACGGTTCGCGGGACACACCACGGCGTTCCCCCGTAAGTGCAATCGCGTAGCGTTCAAAGCGATTGCTCTTCGCGAAGCCGGCGCCGGCACGAGCACATACATCAACACCGGTAACGTGGAGCGGTGCTCAGAGTTCGCGATTATGAGAAGCAGCGTTGTGGTTTCGCCTGGTTTCGTAGCACCCTCGGTGATATATGGCATAAGCAGTATCTACTATGCGTTGACCATTGGGGATATATAGTGTTCTGTTATGTACGCGCCGACCAAGCGCGGCCAAAGCTGCGCGAGCATCGTGTTTGTTCGTTGGCTCGCCTCCTTTGGTACGGCTCGCGCAAGGGACGTTCTTTGGGGAGAAAGTGCAAGTTCACGATGCCACGAAGGACGTCGAGTCTACGGTCGGTTCGCACGTATAAAAAAACAACAACACGGTGCCCTTCCACGAAGCTGGCTTGCCCCCGTTGCGCTTCGAAGTTGCGCGGTGACCGGGTCGCGCTGCGGACACCGTGCAAGTATGTAGTAGTACATACTCGCGCGCGAAATCGGCAATGGAAACGGCAGAAGCATAAACGCGCGGTTTTGACCCAATTGCTTGAGCGTAACGTAATACGCGCTTCGCGCCCTTGGCCAAACAGCTCGACGCTCGTCTATGGTACACGTAATTATGAGATGTGCCGCCAAATTGGCGCCAGCAACCGCGTACCGGTCGCGTTTGGGCCGGTTCCGTTCGCGAGAAAGTGCTAATGTTTGTCACGATCGGCGAATTCCTGCGGAAGCGTGCCTCGTACGACGAGAAGAGAGATTCCGGCGCATACCTTCGACAGCACCGATGGCGCAACAACTGCCTCGTATATTGGGCAGCAGAATGCGTATAGTTATACGTGTACGCACTTAGTTATACTTATAGTTATACGCATAGTATAGTTATACGTATAGTTATACGTGTACGCACTTAGAGCGCGTGAAACATATACGCAGCGCCGCAGTCAAACGTGGTCCTGAAAGAGCGCGTCCCTGAGTTCTATGCGACAAACCTTGTGGAATTCTGAACCGAGTGATTCACGTTTGCCTCGTGTTGATTAAATGGCAGTAACACAGGGAGTTAGTATTCCAATATACCGTACTTGTCAAAGTATACTATATATATACAGCTTCCAGGATTTCATTCATTCATTCATTCATTCATTCATTCATTCATTCATTCATTCATTCATTCATTCATTCATTCATTCATTCGCTGTAAGTCTTCGTGAACAGCACAGAGCATTTGGTCATCCCTTAACGTGCACCTGTAACGCACAATACGCGAGCCTCCAGCATTTCTCCTCCATGGAAGTGCGACCGCCGCAGCAGGGTTCGAACCTGCGTCTTTAGGGTCAGCAGCCCAGTACACGTGACCACTCTACCACCGCGATGTCGCAATCCACCTTGCTTCTGCTTACGCCACATGTTTATAACAAGGTTTTTAATTTGTGCTGATTACTGCTGTAGTGCTTTCGCAATATCAATTTCCGTGTGGTTGGTGTCGGCGCCCTTAATTACACTCAGCTTCACCTTTCTTTTGGATTCCTTAAGGAGATTGCGCGCGCGACTTAAATTACTAAGTATCTACGTACCGCTTCATCTAATTACTCATTTCGAATGGCGCAATTAGTGAGAGTTCTTTGTGCGAATTCTCGGCTACTCGCATCCTTTGTTAATTAATTGAATGAGTTTCTTTCCTCCTCTATTGGAGCCTTTATGAACGGCGCGTCAGCAACGAAAACGTGCTTATTGCACATAGGTTTAAGAAGGCGCGTATTCCGAGGAAGCTCGAGCTAATTGATTGGTTCTCTCGGCTATTGCGGTAGTGCAATCCACTTTGGAGATTGACCAGAATTCCGGCGATAAGGTTAGTCAAAAATGTTAAGCTAATTTTTTCAGGAATTCAGGATTAAACAACGCATGTAACACACCTTGGACTTAATGCTCTAATGCCTTATACAGGTATCCACCGAATATTAATAACTGAATCGATGCTACTCAAAGGTCTAAAATTTTTTTTTAAAAAAAGAGCAAATTTACTTTCAAGTTCTCATTTCGCTAAAAGAAATATAAAATAACATCGCTAACATTGCTAAAGTTTGGACCCGGTGAGCAGTGGCACTAATTTAAGGGAAAGGAAACGAGACTCGAAGTTCAGTCCAAGCTTTCGAAAGAGCTCATCCAGTAGCATTTCCCTTTGAACTAAAGTTGACGGCTTCCAAAGAGATGTTCGAAGGATTCAATCTCATTAGCGAAATAGCATGGTGGGACCTAGAAGGAACAGACCTGAGTGCAGATGAAAACTGAAGCGTGGGGGGCCGTCTTGGTAACGCCCAATTTCGTAGCGGGAGACTTCAGTATTTCTAGCTGAGCATGGTGTACTGTTCTTCGAGTGCGCAGGTTATCCACATTGCGAGCGTTTTAGTGTTTGCTTTTTACCCCACGTTTCTTAAAGTCTGGAGCTAGTCGTCCTTATGTATGGGTCATTCTATTAAGCTCCAATTGAAATGTGCCTCTTTGAGCTTTATTTCGGAGTGTTATTATAATCAAAATCGATGAAAGCAGTCATTTAAAGTTGCCGAATGGTGTTATGAATTGAAGTGACAGGGTAATACGCAAGGGATAGCGTTACTCAGTAAAAAGGTCCTTGAAATTCAAGAGGTGTTTTCGGCTCGTGCAGTGGGTGGTACAGCTTAGTGAAGCAAACGTATGGATACCTTGACCTCACTTTGAGTGTAGACTACAGTAATTCATCACTCGAGCGGTAATAATCATATATATATATATATATATATATATATATATATATATATATATATATATATATATATATATATATATATATATATATATGGTAGATGATAAATCCCATCACTTGCGCAATTTACCTGTGTCCCTCTCTTTGCAAGTGATGCAAAGGAATATCATCTTGGTGTTGCACGCTCAGGTAATGTGGGAGCTCTCTGCGCTCGCAGTTATACCACACAGTATTGAACACTTGTTCGAGAGGAGTGGAATCATATAACGGGCGGTACAACCTTCGAGACTGATTTTTGCGACTGTTATACTGTGTGCGCGACCTTCAGTCCGCACCTGTTGCAAAAGTGCGTAGGTGTTGTCCCGACACGCAAGTTTCTTGTCCCCCCCCCTTCTCCCCCCTTTTTTTTCCCAACATACCCTGACAAAGCCTAGCTGGAAGCTGCTTTGCGACTGCTGTTATCGCGCTCTGTTTAGTTGTTCAGGACACGCACTGTGATGTCGTCCTGAATGTCCAGATGGCTATCGGGAGGGTGCGCGCCCATTGTACATTCGCGAGGCTTTTTTTGCCTTTTATTTTCATATTGCCGTACAGTGGAACCCGTAGCCTTATACTGTGAGCGTTAGGTGGGTGGTATGTGAGACGTCGAAGTGCCTTCATTGTTGGAGTTAAGCGAATCGAGAGTATAGGCGCGCTCTTTGAACATTGCGATCACGTCCGAGCGCAAACGCGGCACGGTTGCGTGCATATGCCTAAGCAAGTGGATGCGGAACTGAAATCACTGTGGAAAGGCGGGTTCTGCGCGAGACAACACAACGTCGGACTTAGTGGGCGGTGGGCTCCGAATTAATTTCTTTTGCCGTAGATTACTTAGCTTACTTCTGAACATAAAAGCAAGCAGAATTCATTTCATGGACGAGTTTCGTTAACGATTTCATTCATCATTTCAGAATAAAGAAAAAAAAACGAAATGTGGCAGAATGGTAGCACTAAAAAGTGCCTTCTGCATGTGGATATAAAGGGCAACTCCGGCGATTTTTCATTGTCCACTGATCTCAACCAAAATTTCAGTATATGTTCTCCTCGGTGCTGCAATAATTTATGCCGAGCAAGGCGATTACAAGTCATTTACTTTTCCTGAAAATGAATTTTAAATATATTTAGCGGATTCCGGCGCGAGCCACCCTGTGTTTTGACGCCATTACCTGCAACGCTGCTTACACGAGCAGGCAGGCCGTCTAAAGCAAAACGGCGATACTTCAGCGCTCAAATCGTCGCTGTCAAGTTCAGAAGAGCTCAGCACATCGTAGGATCACATCGCGACTTTCATTTTCCTGGCACCAGCTCCATATTTCTGATGGCGGGGAGGCTGTGGCTTCATCGCATACGCTGCACGAAGCGTCTACCCGCTTCGGTTTCGGTTTGAACACATCGTTCATTCGGTTATTTAAAATTATCGGTGAGTTTCTGCGGAAATTGAATGACCCTGGCTGCTTCAGGGCTCTCAGTACTGGAAAACAACGATATCAGAATATGGCGGAAAAACCGCCGGAGTTGCCCTTTCATACTACAATAGCGTCTTTTCATGGCATCAGCCACGACGTTTGGTTGAGCGGGTGTCGGCGTGGGAGTGAAGGAGGAGCGGAACTTGACGTATATAAATCGCACCGATCTGTAGCTGTGAACGTGTTGACGAAGTTGAAAGGGACGCTCGCTACTCGTACGGCAACCACGCAACACCGGGCAGGGATGCGGCGCGGCAAGTCTTGTTCCTGTTCTCGTGCATAACGTGACGGGATCGGTGTTACAAGCACGCGCACGTGAACCGGTCCAGTATAGGGGTCGGCGGTGGGGTCTTTGAATGTGCGTTCGTATGTATATAAGCGTGCACGCTTGACATGTACGGAAGGGCGTCTTTATCCCGCCTATACGGTTTCTGTCTTCCTGCTTCCTCCATATGTGCCTACCGACGTTCGCAGCGTTCGCAGGTTGAGCCGGCATTCGCTGTCTAAACTTTGGCCGGCGGCGTACCCAGGAGGCGAAGAATGCTTCGATGTATGGGAGTGACAGGAATAGCTGTAATAGCACCGTCAAGGTGCACGCTATGCGATGCGATTCTGTGAGAAACGCGCGGTCGAGCCGGCAACGCGAAAGAAGGGAAAGTTGCGAGACAGTTGTAGATCGACGTCTGTCTTACGTCTTGAGCAGCGATTCGCGGGCACTTTTCTGAGCTGCATTCGCGAATAGCCCAGTAGATTACCGCGCCTACTTTTGACAGTTGACAGCTGTCTTTAGTGTTTACTTGCGTGTCACTATATAAGCGTTGGCAGCGGCATGGTCGTTAGCTCCTGTTTCTATTCTCGCCGGATTCCTTCGGCGGCAGTCACGAAACGTGACATGGCTTGTTCCAGGGTTAACGGGGGGATGGGGATCGTGAGGCGGGGGGGGGGGGGGGCTTATTCAAGCCGTTTGCTGTTTGATAACTTACTAAAAATAGCACAGATACCGATAATTACCGTGGATTTCTGTGCCGAAAGCACGATTTGATCACGAGGCAGCTGCGGAACACAAGTAGCACTGACAAAAATGTTGAACATTAAGATTGGCAGCCAAGATAGTGATCGCGTCTTTTCATGGTATCAGCCGAGACAGTGGTTTATACTTGAATTCAGAAAGTAATGTTTTCCATTAATAGCTAAACTGCTTACAACAAGCGAATGCGTGACGCTGTGTACTTCAGTGGCCACATATGCTGTTCAATTTGAACCACCATTCGTAATTATCGCTTCCTGCGTTTGCTGTTAATTCGGAAGAGCTGTGAACGTTATCTATTAGCTACAAATTCGCGTGATTTGTGGTATGCTTTTCGGGCAGAGTACCGTGAACATATGACACTTTCATAGTGCGCTGCTGGACTGCTTTAACTTAGTTGTGCATGTTCGTTTTTATTACACAGCTGGCACCTCTTGACGACTGTTCAATATAATGTCGAACTTCATACACATTCACAGCACCTTCACAAACATCGGTGGTCTTCAACAGGGTTTTGGGATTTGTGTCTTTTAGATGGCGAACTTTATGGTCCAAGCTAATAAAAAGGAGAGTTCAAAAAGCACGGGCAGCATATTTGCGTAGTCAGGACATCCTGCAAGGAAAGAACTAAAGAAAGAAACGACAACATCGCAAAGCCAAGTAACCGACCTTCGAGCAGCGATCGCAGTCATAGCCGCTGTTGGCGCCGCCTTCGGCGTATAACATTTCATTAATCTTCATTTCTCGCCTTAGCGGTCTAAGTTCTATTTGCATACAATGCTAATACCACTGTTTACAGAAACGAATGTCTCGAGATGCCAAGACCCTGCAACTGAAATGCTGTTTGTTTTTCTTCTGATGCGCGATCCCCTAATGCATCTTACATAACTGCTTTGGCGCACGCTTCCTAGCAGAGATAGTGCTTTAAGCGTGAGGGCTTTGAGAGAACGCTCTAAATTTCACCGATGATATGAAGCACTTAACTACTGTCCTAAGGCGCCTATGCTTTTCTTTTGACTCTGGCGTACTTCTCTGTCGTAGCCGAATGAGTTGTTTTGTGGGGTTTTACGTCCCAAAACCAGTTCTGATTATGAGAGACGCCGTAGTGGAGGGCTCCGGAAATTTCGACCACCTGGGGTTCTTTAACGTGCACTGACATCGCACAGCACACGGGCCTCAACATTTCGCCTCCATCGAAATGCAGCCGCCGCGGCCGGGATTCGATCCCGCGACCCTCGGATCGTAGCCGAATGAGAGGACTCCGCTTAAACATTTAGTTACACCAGATACGTACTCTTTAACGCTAGGGGTAATATTGCTGTGCGTGAAACATGCCTATAGAAACATATCCAATCGGCGCCGTGCCAAATGCATGTAATATTAATTGTTCGGATGGTGCCCCGCCACGGTGGGCTAGCGGCTATGTGCTATTCGGCTTCTGATCCGCGGGGTCCCGGGATCGAATCCCGGCCGCGACGGCTGCATTTCGATGGAGGCGAAATGTTGAGGCCCGTGTGCTGTGCGATGTCAGTGCACGTTAAAGAACCCCAGGTGGTCGAAATTTCCGGAGCCCTTCGCTACGGCGTCTCTCATAATCATGGCGTGTTCTTGGGATGTGAAACCCCAGAAATGAATCAATTGTTCGGAATGTACACTCACTCACTCTTGACCTACTCAGCTTTTTCCCCATTACCCACCACAGAAAAAAAAAAAAAAAGCAGTGCTGGAGACTCTTCTTAAGGAGTAACTTTTATTCCAGATTCAGTTAAGTTACGGACAGTTCACTATTAGACTGTGTATACGTGGTCGCTGTTCACTGTTGCGATATCGGTAAAAAGAAAAAGAATGGGTGTGGGGGCTGTCTGTGCGGCGTGTGAGAGCCTAGGAGTATAATACGAAGCCTCTGGAACACGGTTAAAACTTAAAACATGCAGGTACACTCCTGTCAGAAGGCACTTCCGGCGCTCGCATTATTATAGAAGTCGCACGTGTCTTTTGCAAAACTCTTCACGTACATGCTACGTGTTTATCAGGAAAAGGATAGGAGCTTCACTCTCTTTCACAAAGTCCGGTTACATCAACCTTGTCGAAAAACGACGAAATTTGGAGGAGCAATTTTTTCGCACCCTGTACCTCAACAGCTCAACTGATGCGATCGCCTTGTGCGAGATAGGGTAACACACCTTTACTTAGCGCGCGTCAAGCACTACACGTAAACCGAACGCGCAATCGACAGTCGCTACAGGAACGACGTACATCGATTCTCACCTCCGTCTCCTCGTCGTTCCACGGCGAGAGGCGAACTCCGGCGGCATCTTCGTTCCAGGGACACCGGCTCTCCGCTTCTCGACACCGCGCGATCATCGCCACCGCTTAGCGCCGCACTCGTCGTCGTCAGCTGGCGCCGACAGCCGCGGCACGGTCTCATCGACGGTCGACGATCGCGCGCTCGTCCCATATTCCGCCGGCACCAAGCAGCAGCGTGGTACGTGCGATCCCTCCTCTTAGGGTAAGCAATCTCCGAGGCAAGCACTCGACTTCACCGTTGCAGCGGCGTCGCACCGCGACGGTGGTCACTGCGGTGGCGGCAGCAGCCGGCCAAGCGCATCCCGTATCCACAAGCGCCGGCACATCCACCGGAGGGCGCACTACCGCCACTACTCTTCTGTACGCGACGTGCGTCCGCTGCTGCCGCTGCTTTGCTCCCAGGTGCAGCGGTAATCATTTTCTTTTTCTCCCCGCGCCGCCGGGCAGTTCACTGAGCAAGAGAGAGAAAGGACGAGAAAGAAATAAGGGCCAGTCCGCGAGAAACTTTTCTTTCTCTCTTTTTTTTTTCTTCCACCTCGAAGCATCGACGTCGGGTGACTCCTCCGGTTCGTCCGCCGCTCTTCTTCCTGCAGAGAGGAGGAGGTCCGCGACCGTTCCTGTGCGTGCGTGTGTGTGTGTGTGTGTGTGTGTGTGTGTGCATGTAAATCGCCACACTGGTGTATACCGTTAACCGAGTCCCCCCTTAGGCCGACTGCTCCCGGTATTTTCTACGGGAAAGGGAAAGAAGGAAACACCTGCCTCTCGCTTCTGGTGGAGATCCAGCAGTGACGTTTCTGTCATTGCAGGATCGTTGTCCTTGGTGCGAGATTCCATTTCGTAGATGTAGAGAAAAAGGTGGAGGGAGGGAGGGGGAGGAGACAGTCCCGCTAAGCCGGGCGGATTGCGCGGTGCTCTCGTTTGGGTCCTGGCCGATAAGTGCGACGGCTTTCGAGGGGCTGGCGATATAAACGCTGCCTGAATGGCAAAGGCGCAGGAGAAAGTGAAGCTGCGTGTGTATATGCAGTACCAGGGACGCTTCTGCAATACAAAACTGCGCAGGAGTTTCCTGCGAGGCGCGCGCGCGACGTGTGCACCGGTGACTGTGAATATGCAGTGAGCGATGAAGTGTTGGACGTGATACTTGCTATGCGGGGCGGTCGTCCCCGACGAGGAAAACGATTTCCGTTTCCACAGAACAACTGCGTGCCGTACCTGTTAGTAGCGATGGATCAATTTAATGTTCTGATAATGCCGACAAGCGATTGACCCTAATACTCTTCAGCAATTGCTTCACCGCACCTCTTGACACTTCCGTTGGAAAAGAGAGAGAGAGAAGAAAAATAAAATAAAGAAAGGAGAAGAATCCTCGAGTACAAAGAGTATAATAATAAAGTTGCCGAAGTGAAACGTAGCACCACACTGGGTATTGAGGAGTCCATTTCAGTCGCTTCCTGCTTATCGTTTCTTCTTTAACACGTATAGGCACCTTAGTCGAGCGTATAAGCCGTCTGCACTGCGTTATCATGCGTTATCAATCACTGAGCAAAGTGCGCTCAGCCACAGAAGGGCGGCGTAAAAGCTAAAATAGTTAAACACATCGTACTACAAGCACATTTTTTAAATGCTGTTCTTATACTCGCAAATATGTCGTGCTGTTGCCGAGTTCACTTCAGCTTAGCTCATCTTGTTTTTACAGGCTTAGCGGCTTCACCTTGCTCCGCCGACTACAGCCAACATAATGGCCTGGCATGTAAGGTGTACTCCTTCAAGACGCATCTATACCGCTACTTGCTAAATCAGTGGAAGAGTTCCTTAACTCTTCTCTGAAGCGCGATTTAGGCAGTCTGTAGTTTAACGTTTGGCATGCACGCGCGGCTAGTTAGACGATACTACAAGCAACGCCTGCACTTGGCAAAGCCAAATTTCCACGACGCCCATAACGCAAGCGTACGGTGCCTCCGGGCACTATGATACCGGCCGTTCTCGCCACGCTAATGCTGTGTGTTCATTATACTTGCATAGTATAACCTTGAGTCGAGTGCTGATGACAGTTGCGCTGGGTATTTAGAAATTTAGTTGAGCAACTCCTGATTTGCCATGTATGCTGACCGTATGAATAAATTATTATTCCTACCCTGCACGGATCGAAAGCTTTCTTTCTCTATTCAGCATGCCAAAAAAGCAAGAATCGCCAATACACGGCACAGCTTAAACGCGCTTGAAAATTCTATGTGCTACTGTCACATTCATGTAAACGAGATCTAAGGTTGTTCTCACACCCGCATTCGGGGATAATCCTTGGAAGTTCGGTGGGCAGTTGTGAAAGGCCATTGCGCCTTCCTTAGGAATGCGGAAACGTTTACTCCCTGCATCGTTCAGCGTCCATTGACGACCACTTCCGATTTCCCCTGTTGCCGTTAACCGTGCCTAACTGCCCGCAGCAACTGGTAAAATGTAGCTATACATAACGCGCACTATAGACGGCGTCGCCTGCCGACCGAACACTAATCACGCGTCTGGACCTCTCACTCACCTCTAGTCTTGCGTTGACGATTACACTCCAATCAAACCTAGAGAGCGCGTAGCTGCGCGGAAGCAACTTTCTTGCGCCGTGGAAGGTCGCGCGTGGTCTCCTATCCACCGTGTGTTGACGACTGTCTTGCTGGACAGGATTGTTCTTTTGTATATGGCACGCCGCCTTCTGTCGTGGAACGGGCACCGTGGCGACGACGCTCGTCAAGGAAACGAGATTATATCCGCGCTTAGGAACAAAAAGCGCCAGTCCGTGTCCCACCGTTTCCATCCTGTATTTTCGTGCCCTTTCCACGCTTTATTATTTCTCCTTTCTTTCTCTCTCCGCACCATCGTGGTGTCCGGCGCAGTAGGCCGTGAGCACAATTGCGGACTCTGAAACGTCGCGCTCGCGCGGCCGGTGGCAGTTCTGGACCATTGCCGATAATTGTGCAGTGTGAAGGCGCCGTCGCTGGAAGCACGGGAACGACTCGTTGTCTTTATTATTAGACTCGACTCGTTCGCAATGTGAAGTACGCGTGTATGCATAACCAGATTTAGTTTTGAGGGCACACCATGTAACTCTTGTGGCTGCTGTCAGCGGTGTGTCATCGATCATGCATGTCTCTGGAAGACTACTTCCCAAGCCAAGGATCCATGCATGAAGTAGGCGCAGCGTGTTTTCGTATTTGGAATTGTCGTTGTAATGGTCAAAATGGTCGTGCGTCGTCGTGTCATGGCTACACACAAACATGTGTCTTAACAACAACAACAACAACAACAACAACAACAACAACAACAACAACAACAACAACAACAACAACAACAACAACAACAACAACAACAACAACAACAACAACAACGACGACGACGACGACGACGACGACGACGACAACAGCTGCTGATACTACTACTACTACTACTACTACTACTACTACTACTACTACTACTACTACTACTACTACTACTACTACTAGTAACTACTGCTACAATACTTCTAGTACGTCTCCGTCGTCGTCGATGGGACAGTTATCGCTTTTGTAGGTGGGATTTGCGATCTTTATACATTTTCCACATCACAGTATGAATGTTCTGGTGTACCTAAATGTCATCCTTGCTGCTGGAAGTCGTCTTGAATGTCTAAAGGCACCAGGCTTTGCAAAGCGAGAGTAAAGTGCTACCGATAAGCACACATCCGAGCACAGGTCCTGCACTTGGGCTAAAAAAAAAAAAAAAAAAAGTAGCGCTGCTTGTGACCTTCTAGCAATAGCCCGATTTTTCGTATGTAGCTTATTTCTCTTAATTGTACCGCCTGTGGTGAGCCGCGGAAAACAGTGAGCCTCTGGAACGACGCCACACCCACATATATCTGAAAATTTCGAGCCAAGAAAGTTGCTTCTCGCTTTCTCTCTCCGCATGTGTACAGTCGTTACCCTGGCGCATTCTTTAGTATGCAACGCCTTCATTCTTTCTTTTGTAGATTGTTCCTAATAGGCTCTCCCATCTTTCGCGAAGGCTGGCCTTGTCTCTCTTTTTTCAGGAAACATTAAGACGTTGGCGCTAAGTACAGGGCGGGATGCATATTCATGTCAGGACCGTTCGTCAGTCAGATAGAGCAACAGATAGGCATTGATTTATTCCGCATTCGGAGCACGTTTTGTCCTGCATGAGTAGAAATAAAACATTCACTTCATTCAACCGCTGTATTCAACTGCTGTTCCTTTATTGGCGCAGTGGTTGTTGTGCTGGCAGAAAGTTTCAGAAGTAAAATAAGCGCTTGCCACCGTCTTAAAGCACGCCATCAGCGTAGTAGTGAAGGAGAAGTGTCACGCTGAAACATTAGGTTTGAGCGCGCCGCAGAAGCAGGTTAAAAAAAAAAAGTAAAGTAAAGCCAGTTCCACGCCTGTGAAATCTGACTAAACAGTGGTGCTCGGGCAAGAGTGTCGAGTTCACTATCGCTATCACGTAGCACTATCGTTGTCACTATTGCGATCATGTATACCAGAGGGCTGAGGGCAATGTTGTCATAGTGGGTAAAGTGCAACCGCAGGTCCGGTTTTCCCTTCTGCGCTACCCCAGGATCCTACTATCTATCTATCTATCTATCTATCTATCTATCTATCTATCTATCTATCTATCTATCTATCTATCTATCTATCTATCTATCTATCTATCTATCTATCTATCTATCTATCTATCTCTTGCGCTTCGCTTAATCACTATCATGTAGCAGTGTGGGTATGGTGCGTCAAGGGCAAGAGAGGGTCCACTTTTTCCTTCTGCGTTCCAGCTCCGCTGTTAACTGCGAATGCCGCTCCGTATACGGTTTTACCTGGACCTCTGTTCAACAGCTGATCTGTTAGCAGAAAGAAGGCGGTGTTGTGGAGACAAACCCAGCCACAGTGATGGAAATGAAGGAAACGTGACTCTAAGAGACAGAAACGATATATCGAAATACACGCCCTAACAGTACTTTCAATTACTAGCCTTAATCCTGTGTGACGTCATGTTTCAGAAGTTGTCACTTCATTTCCGCTACAGGCAGGGCCAGTTCCTCGTTTATGGGTGTACAGAAAAGAGAAGTGCAAACACGCTGGCAAGTGAAGAGAGGGCCTATGCATTATTCAACAACGCAGGAAAAACGCATGCATTCGAGTTTATAACTGCATAGTAAACAGCAAAGTGAATGTTTTAAAAGGTGCTTGAAAGGCAGGTTAAGAAACCACATAAATCTTTCGATACGGGCTATCATGATTTCGGTTTCTAAATTTGTAAATATGCATCACTTAACATGTCAGCGCAAACGAAGACATTGACAAGAAAGACCGACACCGGCGCCATTCGCCTTCCTTGTCCGTTTCTCAGCTAGCGTTATCTATCTAGATATTCAGGGATGCATATTCACTAAGTAGCTGGTCTTTCCGTTTTACATCAGTTATAGATGTATAGGCAGAGCTAGTAGTCGGTACTGCCATCTCCGAAATTTCAATCCGCTGCTTTCAGAAGTCTAGTTGAAAGTTTACTCGCGCATGTTCCCGCCACCCACGGCTACACAAAAAAGCTTCTAAGAGGTTCTCTTACCGTCACCACTTCATCCTTGCACATGCATTGCAAGCGTGAGTAGGTATTAGTTTTCTTACACCCAACCCACCCAGCATTTCCGAAATGGGCTGAATGCGCTCAGCGTCCAGGAATACCATGCCGACCCACGTATTACTATAGGACTGGTTAGCGCTGACTCGGCTAGATAACTTTGTCTAGGTATGGTCAAACTATTGCTGTTGTTGTATGGTGTTGCTTCTTTATTTGAAAATGTCTGTTATAGTGCTGCACTGTATTGCTGGAATTATAGATAGTTTTTGAATAACCTCGGCCACTCACTGTTGTAACAGAGGCATTGTCTTCCACTTCAATTTAATTATTGAGTTGGTAACCTCTCGGTAACGCACTTAGTTGGTGGGGCCTGATTAAAAAAAAAAGGAAGATCGTTGGGATCTTTCCAGGTTGCGGCCAAACAAGCTCGTCTATCTCATCACACGTCTAGTTTCTTCTTTTTCTACTCCGCTCAAACATGCATGGTAGAAAGAGTGCCGCGAAGTTGAGCTCAATAGTAATTGAAATTATGCCATACACTTGCACTGGCCGCGCGACCTACATTCGTTATGCCTTCAGCGCGGTGGTTTCATCTATATAAGCAAGAGAGAGCCAGCTGGTTTCTGAATTATGGTCTCAAAGGTGCCCCATATGTCCAAGAGCCCGGCTGAGTGGCTGAACTATGGTAAATACATGGATTGGCGAAGGAATGATATCACACCATAAGCAAATAGACAATATGGGTCGGCGCTTATAAAACCAGGCCTGAGGCACGGTCGTGTCTGAGGAAAGGGCGGAAGGGGGTAGGGAGGGGGGAAGGGGGAAGGGTAATATTTGCCCACAAGGCGGGTGAAGTAAGGGTGTACGTGTGTGTATATATTCGGAACCTTACGTAGCTATACCTTAAACGCGGAAGTAGTTAGCTCAAACTTCGCTCGCTCGCTCACGCAAATATTACATCGCCGGTCCATTGACTTTTTACTTGCGACTACTAGACACGGCTGATTGGTTTAGGTGAATTTTCTCAACAATAACCTCGACGGGCACAAATGGGTATCTGGTCTACATAACCGAAAACCAGACCACTCTGAAGTCATGAAAACGATTCTACAGTATTGCACGCGAGGGGCCGACCAGCCAGTCGTGCACAGTTATTCGTTTGCTCAGAACGTGGGCCGACTTGGCTGGCTAGTTTAATGCCGTTGCTTCACGCTCAAATATCAAACATTCTGTACGACCGCTGCTGTCTTGCCATGAAAACTCGGATAGCCGACTCTTTGTATGAAAAGTATCGGTTTCATCGGCCTGTTTTCGTGTCTGTTACAGGCAGGTTTAGATGAACGGTCTAAATGGAATGTTATTACCATTTCAATAATTTCTTAGTTTATTTTACGAACGCGACAAATGTGAACGAAATATATTGTAGGTGTTCGTTAAGCAACTCAGCGGGGGATTCCTACTACAAACCCAAGTTAAAGGTTTTGCTCCGATACAGTGCTGTGTGCTACACTCAAACGCGCGCCTAAAACGGAGAAACCTCGAGCACTGGAAATGGCAGGTTAATGTCGCTGTCAGCTATAATATGTTTCAGGTATGCGAGTAATTGCTATATTCGTTGTTATGCTTAGTCGCACATCTCTGCCGACAACTGCAGAGGAGTTTCAGGCTTGTTGGTAGTATTGCAGTCGCTTCTTTCTTGGTCTTCAACAGCACGCATATTGAGATGTACGTATGGTGAGGGTGTCACTTTGCTTTCGTGAGCGGCATTTGCAGGTCTCCTTCGCGCGAGCTTAGCATGGAATCTTTGCTTGTAATGTCTGATGTTCGATCAAACTGTCGAACACTTTAAACTGTCGAACACTTCTGGGGCGTGAAATCCCAGCAAATATTATCATTATTATTATCTTGCAAGAGCTAGCACTACGTCATAAACGCTCATAGCCAACGATAACGGCAACATGTAAGGTACTGAAGAAAATCCTATTCATTCGCTATACGCCTTTTCATGCTTGTTAGTACTGGGCGAAACCCCTTCAGAAACGCTAGGTGACATGACTGTCGCTGTTTGCCGTAGATACTGTAAATAATGAAAGTGTTCATTACCCTATAGAATTCAGTAAAAATAAGAACAAAGCGCATCACAACCAGAGAACAGCCGTATATTTCTGTATCACCAGCGTCAGAAAAATTTTATTTCCTCTCCCAAAGCGCCTCTTCAAATTTGCTTCTTAAAGAAATGGAGGGAAAAATTCTTTGAAAAAATGTCACTGCCTGCCCTTCGCGAGATGCCTAAAATACCTGCCACATTCTTGAAGATAAGTACGGAGTAGAAATTGACAGTACTTTCCCTCGGAAACAACGGGTGTACGCTGGAGACACATCTCTTTATTCCTCGATATCGTTGTCAAAGAGAATAAAAGAATAGCATTGCTCCTTCCTCTTGCCTTTTGTCAAGGTGCACAAAAGATTGAAAACGGAGCTTTCTTTTTGACCGAAGCGAAGCTGTTCATGTTACTATAGTAGACAAGCTCGTCTTTCGACATGAAAAAACACACACACAAGAAAAGATCTCCATGGATATCGACATGAAAGGACGGGCAAAGAAAAGTCGGCTGCTGCTTGGATTTCGGAGCTCACAGGATTGAGCAGAACAATGAAAAAAAAAAAAAGAATATTGCGCAAGAGAAGCAATGCGGGCAAGTCAGTTGTCTTGTCATTCTCCTCCTGTGTCCTTTCAGGTTGTCTCATCTCACCGAGCGTTCCTGCAAGCGAGTCGAAGCTGATGTTTCCAGGAGCTCTACGTTTATCCGCCTTTTGAGTGCGACATAGGGACTTCCCTTCGATCCGCCTACGAGTTCAGAAATGCGAGCCGACGCGCAAAACAGTCGCTCACGTCAGTCGTCATTCAAGCAGAGTGCCATGCAGAATGCCACCGGCTCAGAAGCCGAGATGCCAAGAATGGATCCAAGCCAAGATGAAAGGGGAATGGCTTCGAACGCCGGCACGTGTTTTCGCCTTTGTAAGCGTGCGGGTGGGATCCTAGATAGTGAAGAGCTCTGTACAAAAGTCGTTTTGTTTGCCGCCGAGCTTTTGCTTACTTGAGTGGAGTCTCTGAACTGCAGTGGCGTGTAAGAATATGCGCCTGCTGAGGTCGTTGCTGAGTTGCTGTGTGCGTACAGACTGCCCGCAAGTCACTGACTAGCATGTCTGCACGCCACCGAATGGTGCTTTTGTTCACGATAAGAACATATTGGTAATAAGAAAGCGTCGCAAGTATACTTCGAATGTCTTAAGACTGTGTCGAGCAATGTAAGCCGATGCAAGCGCAAGACAAAAAGAAAGATAAATGAAAAAGCCCCGGGAGTCCATAGCTGTCGCTTATAGGCACATGCGAAAGCCTTACAGCTTTACCGAGGGGTTGGAGTGCTGTAGTTCGTGCGCTCGAGTTTTATACGTATGTTCATATATCGTTCATTTCTCAATCCCAGTCTGTCAAGTGTGGCGCATACCCGAATATTCTTGGCCGAGTAGTGCTGGTATAGCAGTGCTACACGTGACTGTATTGTAATTAATCACGACGTAAATGACAAGCATGTCAAATTATTGACGTCATCACCTATCAGTATGTCAGCCGCACATTCGTACCCTTTGATGCCAATATTGGTGTATACCAAGCGAACAGGATGCGAGTTTTCAATTTCCATAACGTTTCTATTACATTTCGCAGCATAACTTTATTCAAGGTTCCCTTCCCATGATACGCATAACGCTTTCGCCTTAACAGACCGTGGGCATCTGTAAACAGTTGCTCGACATTGAGCTCCTCTTTGCATTAATAGTGGTCACACAAGACAAAGCCAGCCGTTTGACGAAAAGTAACCGGGTTTACATGGTTAACGGTTTATCGTCGGGTTAACCGATCAATTGCCCACACATACCAGCGTAATTTAAAAGAGTACTGACACGAATTTGAGACATTTTCGTATTATTGCTTTAAATGAAAGCACTGATGCCCGACAACCCTAAAAAGAGTACGGTGGTGCCTCAGTAAGCAATAAATATATTTTTAATACGACTACCTTAAATATGTACTTTCGTTTTCGATTTCGAGGGGACGGTATCGTAGTGACGTGCCAACACAGTCGGACGTAGGTCTAGGCAACTTGGAGACAGGTAACTTGTGATGGAGTGGCAGCAAGTCTGTCGGCTGCTGTCAGTTGCACGTGTTGGGCGCAAACAACGATGATTTAATTGTCGTCCAAGGACTCTGACAAGCGATTTGAACGATTTTTAGGTGACTGCATTCACACGTCATCGTAATGTCCATTGCGGTGAGGCTGGCTTGCAGATGCTGGGCGACGAAACCCTTAAAAACCAAATTAAAACACTTTATACGTGTTTCCTGGCTGCGCTGTGCGGAGAGCGTCAACAATGAATGCCAAGGACATGAAAAATGTCCCTTTTGCACCGTCTCAAAATCTCGTATTCGCACTCCTTCAAGATGGAACGTGGATATCTGAAGAGTAGCACATCGGTCAAAGAGCACACATTGTAGTATAGGCATATTCTTAACCTTACTGACCACGACAAAGACCTGTCTTGCTTTATCTTCCTGCCTATCGTATAACCCTTATTCCGTGAAGGGCGGGGAACCAAACCTCTGTCTCTTACTATCCTTGCTGCCTATTCTTTTTTTCCAGCGTACAGTAGACAGCTGTTACAGTAAACAGTACAGTTGTTCCTTCTGCAAACGTAGTTTATCACTGGTAACCGTGCACTTACGTAACACTTAGTTTTCTTTATTCGCAGGCCAGTTCTGCTGGTAATCGATAAAACCTTTAGGCTCCCTCGGATAATTTCCTCGCAGAATTTCTTTATGTGGTATCTTCTGCACAGGTAGGAAACCTATCTACCCTTATCACAACGACGGGCTTTCTTTCCTAGGGAGCTTTGGCAAGCTCCAACCTCTGTTATCAAGCAAAGCAGCTCGGGAGAGTCCAGCACGCGGCCAGAGTTCAAGGAATTCTAGATTTAGGACGCCTCTAGAATATTTGCACCCACTCGTCTGTAGCACAAAGCTACAAGGAAATCCATGCAGATTTCTCAGAGATGAAAGCTTCTTAGTCGACGAAAAACTCGTCCTGGTACGGTGTTCGAACTCGGGACGAACACCTGTCCGGGACGCTAGCTCAACCAATTGAGCTCCACTTCGGGGATTCCGCAGAACTCATTTGCCATAGATACATATTCTCGCTCTGTGTCTCTTTGGCACCGGCGCTACTCACCGAGCTGTAGTTGCTCTATGCTTACTCGTATGCAGCCACCGCGCCGGCATTGCAATTCATGCATCACACGGTTCACATGGTGGCCTCTATACACCGTGTCCCGGTATACAACGCACCGTTCCGCGGTGATCCTCACTGGTCGATCAATTCTGCTCGTGAATGCTGAATTGACCAATCAGAGTCTCGGTATTAGCGAGAGATTTATCAATTCTGCATGTCAAGGCAAAATTGGCCAATCAGGGAGGACAAACGCGGAATAGTATTCGTACTCCGTGCTACGGTATAAGTCCCATGGCCAATCCGTGCCTCTGTCCTCACACACACACACACACACACACACACACACACACACACACACACACACACACACACACACACACACACACACACACACACACACACACACACTTTCTCGCACTCTCTCTCTCTCCCTCCATCCCTCCTTTAATATCTATGGCCTGCAAGTCGCACACGTATACAGTGCATACATCGACTAGCAGTCAACGCCGGCGACGTGATTCGGAAACGTCATCCAAGCGTTTTCGGCGGCTCGAGGCAGGCTTGCGCGTTCCTTTCGAGGCGATGCTATCAAGTACACGTAGATTCGACAAACTCCGCCGACGACGACGTTACAAGGACAGTGCGTTCTGTCTCAACGGAGCTGCTTATCGTGTGCGTGGCACTGGATGAATTAAGAAGAGCTGCGGCGCCGTTCTGTCTTCATTTTATTTTCCTCGGTATGAACAATTGGAAAAATATAGGATGGCATGAAGTAAGCGACCTTGGCGTGCGGAGCCAGAAGTGCTCGCGCTGTTCGGCGTCGGTATCTTAAATCTCCGTTGCACGCAGCGCTTTGTTATGTGCAGCGATGTAGAAGCTGTGCCTTAGCTCGCAGCAGACTAACGAGACAGACAGACAGACAGACAGACAGACAGACAGACAGACAGACAGACAGACAGACAGATAGATAGATAGATAGATAGATAGATAGATAGATAGATAGATAGATAGATAGATAGATAGATAGATAGATAGATAGATAGATAGATAGATAGATCACACACACTTCATGCAGGCCATGGACCTGGAGTTGTAGCGCAAGTGACAGGCTTAAAGCATGAATTGTTAGCCGCATGCGAACAGGCCGTAACAGCGCTCGGGCGTGCGCGGCGTTCGTGTACCGCCTATAGGACTGGTAACAGTGAGCGTTACTTGGAATCGTTCTTATGTAGAGCGTATCCGTCTCGAGTCACCAGGAGGAGCGGAACGATTACTTTTCTTTTCTCTCCATCTGGTTTGTCCTGTCTGATTTCTTGCTCCACGTATCACTCGCTCTGCATTATTTTCCCCTCCTCTCGCCAGGCTCCTATGTTCTCACTTTTACTTAGTCGCTCTGCAGTCCTGGACCTTGAGACCAAGGTAGGAGATTACAGACTGCTTCGCCCAACCTGGCGAGCCTTTTATTTTCCAAACTTCATTTCCCAATGTGCAGTGCAAAACCGAGTGTGCGAGGATACAGACGATAGCGCGAATGCGATTCATGTCGCTTTATTTTTTTCACTTCTTTCCCTCCCCTTGGCGCGCACGACACAGCAGGCGAATCTCTTCTTAGAAGCGGACCTGGGACTAGCTACTCGTTCGTATTCTGAAAGAGTTCTCTGTGCAACGGGAGTAATCCGTTCTTTTTACTGTTTCGTTGCTAGTGTGCCGCGATACGTCGCTACGACCGTCCACTTATATAGATTCCTCTTTTTATTCCCGTTCATTCACAGCCTGCTTCGAAGAAATCCGCCCACAGCAGCGAGACGGGCGCGCGACGAGTGAGGGCAAATAACGACGGACCCCTAGCTTGCGTCAAGGTCGGTGGCACGGCTCCGTGAATGCGAATTTACATAAGACGTCTCCGTTTCCCGTCAGCGATGAAAAGAGCTTTGCTCGCGCCTGAATGGGATCCGACAGTACAGTGCAGCTGGCTGTCTGCTGGCACCGTTTGTTGACAGGGTCGCGGTGCAATGGGATTCGTCGACACTCCCTCTCTCTCTTTTATTTTTCCGTTTCGTGATAAGCGACACGCTTTATAGGGGCACCAAGCATACGAAAGTGCCCTGAGTGGGTGGGAAGCAAATGCTGATTAAGCCTGATTAGTGATCAAAACAGAAAGAAATAAGAAGGCACCCCCAGGCGTTTTCAGAGCATGCAACACCGTCACAACGTGTAAGGTGGACAGTGCTCCTCCTCCTCCTCCTCCTCCTCCTCCTCCTCCTCCTCCTCCTCCTCCGTTTTGTTGATGTCCTCCTTCCCCTATTCTCTTGCTACGCTTCCTACTTTTCTGCTTTTCCCTTCTTTTTGTTTTTCCTCTGCTGCTCCCCATTCTCCTCATTATTCTGCCTTTTCCCCCTTTTCCACCTTTTTCCTTCCTTCAACTTCTTCATCTCATCCTCCTCCTTCACTTGTTCCGACCTCGTTTCCTCTTTATCCGCTTCTTTTTCTTCTCTTTCTTCTTCTCCATGGTCCTACTTTTTGTCTTCTTCGTCACACCACTCACCAGGCGTGGCTGAACACACAGGGTGCCTAACCAGGCGGCAAGCGGCGATTGGTTGGTGGAAGGCGGTATGTGTCATCGCTCCTATTGGGCAACGCTCAATTCCGAGCTGGCGAGGAGTGGGCAGCTTGTCAACATACAGTCAAACACCTTTATAACGAAGCGCTCAGGAGCTTGGAAACACTTCGTTGTATTGGTCACATCGCTATCACGGTCGCCTACCGCATCGGTCGTTGTGAGGCTGGGACATAACCGTCCCTCCGTTATACCGCGGTCAGTGCCGGTCATTTTGTCCAAGTGGCGTTCGTTGTGAAGGCGTATAACTGTACTGTCTTCCAGCGACGACACCCGTTCAGGCGAGAGAAAAAGGCGAAATGCCAAACCTCAGCAAGTGCGCGCGCAGAGGCGACCTTCGCTGTTTAGAGCAAGCTTAGAGCATCTATAATTTCCTCCATTCACATCGACTGCTTATTTTTTTTCTTTTTCGCTTGCATTTGACTCTGACTTCCGGGTGAGGACCTGCTTCACTTGATGTCGGGACGTTCTTCATACTTCGCTCCATGAAAGCCGAGATTCTCGCGTGTAGGCACATGTTCGTTCAAGGCTTACTGATCCTTGGCCTTGGAGAGTGTCAACAACGGCGCCTTCACGGCTACGATAAATTGATTTCATGGTACCAAAACTCTGCCAGGAAAGTCCGGATATTTGGTACATGTACAGCTGTCGTACGCTTAGAGCCAGTACTGCGAAAGTGTATGTGAGTGATACGTGTAATTGATTGCCTTCTGGGGTCTTACTGGTTTTGAGTTCCAAAAACCACGATATGATTATGAGAGACGGCGTAGCAGAGGACTTCGGAAATTTCGACCAGCTAGGGTTCTTTGACGTGCACTGACATCGCACTGTACACGGGGCTCAACATTTCGCCTCTATCAAAATGCAGCAGCTGTGGCCAGGATTGGATCCCGCTACTGATGAGGTGTAATAATAATAATAATAATAATAATAATAATAATAATAATAATAATAATAATAATAATAATAATAATAATAATAATAATAACGTTATCAATATTACAGTCCTTTTAGGTAACGCTAAGGCCGCTTATACGTCGTACGTTCTCAGTCGATTGCGCTGTTCGCGCGACTCTGGCGATGCGCCCGAGATTTTAGGCCATTCTATACAGCCATATTACAACCTACCATCAAATACATTTAGGCCTGTCTACAGCCAAGTCCCTGAAACTTATTTGAAATTTTAATGCCATTGTCACACCTCATCACCGAACTGGTACTCCGTGGCCAAATCTGGCCCTTGCGCCATTAAAACGTAGTTATCAATCAATCAACCGAAATATTGAATTAATCCGGGACGGTCGGTAATATATTTACAGGGGTCAAATGCAAAACCTTTCATGCAGGAAGGCTTCGCTTGCACGTCCAGGAACACCAGGTAGTCCATATTAGGTTGGAGTCTCCCATTAAGGGGTGCTTCAGATTTCTGTATGGCCGTGTCAAAACACGGAACTAATTTTCTTCCGAATGTCTCGCGGCGGTCTCGGCATGCACTTACTGCTTTTACGTGGGCTTTACTTTTGTTTATATATGTTCTTAAGTAATCATTTCTTCTATTCTTAAAGAAAAAGCCCTTTAATGGCCATATCTAGTTGTGGGTATTCCACTTGCTCGGAGAAATCTGGCATCATCATCACCGTACCAATCAATATCAATAAGAAGAAGAAGAGGCGTTTCGGTGAGTGCAGATTTTCGGGTGCGTAGCGACGGCATGCTTCAGTCGGTGATGACAGACATTGATATCTTCCGCTTGTAATCTAGAAAATTGATAACGGTAGTGAAGCGGATTGAAGTTACTCGTATAGCGCAAGTGCACTTTATGAACATGTTATCGCAATTGCGAACTGCATGATTGAATACGGTGTCTTGAACGGAAAAACGCAAATTGAGACACCGCGAAAGTAAGACAAGAGGACGAACGCCACTACCAACTGTGGTAGTGGTGCTCGTCCTCTCGTCTTATTTTAGCGGTGTCTCAACTTGCGCCTTTCCTTCCCAAGACGCTTCACTATCTAGCCCCTCGAAAAGTGCTTCTGAATGCAGTGTGCTTACCTCCTTTTCAATAGCGCCCAAGAGTTATTCGCACGTACTCGTTTTTAATCATTGTCCACAGTGCTAATCTTTTGGGAAGAGGCATTTTGTGACAGATTTCTTTTGCGTTGTAAATGGGAATTTTGAAGAAGAACAGGCAAGCAAGTGCTTGCGAGGAACCTGATAAATTCTAGTACTAAAGTCGCATAAATGAACTGGGTGCACTTATGCGCGCGGTATCAAACAAATAAGTATAAAGCGTTCTTACCGTCAATGACGGTTGTTCCTGTTGATAATAGCAGCCAACTGGAACATGGCAAGATGGCAGAAGAAAGAAAGATAGAAGAGTGAATTTACGCTTGCCAGTGTAATTTCATTACGGCAACCGCAATAAGATATTGACATTTCTGACTATATATATATATATATATATATATATATATATATATATATATATATATATATATATATATATATATATATATATATATATATATATATATATATATAATGGATTTCCGAACTTCTCAACACACTATAAATTGCCCAGACCTCGTCCTCGTATAATAACACGAGCCGCGTTCTCGCCCTCAGTAAATTGGAATAACAACCTCTCGGTGGGCGCTTTTCAAGCATCGTAATCCATTTCCTGGTTCTCGTGCAAGATCTCTTTACCGTCGGATTCGCTGGCATGCAGCAGATGTAATATCTCTCGAATTTCTGAAAAAAAATGTAAACTTCTTACTTGATCCGCGCTCAACTAATTAATGACGTCTCTTTACCCGTGTACGTTTACTTCATGCGTTTGCACACAAAGACAGTAGCGGACGCACAAGTGTTGAAAACTATACACATACCTACGTAGTTACGTAGCGGTACTCCGGCAAATTTAATGAAACCTGTGGGCTTTCGTAAGCTTCGAGACAGGACAGTGAGTTCACTCTTAAAGACACGCGAGGATTCAGCAATACTTGGAGGTTCAGCACGCATGGACGTACACATAGGCACACACTGACGCATGCATACGTACAGAGACTCGCCGCCCCCCCCCCCCCCTCCCACAGAGAGAGAGAGAGAGAGAGAGAGAGCATGTAGACGTACATACACACAGACACGACCAGGTGCACACACTCAGACATACGCACGCATGCTTTTGGATAATTGTAGTTTTTCGTGAAAGCCCCGAGGGCAGGTGAAAATGATTTTCTGCAGTGGCACGCTCGGTCTGCAGGCAGGAGGGTGGAAATGGTGAGAGGGAGGGGCTATGCAAATGATGGGGTGAAATTTGTGTTCTTCTACTGTTTTCGTTCCCGCTATATACATTTTTTTTTGAAGGCTGTATATTCGCGGCCCAGCAGTGTTGCGCAGACGCTCTGGTGTCTGTAATTTACGGACTACACCCGTAACCTTTGCTTCGACTCGTCTGGACGCATAGCGAGCGATACGAAGAAAAGTTTTGACTTCAAAGAGAGTAAGACCGCTGCGTTTGCCATCTCCGACGTCTCGATCTACTCCGTCTGCGTTCTTTCTTTTTAAAATAAAAAAAAAACATTTCATTACTATTATTTATTTTCGCGCTCTCTTTTCAAATTTATCGACCGGGGAACCAGTCGGTGGGAAAGAAATTCCGAAAAGTACCCCGAAGGCACGTCATTTTTCTCCTCCCTTTGTTCATCCTTGACGGTAACGAGCATAATCTTTGCGATGGAATAGCAATAGTCCTGGATAAATAGTGAGAGCCTGGGCAAATATTGGAAGCTTCGCGTTTCCCATTGTTACAATAATATTTTCCGACGAGGCGAACTGAGAAAAGCAGCGGAAATCAAGGAATAAAAATTGAAGCTGGGGGAACGCGTAAGCTAAGCGCCCCCTAGCTGGCAATTATCCTGAGGCACGCAGTTCGGCCGCTGTTTTCCTTCAACTGGCGCACTTTATGTATGCGTCTTTGAGCCTGTACATTTCAGACTAATGATGAGTACGCAGATATAACGATGTATGCGGGAGTGTGTCCAGCTATTTGTGCTTTTGTAGATGTGGTGACATAAGGTGTATAATTATTAAAAGACGTTGTACGTTTATCCATGTCGCCTTTGTGTGCAGTGTGGCTATGCGGAAATGTAAAATTGCTGGGCTTTGTCGCAGTGGACACTGGCTTATAGCACAAGTTATCTCTTGATTTGAATTTGTTACAGGAATGTATTGCTCTCTGCGGTATTAGGACAGCGTTGTTCCTGCCTAACCTACCGGCTCTCGGTTATTACTGAACGAGTGTTTTGTTGTTTTGTTCCTTTTGTATTGTGTATTTCTTTTTTGTTGTTGTTTGCTTACATGTCTGCGTCAACTTGAAGAGGTCACTAGGTGTGTATAAAAAAAAAAAAGGAAAGCTGCTGGGCTGGTTGTTTCCGAACTTTGTCAGAACGTTTGAAACGCAGTTTGCGCCGGCGTCCAAGAACATATAGCTGCCGTAGTGGTGCAGTTGTCCTGGTATCCTGAGATCCACTATGGAGGTCATTATCGTAATGATCAAGATTATTTCAAATGATATTATGATGTATCCACACGTAAGCCATTCCCGTTCACTACGGCAACATCCAGCTACATCCCCGCATTGCTTGTGATCGTTTCTAGTATCTCAAACGTATGGAAAGCTAGATCTATGCTTGTATTTCAGATGACTGGCGGAAACTACTTGATGATCACTGTGTTTGCGGTTACATGGTAAGCACTTGAATATACCGAAAAAGCAAGTGATAGATAGATAGATAGATAGATAGATAGATAGATAGATAGATAGATAGATAGATAGATAGATAGATAGATAGATAGATAGATAGATAGATAGATAGATAGATAGATAGAAAGCAGCCCTAGTATCTCAAACGTCCAAACGTATACTCGAGGGGCTTTAGATTACAATACCAGTAAGTGGCTGTCTTGGCGTTCTGTATTAAAAAAAAAATAGTAGTGCAGTCTGAATCCTGGGCAACCATTGATTATTCAGTACCGGTGGTGCGGCTTCTCTGCACGCTGTCAAGGCTTGAGAACGTCGCCTAATGTACTGTGTGCATTTTAAAAAGAAAGTTGAACCCTCTGACCACGTGACCACAGACGTTGTACCGAAAGCAGCGCACCAGGTGTGATCGTACCAAGTGTGCTTCGGCATGTGTGATGCTACGTGTAAAACCTGAGTGACTTTCATTTCTCTCCTATGAGAATGGAGTTACGGCATCAGGTTTAATTCCGGAAATCCCCTTCTCCCGTACTCAGCAGGCAGAATGCTGCAGTCCCGAGATCAATTTGCGAACTTTAACTGCTTTTAAGGAACTTTGCCCTTGACCGCTTTCTTGCTAATAACCATTCACCTTCAAGAGTTCCCTTTGAGCCGACACGCTACAAATAGGTAATCAAAGCTAACGCGTTAGCCGCGTCCGAGAACGGAAAACATGGGAGCACGAGTCGGAAATATAGCTTCTCGTGGGAGTTGCGCGGGGGGCCAAGGGCCGCACCTCTGATATCCAAGCATGCATGCTTTGCGATGCAGTGTTGGTCGGCATACACTGTATGCGTGAAAGGGACGCAATGCTCACTGCAGCTACGTATAGCTTAGTACCCCGTTTGACCCCCCCTTCGCACCACGTGTAAGAATTAGTAAGCCCAATCTCGGTCAAAGGTTCTGCAGACAGTGCGATAAATCAGATGCGCGCCCGTGCTGCCGTCCTATATGCGGGATAGCCTCATTTCCTTCCCTAATTACGTTCGCAGCCTTTTCTCTATAGCTTCTTTCATTTTTGCTCCCAGGTCTTACGCGTACGCAGACCTGACCGCTGATGAGGCGACCACGAAACTTGTCGTCCTCGGCTCTGGCTACAAGAAGTACACAGCCCCGTCCCAAGCCGGTGAGCTGTTTCGACAGGCACGCGTATTTGTGCTCGTGTGGCTTCACTTTATGCCGTATACTGAGCACCCCTTTTGTGTTTCTTTTTGTGGCCCGAATAAAACGTGTGTCGGCGCCATTTGGAAACTCTCGCTTGTCGGTTAAGGACAGCGTCTTCTCGCCGCGGTTAAGGCCATGTGCCTTGTGCAATCGCGTTGGATGCGCGACGCACGTACGAAGCGAATATACCGGCATGGTCCTGACAATGCGCGCTGCTAATTTATTTATTTATTTATTTATTTATTTATTTATTTATTTATTTATTTATTTATTTATTTATTTATTTCCTACTTGTTATACGTGTTATATGTTCGTGCTTGTTATACAAGCCATAGGCAGGAGTGGATGATACAAAAGAAAATGGTGCACGATCTATGAGAACCATCCGGGATAAATTTGCGAAATGGAAATAAAATGAGTCTTAAGGAATTTCTGCAGCAAACACAGGAAACAGTGAAATCCAGTAAAGCACACATGATACTGGATTGTGAGCTACGTGGTTGTTCCACCGACGTGATCACTAAACCGAGTTATTTACTCATATTGCGTAACAGACGACAAATTATGACCGTTAATGCTGTATACAAAAGGTAACAGCTTCCTTTTGCGTGTTATTGTCATGTACACATGTGGCTCAGACGTAGTGCTTCCTCCCGACCTTGCGAACAACAACAACAACAACAACAACAACAACAACAACAACAACAACAACGATAAAGACGACGGCGACTAGCGCCAGCTCCGGTGTTCGCATAGAGTGTAGATTGCTCACTTTCGCGTAATTGCATGTCGTGATAACGACATCCAATTTGGGACATGGAATATGGGTGTACACTTTAGAATATGGATGGCGTGACAACGTAGAAGAGTGAAACATACCGGATTCAGCGTTGGAATCTGTTGGTATTTGTTGCAAAGGTAGAGCATATACGCATACAGACGAGAGAATAGGAACAAACTCGATAGGATGCACTTGTGTAGAGGCACCTTTATGTCGGTACACCCTTCTGTTGTGTTTTGAGGAACCTTTGTGCGCTCCTTCTGCTCTGTTGTCCCGTCGCGGTGGTCTGTAGTGGCTGCGGCATGTACAGCTGGTGACCCAAAGGTCGCGGTATTGAATCGCGGCCGCGCCGGCCGCCCTTCGCTGGCGGCGAAAAGACCGCGTACTGTGCGATGTCGTTGCACGTTAAAGGACCCCAGGTGGTCGAAATTTCCGGGGCCTTCCAGTACGGCGTCTCTCATGATCACATCGCTGTTTTGGGACGTAAAACCCGAGAAATTATTGTTATCCTTACGCTCTGTTTAACGTGCACGAGTCGCAGACTTTGCCTGATCGTTGGTGGTAACAAGGATGATGACATTGCATAATCTTGTCCGTGATGTATTTACGTGGAAACTAGCGCGGGTCAGTAATATTTCATTTTGTGTGCGTGTGTTTAGATGGTGGGAGGGGGGGTGGAGGGGGTATAGCAGGAATGCGTTATCAGACACGCAGAAAGCCCTTATCCGTATCGGCTGGCTAGCAGTCTTACAGGAAAGAGGATAAACGGTACCTAGAGGAAGCCACATACTGCATCCCGAGTATCCTTCGCGGCGTACTTTAGCGATCTGGCGATTCGGGCGCCAAGGCGCATCGTTCATCTTTGACGCGCGGCTTGAAAGGCGACCTTGCGGTCGCTACGATTTTGGCTCGTGTCGACACGAGGAGCGCACTCATTCGCGTCCGCGCGGACGTAACGGGGTCCTGCCGTTTTGTAACACTGGAATCATTCTTTAACGCTTTTATTCGCTCCCCTAGCGCAGTCCTTGTGATTCCCGAGCTAAGCTTATGATGTAGGTCCCTCTTAGTATTCAAGGGCGACGCCGCACGAAGCTTCGTCGCGAAAAGAAGTAGAAGAAAACAGAACAAAGGAATCTGTACGTTGCGCAAGGCCGCGTGAAAGCACGCTATTGGAAGGGACAGAGCAGGGGGAGATGTAGCGGGGGAAACCCCTGCGGATCACGTCGCACAAGCAATTCGGCGTGTTATTTGACACGCTGTTTTCTGATCACTGAATGGAAACACTAAGTGCAGAAACAAAGGAATAGGAGAAAAGGAGGTGATGATAGGAGTCAAGTTGGCTGCGTGTCTTGCTAAACAATCGAGAACTTTCCTACAGTATACGTGATTACGTGGCCCACCTTTGCTTTGCACCACGTAAAAAGGCGGTGACACTTGCAAACTTCGCTGAAAGGAGCAATCTGTGAGGGCGTGAACTAGGGGAGACGCGGCTGCTCTCACTTCGTTCTAAAGCGTTCTTAGGAGGTGTACCGCGTGTGTTGAAGGAAATGGTGCTACTTTTGCGCGTGATTTTTCACATAGACACGTGCAAGAAGTAGAAGCACATTTAGGCGTTGCAGGATTAGAAACCAACAAAATTGCCAAGTGATTTCGTAAACAAAAACACTTCCGTTGGCAAGCTGTACTGTTATTTCACGCTGATGTCCAGCGGAGGCGCAGGCGAACGTTGCCAAGAGGAACTTCCAATCGTTACGGGATGGAATTTTAATCGGCCGAACAGGTTCATTCATAGTTATGACGACTTCGTCGCTTCCCCGCTGAGAATTGGAAGGCCGCCGCGAGCAGTTCATGTTACAGAGATTGCCAACGGCGAGCTGCGCGCTCGTTGAAGTTTTGACGCCGTAATAAATGTTCCATACTCTCTCGAATTTGTATAGGTTTCACACCGTTTGCAAGAAGATCGCCTGCAGGCACACTTTTTTCTTTTTCTTTTCTTTTTTCTTTTTGCAGCAGACGCAGTGCATCGTAGGAGGGGGGAAGGATAAATTACGTGAATTGTGCTGCAAAACCGCATGAGAAAAGCGGAAACAAAATTTCAACATCTGTTTTCTCTGTGACCTACTGCTAAAGACAATGTGACGAGGCCGCGGGTTCGATTCCTGGTCGCGTAGGACAGAAGGACAAAAGTAAAACACTTGCATATCTTTAACTAATGCGCCGGATTAAAATTTTACTATATACAGTTACAAAGCATAATGCTGAAATAAGGCAGTCTTTCACGTGCTGGTGCAAACAACGGACTTCGTGAACACCACCAAAACACGGAAAGTGCGCTGCATTTGTGAATGCGTCAGAAATTAAGTTAGCTGGTCTAAACGGTAATTAACATTCCTTTTTTTAATGTTTATATGGGGCATGATATTACTGGACTCATGGACATTAATGTAACACGGTATTTCATGGGCATGTGATTAAGATCGGTGCATATAGAGCAACAAAACAGTACAGACCAACGTGCGCTACGGCGTATGTTATGTCTCGGCCGGACTGGAGAGGAGCGCCTCTCCAGTCCGGCAGTGGATATGCGCGGGACCATGACTTGTGAGGTTAAACAATGTCGCGTCCACGTTTTCTTTTTTTTTTTGTTCCAACAGAATTTTCGTACATTCAAATCAATCTGAAAGCGTAATGATCGGGCACGCTGACTGGCCACAGCAGTCGGCTGTACATATTTAATTGGAAAAACCTTCGAGGGCTTTTGAATCCATGCATCAATAATAAGCATGCAAGACCGTACTGAAATAGTGTACCTATAACATCACGAAATGCTGACGTTTAGTTAAGCTTATCCTTAATTATTTAAGCCCCCAGGTTAATTCAGGGAGTCTAGACAGGTTTTAAAAGGCATTTGCTGTTATTAATTGTGCTTTGTCATATCGTTCCAGGCGAACCGGCGCAAGTTTACCTCGACATGAATTTATTGAACGTCGACCCACTCTCTGGTGCGGAAAGTGTAAGCGGCAATGACATTTCTGAATCGAACACTGTTTTGATAGCAAGGCTATCTGCGCACTGCTTAGTAACGAAGGACGAGACAAAAGCAGCAGACACAGGCCCGAACTATCAAGTGATTTTAATAAGAGGGAAGGTATTTATACACGGGCATGTGTGACGTATAGCATGAGATGCGTCTTGGTGTCTGCATAATTAATCACAACAAAGAAAACAACGCACGGCCACCCACAACCAAGTTTGCATTTTTAGTCTTCTTGTACTTAAACAGGCGAACATGCGCGAAAATCGCATTAAAAAAAAGAAATGAAGCCTGTATATGTAGTTACAGCATAGGACACACTTGTCAAGTGACCAAGGAATCTGTAGCCACGTTCTTTGAATAGAGTACTGTGAGGCCCCTTTATGAAACGTGCTTATACAGGAATAAACGTCGGTAGATGCGCATGATCGAGCTGCGCATTCGTGAAAAGACAGGCCCACATCATACTAATTCACAGCAACACGAACAAATTGAGATAACATTCCTTTTGACGAGGCAGGTTTATTTGTCGGCAAGGGAAGCTGTATTGCATTGCGCGGAGATTGCATTACAATTTGGTTCCACAACATTGGAGAGAAATAAACTGTCCCACCAGGTAATGAATGTGAAGTAAAGGGAACGGACACTTGAGATATTCATTCCTAAACTGACTACACTAGTACTGCCAAAGAAAGGGAGGGGTTGAACCCTTCCACCCCCGTGTACCGAAAATTTTCACTTATCTGTATTACACGCGCACACATACAAACAAATGCACAAGCATTAAAAACAAAGAGGGGGGGGGGGTCGCACTCCATTCCCGAGATAACATCCTGGCTACGCCTCTGATTGATTTGCTTACCTTTGCGCGTTAGCATGGATTATACATTCTGCCATAGTGACGCTTTTGGTACATGCACGAGCTTGCGTTTAGAAGTCACAACATGCAGCTGACGACTGAGAAGGGACCGCATTCGACGAGGAATATAGCTTCTGCGAATATTAGACAGCCTGGGACGATAAAAGTACTCTTCAATGATAAATGAAGGGAGTATTTGCTGTGAACGCTATCTTACCGTCATACCCAAATCGAACTCGCCTTATAGCTTCTCTCAAGGAATTACTACCGATTGCTTGTTGTGGTCGCTTCCAAATTGAATACGAATTATTTTCTTTAAAAGAAAGGTCGATGTTTGTCGGTCAGCTCGGTGTTGTGAAGGCGAGCCGCTACAGATGTCTCTCCTGAGTTGGGAGCGCAAATTTCTCGGCCGCTGTGGTTCTTAAGGAAGGATTAGGTCCTGCCTATATTCGCAGCCGTTAAAATTACTTTTTTTTTACTTTCTCAATCCTTTGGTGGCGTGTGTAACCACTGCTTACGACGCAAATAACGTCACTACATAGAAGAACCGAGATTTACCGATTCCCATTTATCATGCCGTAGTCCTAGAATATTCGTGTCATTATGGTCTCTTGACGAAAGTTTTCTCTTCTAATAGCGGTCTATGGCGAAACAAACTACTGCGCAACCTTCGAAAACGAATGGAACGTTGATATTGACTTTCAGCAACTCAGTCCGTCGTCTAATAAACGGAAAGCTGACGACGCTGTCCTCGTTTGTGAGGCTACACTGCAAGATTGGCGCAGACAGACGTTATGAAAGGTGTCGCAAGGGTTGGCGTTGTGAAGGGGTGTCGCAAGGGACGATGGGTCATTAGTTTTGCGCGCAGAGCACGGCCTGCACTCCAATCTTCTCAGAAACGAACTTAGTATTGGGGATCATATGTTCCGCATCCAAGTTAATGGCAGGAGTCTTCACGGTGTTTATTCTTCTTTTTATTTTACGTAGGTGTATTGAGGGAGATAAGGAAGAAAGGGAAGCCGAAAAGTTTCTTCGAGATCGTGCTCACCTTGAGCACCGAGTGGGAGGCGTATCTGGTGGAGCGCAGCTTACCGCATTTGCGTTGCGAAACCGACAGGCTTCTAGGAAATAGAACAGGCGTCCCGCACGACGATTGCAATTCCCCACGTCATTTTGGGTAGTTGTTTTTGCCGTCTTCCTCATTTCTCTTGGGAAGGGCACGTCGCGTCTATACAGCTCAGAAATGACGAACTGGAGGAAAGGAAACGCGCCAACTCTTTTCATTTTGTTTTTTAAAGGCGATAGCATTTCCTGGGACACTTGAACGCGGAAATTTTGGTCTTTCTGTTTGTCTGCTGTCACACGATTCAGACACCCTGCCAAAGTTTAAGCACTTACCTAACGCCGAGCCATCTTGAACCGGTAGCTACGTTCATACTTGTGAACATTGTCGATCAAACAGCAAATATTACGCATATCTGAGGCGCAACATCAATACGTAAGTATTAGATGATGTGCTTCATTAGTAGGAAATACATAGATACGTAATTCTGAAGACCATAGTGTTTCTTAGGCTGCGCTAAAAACGCGACGCTGTGCACGAAAAAGGCCTGTGCCGACGATTTGGTGCTGCCACCTGGCAGTTGCCCAAAGAGTCTGCACAAGCTCATGTTTCCCGACGGCGCTGCCACACAGCGTAGTACGGCCGGCAGAAGACTATCGTTTTTCGACGACATTTGCAGCGAAGCACGCAGACACGCGGTCATTATTTTTTTTCGCTAGACACGTACGTTGTGGCGACGCAGGTAAGATTGTCTTTAGAAGAGGAGCCCCGCTTGCGACGTTGGCCAGAAATTTTTTACTGATGGATCTATAGACGAGTAGCAGTTTTTGTGTTCTTAGACTTAATAGAGGCGCAAGTTCTGAGGAAACTGGATGGTCGCAGGTTCCAACGATGCTTTGCGGCAGTCGGTCGTGCTGCGTCTCAAATTGTCGTCTGGGTCCATCACCTGCTGATATGACTGGAAAACGGCATCACGGATTTGGGTCAACATTGGAAAGTCACATACTTCCAAAGGGCCAAAAGAACCTGTCAACATCTTTTGCCATCAAGTTCAGCTGTAACTTCTTGGCGCTGCGCACCTTTACCTTAGGTTTATTGAAAGATCCAAAATACCCGTATATATATAGACAAAATACGATTTTATGCGCGGAAATACGAACGCAATGCCACTGAACACTTACGAAGAAACAGGTCCAGCAGAAGGTAACAGGTGCCTGCAGAATTTAGCGAATGCGAAGTCTTCAGGGTGAAAGTTTCTGATTGTACCCTGCATTATTTAATATCAGCGCAAGCGCATGCAACTTTAGACGGGTGTATTGACTATGGTGTTCCTTTGGCGATGCCTATTCACCGATACTTTCACCAGCGCGCGAGTGTGTCAGGTGGTTAATGCGGCACAAAGTTCTTTAGGGCGAATCTCGTCACCTAGGCCTAACGTACATATTACACGTGGAGGCACTGTTAAACATACGTGCAACACGGCAGACAATCACCAGTTGTGGCTCTGTCCTGAAAGTAGAGCAACTTGAGGGAGGAATTTAAGGAGCTGCCGAACTCTCGTAGCACATGAAATAAACAATCGTTGGTAGGCACCGACTTATGAATGATAACTTCGTTTTGCTACCACTGCAGTATTCAAATCGCCTTGTACTCAACGCTCACATTTAAAATAAGCATACGTGCCGCAGGTCAGATTGACAGAAAAGCCTCGACAGTGTGTGGGGATGTGCTCTTCGGCTGGTGCGTTCTACCAAGCACAAAAAATTCCTTGGTCTCCTTAGTGATCGCATTATTGTCGAGAAGGGGAAATCCTTATGACATCTCTTGCATGATGCCATTCTCACACAGAGATTGTATACTTTCACATTACGCGACCAGGCCATAACCCGCCTTAATTCGAGCAAGGCCCTTGGTTCGCCTCAAATGTATCATTGGACAGAACTTTTTATCATTTTCTTATATTTTGCCAATGTTAATTAACCACCGATAACTACTGTCGATCATAACTTTGATAATCATTACTCATGTCTTATACACGGCTAGCAGGCTTTTGTTCGCTCCTGGCATTCTTTGTTTAACGTAATGTTTCTTGCACAGCTTTTCTTCCGTTCTTGTTGACCCCAAGGTCGTTCAAGGGCATGTTCCAATGAGGATATAACGATTTCGCCTTAATACGCTACAGTGAGACTCTTGGGGGAGGGTAGTTACGTGGCACAGCGGCCAGATCCGCAATCTTTCTTGGTCAGGAATTCGGCTTGCTGGCTCTGGTGCGGCTGAGGTGGCGCGACCCGCGCCTCAACCTGACCTTCTTCAGCAAGAACAGCTTCGTGGCGCTGCCCGCCTACCTTGAGACCGCGATCTGGACTCCGCGTCTTGCCTTTCTGGACGCCAGCGAGGTCCGTCTCTTGGCCGCTACGGCTGACGACGCATCGCGCATCACTCGCGTTTACGAGGACGGCACTATTGCGGACACACGCAGGTACTTTGTCGGGCGCGCTTTCTTTTACAAGCATGCATAACTTGGACAACGTAGTGCTCACACCTGCCACCAAGGAGCGATTGGATAAACATCTAAAAATATATTTGAATTGGCTGATAAGGTTGCTTGATAGTGAAACCACGACTTTAGGATGATTGTTTTAAATGAATCTACATTGTAGTTAACTTCAGTTTATGTGTCGAACAGAACACTCGAGAGCGAAGAGGAGCCCCATGCTTACCGTTGTATCCTAAACCTCCACTTTATGTTTTATTCGGTTATGTGAAATTGGTGGTGCAAACTATGTTATCGTTAATTTTCAGAGAGCTTCTAAATGGGTCAATAATGGTCTCGGTTAAAAAATGGCTGTTCACAAGATTATATCGGAGTGAGACGAAAGGCACATAGCCTGTTTGTAAGTCGGTAGCTAACTACGCTAGTTGTGTAAAAATCATTTCTGTTCCGGACTTGAAGCGGGAACCGTTAGAGCGCGGTGAGTTGCTTCCTGGAATGTATTAACCAGGCGTATGTGTTCAGCTAAGTGTGCAGAGTGCATGACGAAGCGAACATTACTTCGGAGACAACTAATGGTACCGCAGTACTTAATACCGCGAACCATATTTGTATCGCAATAGTTCAGAATGCAAAGGGCAATTTCATAAGTGAAAATTACGCTTCTCGGCTGATTGCAAATCTGTTATATATATTCAGAACCAACTGAGGCGATGCGAATCCGAGATTCTGTTGAAATTGTCGTTTTAAGACTCATCCACATTTCAATATGCATGCACTGGATACATTGCAGATGATGGGCGTCTTGCGAATGACGCCTTTGTATTGTAACGTCATGACCCTTCTTGGGGATCTCAACCCACAGGTATCTGTTCCGAGTGTCCTGTGCCATAAACTTGGACCTGTACCCGCTGGATACACAGCGTTGTCCGTTCAGGATAAAGTTGCGTGAGTTGCTTTTCTTGCTCTCCTGTGTAAGCAACGTCGCTTAGACATCGCGTGCCAAAGAGGCGAACTTATCTGACCACTACGTCACGAGTTTGCGACGTCTTCGTTGTTCGGCGCACCATATCTCCGCGAAATTGATGGCTATTGATCATGCGCCTGTACCAGTAATTCTGTCAGAGTTTAGGCCGTGTCTTGTGCAGCGCCAAGGTGGCATTTTTCTTTGCGTTTTGATATTCTCCTTCCTCTTCTGCGCAGAAAGCAATGCACAGTGGCCGCCAAAAGTTTACAGTGCCCGGGCTGCGATAAGCACCTCGATTTTTTTGCGTTGCTGGAATATCATGTCTGTTCAAGAGTACACCGGGCATACGGACACAGGCTGCAAATAGAAGTTTAAGGCTGCAGGAGCCCACTTTCTGGGGATTGAAAATGTTATTTTTTTCTCGCAAATTTTCCGTATCGCCGATTTCTCTCGTTGTGGCACTGCAGTCAGTTCTCGTTCTTACCTCTCTCTTGGCGACCACCGCTTGAAAGAAGATAAGCCGCTCTAAAACGTATTCTTCAGAATTCGTGGCGCTGTGTGGGACAGAACTTTACAACTAAAGCGCTATACATTCTCGGTAAGCTGCAGGAAAGCGCCATGTCAGTCAGAGGTGAATTGGAAAGTGCTCATCCAGGCACATGTGGAATGTTAAGCTTTAAGCCATGTGTGGTCGTATTCGAGTGAACAGGAGCGATTTCTGTAAACGACAGGGCCTGGTCTCCCGGCGCCATGTCAATCTTGCTGTGTACGCCGCGACGCTTTTATCGCTTTCCACAGAGCGCCACACGGAGTCCACGGCCCAACTGCACTGGATAAGCGTGTTCAAGACCGGCGAGGAAAACGTGCTCTGGTTACGCGGTGCGCGCTTGCACACCATCACGCTAAACACGAGCGAGCAGGCACTTGATTCAATCGCAGGTGAGGTCTGCTGGAATCGCGTTGGTATCCAAGGTCGTGAGGCCGATTGCACTTCTTAAGGCAATGCAGTGAGCTGAAATCTGAAAGTATTTCCTTCATTCTTGATGGCCGTGTTATTGGGTAACGCGCCAGTTATATCTTGCTTATATGCCGCGCCAACATGGAGAGCTGGGCTAGTGGGTACACTTTCACCGAGATGTAATAGTCTGAAGCGCGCGATGACAAGGACAAAGAACGTTGACAGTATAGGCGCTGACCTGACAGCTTCCCTAGTTCTTGTTTTCGTGCGCTTCAAAGTATTATTCATGTTTGTTCATATGTGTGTAAAATTTTGTACTCACGGACATTCCGATGCGCTGTGCGCTGCGCTGATGTACTGAGATTCTTTTGTCGAAAGTTTGGGGCTCGTTCTACGAATAACATGCTTTAACACCGTAGGACCTCTGACAGAGCTCCTGTTATACACGCGTAGCTCTGAATCTCAGGGTCGAGAAGATAGCTACATTCAGGATAGCTATCTTCCAAAAGCAGTCGATGACAGGTTGTCATCAGCTACCTTGGAAAGATGAAAGCTCTCAAGGAGCCCAACATGCTGGTATTACGTCAATTTAGGCGCATGCAGAATGACCTCCAAACTTTATGCGTTAATTCATACAATTTCATCATATAGCTCTTTCATAAGCCTACACCTGGAGAGCCAAATTAAACACTACTGATTGTCACTGTGGCCTCTGAAAAATAAGCCCCTTTGTGCAAAAGTTTGCGTACCAGCTTCTTCAGTTTGCGTTCGTTAATAATTTCTGGAGTTTTGCGTCTCAAAACCACCATTTTATTATGAGAGACGCCGTAGTGGGGAGCTTTGGAAGTTTCGACGATGCGCCTGGGGTTCTTAAACGTGCACTGACATTGCACTGTACACCGGTTTCAACATTTCGCCTCCATCCAAATGCAGCAGCCACGGCCAGGACTCGATCCCGCGACCTTCGGGTCAGCAGCCGGGTGTCATAGCCATTAGACCATCATGGTGAAGCAGTTTAAGTTCGTTATGGGTCCGTATATGACCCGCCGTTGCAGCTTATGGACTACAGTGTGACGCTGACAAGATCGAGGGTGTGGATTCGATTCCCGGCCACTGCGGCTGTGCGATGGATGCGAAAAGCTGGAAACCCGTGCACTTAAATTTAGTCGCGCGTCAATAAGCCGAGGTGGTCGAAATTAATCTGGATATTACACGACATCGCGCCTCATTTCGTGCTTTTGGCAAGTAAGACTCGAATATTTCATTTAATTTACATATGGTGCGTTCCGTTGCTCGTAGATACGCAGAGAGATGAGCACTGGACTGAGAAAATCCGCTTACGTGGGTAATTATAACAGCAGCTGAGAAAAATGATTGTGTGCACAATTACCATAGCAAGCGCGTGGACGATGTGCAGATTTCATTTGGACAAAAGTCATTGAAGACGAACATTTATTACACCTTCTGCCATCGATTCGCCCGGGTCTGGCCGTGCGGCGGAAATCTTGCACTGCCGGACTACGACGTTCGATCGTTACATTAAACGACTGGATTCTCCCGAGAGGGGCGCTTTCTCACAGGAAAACAATTCGCATGTGACAGCGTGCTGTTCTATCTCTGTTGAGAAGCAAAACAATTCATCTCACGTAGACACCTCGCCGGAAGCGCTAAGCGCTATAGGCCTTCTATGTATGTCCCTATTTAAATGATAAATAGACGATCTTTCTTTGTCTTGATCTTTTATGTTCCCATTAAAGATCAAATAGTGCTCCTTTGCCAGGCAGTCGCCTTACTGTTGATGTCCGCGCAGGGCCCCAGCGCTGCCTGCTCTTGCAGTTCTCGTTCGGCCGCAACCCGTGGCCTCACCTCCTGAGCACGTGGCTCCCGTCGGCCATGCTGGTGCCCGTGGCATGGGCGCGCCTGTGGTTACCGGGCGGAGGCCTGTTCCTGCCCTGCGCTGCCCTGGCCGGCCTGACGCTGCACGCCACGCAGTTCAAGGCGATGCTGCGCGGCCATGACCTGCTCACCGCCATGGACGTCTGGCTCCTGCTTTGCTTGGGATTCGTGCTGGGCGCCTTCTTCGACTACTTGATCGTCTGCAACGCGGTATGGGCGTGTCGTTACTCTTGGCTCTGATTGATGCGTTTTAGAGAGAGAGAGAGAGAAAACTTTAATGCACAAATAGGCCCGGCGATTTGGTCATTTTAGACTGCGTTTTAGACTTACATTTTTTTTTACGGCGATTGTAGCGTGCGCGCTAAACATCGTCAGTATTTTTCTGAAGAAGCCATCTGACATGGCATGTCTTATTGGTGGCTGTGTGGTGTTAACACGTTAAATTTAGCTTGTTGGTAGATGGTGCAGTCTTATATCACCATCACCAAATGGAACGTGGAACATGGAATAAAGAAACGGAACCTACTGACGTCCGCCTACTTAAAGGTTTACCGAGTGGCGATATAGTCGCCTAAGTAAAATTAAAATAGTGGCACACAACTAGAGGGACCGTGACATCCAAAAGAAGCGAGCCTTCGCAAGACAAAGAAACATAATTAAGGGAACATAGAAGTTGACATGACATCGGGGAGACCAATGACGTTCTCATGTCCGGTTAGTCGATACGTATGTTTGTAAACAGCAGGCAAGGTACACGAAAGAAAAGAAAATGCCCACTGGGACAGCTGTCAGTGCTAGTCATGTATACTCTGTGTTTTGCGCCTGACTTCTTCACCCGCAGTCACTACCATCATGTGTGCGCCTTTTAAACGAACAGGGATGGCGTTGTGACCTTGTGTCATATGGCTGCTCTTTGATGTTTAACATCTTATTTCAACGCGATAGCGTTATGGAGGTCCGTGTCTCAGGAAATCCAGCGTCAGCGTCTGTGCAGGCGTGCATGGCGGAAATAATAATTTTGAACCACCACCGTTTTCCGGATATCCCAAGCCCTCTGCAGATGCTTTAGTGAACAAAATTGAATTTCTCAGAGCGAAATCCGTGACGAACGCCCCGCCACGGTGTTCTAGTGGTTATGACACTCGGCTGCTGATCCGAAGGTCGCGGGATCGAATCCCGGCCGCTGCGGCTGCATTTCGATGGAGGCGAAATGTCGAGGCCCGTGTGCTGTGCGATGTCAGTGCACGTTAAAGAACCCCAGGTGGTCGAAATTTTCGGAGACCTCCACTACGGCGTCTCTCATAATCACAGCTGGTTTTGGGACGTTAAACCCCACAAATCAATCATCCGTGACAAAAATGGTAAAATATGACTTAAGTAAAACTGCATATATGACAGCTCGGACTGTAATTTAAATGTACGAAAAAACACAATTCTGTTACGTGGAAACTCCACTAATTCCATCATTTTTAAGAGAAAGCGCTAGTTTTAATTATTCTCGTACGAGAAGGCCATGCGAGCGGGCCCCAATGGCGGTGTAGCGGCTCGGTCTTAAAGGGCAATGTCTTTTAAGAGCCTTCGAACTACATTTTCCCCCTCTATTAAAGGAGTAATTGTACAGATCCGCCTCGTAAGACACCTCATTTATCATTGCCCTATCCGGTTTCTTGCTTTGTGACGCGCAGAGCCAGCGGACGTGGAACGTGCAGAAACTGGCCGAAGACGCCGCTGCGGACGACTGGGACCACATCTCCGAGCAGGTGTACGTGGCAGACGGTTACCAACTCACGCACGAGGCAGGAACCCAGACGCCGCCAGACGTCGGGCTGGACGAGGCGCGACACGATCGCCGCGCGTGGCTTGTCCTCGTCTTCGGATTCCCATTCGTTACGATCTTCTACTGGGGCTACTATTTGGCCGCTTCACGCTGACATGGCGGGACGCATCGTCCGTGTACACTGTCTTGGACGCTATATAGTGACGCATAGTCTTCTGATTAGTTTTCTTGACTGTGTGTTTAGGTGATAAGCTGGTCATGCCGCTACATTTTTCTGCATGATGTAATCTTGGAGTTGCGTGCCTTTGTCTGCACTCAAGCGCGGGAGAAAGAAAAGCTCGTTAAATGCTAATGCGCTCTTAGATTCGGTTTCTGACTAGTCTACACGTATACATACTTATGAGCATGATGCCTCCTCGACATATTTGGGCATGTACCGGCGGTCATTTAAGTGTTGGTGTCTCTAAAATAGCGTTGCTTGCCGATATCACAGGAATGAGACATAGGATGATAGGTTTTACACAGACAGATGAGCCGGCGTTGAAGCAAACAAACTTGTCTTGAAAAGGACGTCCGAGTATTTTTCCGGATGAAGTTAGCCCATTTCGAAGGCAACTTAATCCGGCGGTCTAGCGGGAGATGTAGGTCGCTTGGCGTCCCGCCGTATACAGACACAGTCACTGTAGGGTGCCTAGATGCACGCTCAGTGGGAGAAGAGGTGTCGACGTCGAGGCACACTAGGCCACTGCGGTGTTTTAGCGTGTTCGGAATTCCGCTACACGCAAAGACGTAGCGGAATACCGTATAGCGTCGTTGGCCACTGTCAAGTGGCGCCAACTATAGGTAATAAACAGAACAAACTCGTATAATCTATGTCTTCCGAGGTTCTGTCAGCCACTCGCTAAGTCTACGGCATCGATTAATTGATTTGTGGGGTTTAGCGTCCCAAAACAAGCTCTGATTATGAGAGACGCCGTAGTGGAGTTCTCCGGAAATTTCGACCACCTGGGGTTCTTTAACGTGCACTGACATCGCACAGCACATGGGCCTCAACATTTCGCCTCCATGGAAATGCAGTCCGCCGCGGCCGGGATTCGACCCCGCGACCTTCGGATCAGCAGCCGAGTGCCATAACCACTAGACCACCGTGGCGGGGCAGTCTACAGCATCGAGAATTTGAGCGTGGCTCTCAGAAACGTTGTCGAATGGTCGCGGGTACTTTGCTCTCGAAGCTTCATGGTGCAAAGTTAAAGCAAATACAACCGTCAGTTAGTAACTTGAGGGGCTCTTGAGTGCACGACGACCATTTGAAAGGTTGAAAGCGTATGGCATACGCCCTTGGTGATCGGCAATGTTCGCTCATATGCGGTCTACACCCGGCATATACCGCTATGCACAAAGTGCTTTGCGTATAGCGATTTACCGGACAAGCTAAATTTCCCCTACTCTACTGCGAAACGTGGAACATGAGCGCATGCGCAATGCCGCGAAGGGGAGTGATATAAATGTATCGAGATGTAAGAAGAACATAAACGCTTCATCGCGCGTAGCTGGAAATAAAACAAAATAGCAAGTGTTGTGTGTGTGTTTGCACCGATTGTTGAAACACTTTGACTACACCTTCAAGCTTCGCTTACGTTTGATTCTAACAGTGCGTTGTATCTGCCACAATTTTCATTTCGCGCAGCAAACCTTCGGGCGTATTTCCTTGGGAAAGAACTGGTAATACCTCTTTTATTTTTTTATTATTTTTTTGTACAGGGCACTTCACCGTCGTGAAATGTGCTCTTCGGTTTCACCAGTAAATTTAAGCAATATACTGAGTACTTAGTCTTCAGTGCGCTTTCTCTGGTATAGGGAATTATGCACGAGTATGTATGACGTAACGCACTAACGCAATTCAAATAAGCGTATAAGCGGGTCAAGAATGCACTAGGGAAGCGTTTTGATCAATTTCCATCCCAACTGAGTTGCATTTTGTGTCTCTCATTATCTCCTTCTTTTTTTCTGCATTTGTTCTTTTTTTCTTCTAGAATTGGTCTGTTTGATTGAAACACGAGTCGTACAGGCGGGCAGCTGTAGTCCCATCCAGGAAATTCAAAGCTTGCATTTCATATATGAGCTCTCAGTCAGGGAGGGAAGGTTTCTGTATGTATAATTTTATTAAACAAAAGAAACTAGTCCTTGATGCGCAAGTCGTGGTCCTTCGCTCTACCTAATCTCTGAAGAACGAGAAAAAGAAAAGTCGAGCGGTTGATCCGGTACAGCTTTTTGTGATCGAAACAACGGATCACGTACTTTATGACTCTCCATGGTCACTCCGCTATGCGGACGTGTAGCGCGACATACGGCCGCGCTTAGGAAATGACGCCCTCATTCCTTAAGAAACAGCCGACGTTGATCGAAAGGAACACGACAGAATGCGAATAAGTAACGGCCTAATATTTCCACACGCCGAACCGCTGACGCGTCCGCTCCGCGCACGAAGCACGTGGGGTAGGATGTAACAATAAGTGGTCACAATTTGCATACTGGTTAGCGGTTGTGGGGCAGGTTGGTGCAGGCTTCATAGAATAAATAAGAAAAAGAAAAACGACAAAAAGAAAGCAACGCAATACACCGACGAAAAAGACAGGCGAGAGAGGGCGCCCCTTCGCGTGTATTTTTTTTTTATTGTATTGCGTTCTTTTATTTGTTCTGCGAAGGAACCCCGAAACTACCGGGGCAGCTTCGACATAACGCGACGAAGCCGCCCAACGTGACGTAACGGATGTGTCCCGCTGGCGCCCCTGTCACAGTCGGTCAGGGCAGCAACGCACGATCGCGAGGATGTATGCAACAGATAATTTATCGGCCCGTTTGCAGCGCGAAACTGGAAGGAGATCCGCACGGATTTCTCGGGAAGCAAAGTGTCCTGTTTGACGAAAACTCTCCAGTGGACTACGACAGCGAGTGCGTGAGTAAAAAGTTTTATTTGAATCTGCTGTGTCACGGTGGGTGGTTTAGTGGTTAGGCGGCCACGAGCTCCTGGGTTCGGGCGGCATCTTCAGCTCTCTCGGTAACTACGGTGTGCGGGTTCAGGGTCAGAGGTGGCTGCATGAACTCCCGCTGATCTGTGTTATTGGCCTCTTGATGGCTAAGGTTTTCCGCCACGATCGCATAACGGGGAACAAAACGGTCTTTTGGCCGCATTTCTTGCGTGGATTTGGTTTCTGGGGTTATACGTCCTGAAAACCACGATCTGATTATGAGAGACGCCGTAGTGGAGGGCTCCGGAAACTTCGACCACCTGGGGGTTCTCTAACGTGCGCTGACATCGTACGGTGCACGGGCCTTATCATTTCGCTTCCGCCAAAATGCAGCCGCCGCGGCCGGGGATTCAATCCCGCGACCGTCGGATCAGCAGACGAGTGCCTTAGCCACTAGACCACCGCGGCGGGACGCTTGGTTTTGGGCATTGGCTAAGGTGGTAGTAGTCTGGCTAGGTATGGCTAGGTACAGCGGTAAGTATTTGTCGGAAGGCACCCACAAACCTGGGACTTAAGTGATCAATCGATATTTTGCCTTTCACGAACCTTCCGCCACCTCTTAGACTTTCGCAGAACTAATTTTTGTAGGTGTAGGCAAACTTCGTTCCGCCGCTTTGGTATAGTGGTTATAGTACGCGGCTGCCACCCAAAAACGGGGGATTCGATCCCGGCCGCAGCGGTCGAATTTTCGATGGAGGCGGAGACGCCAGAGGCCCATGTACTGTACGTTCGTTGTCAGTGCACGTTAAATAAACCAAGGTGGTCAAAATTTCCGGAGCCCTCCACTACGGCTTTTCCCTCTTTTCTATATCTTTCAGTCCCTTTCCCCTACCCCCGTGGACGCTTAGCTGTGTTCCCGACATGAGCTGCAGATATTAGCGTCCTTTCCTGAACCGAAACACAATCGTCATCTTGTAGCAGCATGGGTTTGCCTCCGACAGAAAATATGAAAACTACAGGATATTTTCACCTCATCTCGTCGATACTATCTTTTTTCCTTTCCAGTGCGTAGTATCCAGCCGGACAGCAATTTTGGCGGGTGTCTATTCAATTAATGTAAAAATTTTTTCTTTATAATTTCTATGTACTGTTATGAGCTTCCTCATGTGTGAAGATCTACCATTTTCCTTAATTTCTTTCATTTGTTATACGCCGCGATAAGTAGCCATGTTTGGGCGAGAAGTAGAAGTTGTAGCGTGAAGCCCATAAGAGAAATGTGAACTTAGAAAACCTCGCCTTTGATTTGCATTTCATCGATAAACTTATAGATCTATAAGGTCTATAAACACTGCCTCGAGGCAGTGTTTCATTGAATATTTTATACATAATCAATGCGTTCTGATTTATTACACTTTTCTGGCGCATATATTTTAACTAAGAAACTTGTGTTCGACTATTAAAACGTTCGTACACCTTGTAAGAAATGGGCGTGGGCAGGGTATGTAATGCGAAGGCAAGATAACCGTTGGCCATTAAGGATAACAGAGTGGATCCCTAGAGAAGGCAAATCTTGTCAGAGGGCGGGAGAATCTTAGGGGGAGGGGGCGATGAGTTTGAGAGGTTTGTGGGGGTAACGTAGTCGCAATTCGCCGGGATAATTAGACATCTATATGAGACAGGACTGTGCCTTGCGCTGGGCGTAGATATGCTGTCGTTATAATGGTGCTGATAGCTTGTAATTTAAGCTGAAATGTCCAGTATGGCAATGATCGTCAGCGACGATAAGTTCAACGCGCCGGTTTACGTCGGACTGTCGAAGTTCGACAGCGATGCTTATAATCGTCCAGACCTTCGACCGGTTACTATACTTCAAAGCGGCAAGCGCCGGCGCCTTTGCTGTCGCCGCTTATCTGTTCACGTGTACAGCAGATTGACGTGCCTGCATGCATAAGGAGATGCCGCTCCTTTCGTAGCAACCACTCTGCTATTTTTCTTTTTTTGTATGTGTGTGTGTGCCAACATGACAGAGGCGATGTACCAGTCTAGTAAGGCTGGCGCATCGCCTGCGTCATGCTGACGCTAAGTACTTGTAACGAAATGCAAAACGCCCATGCAGTTCGGTTGTGGTTTCACAATGTCCACTTGAACACAGAGATCGCGAAGTGCAAGTCCATAAGCTGTGGTTCGCTTTTGAAAGCTTTACAGCGGCAGCTGTTGTGATTTTAGTTTTCCCGTACGGAGCCGACAGGAAATTATTATCATCAATGACCACGCATGCTGACATTGGTGCGCGTGCACTCCTTCTACGCAATGCCAAATGTTCGGCATTATGCGGCGAAGAAAGCAGGAATCTGCCAAGCAGCTCCTAACATAGCATTAGTACAGTATAGCAGGAGGCAGGCAAGGGACGTGGGTGTGAGGTGGAGTCATGGTAAGGTGAGGAGGAGGGGAGACAGTAAGGCATGGCATAATCCGGCCCAGCAATGCTACAACCACTGGCATAGCCGTGCTCGCTTAGCATAGCTTAGTTACAGCTAGCGTTACGGTGCAAGATGACGTCATAGCTAATTACGCGATTTAGGCCACCTAATATACGATGTTACATCCGGTCACGTCGCCTAGCAACTACCTAACAGCCGCGCTGTATGGCCTCGCTTAGTTACATGTAGCGTGACCACGCAAGATGACGTCACATTTCTCGAGACCCAGGTCACATAACATGACGTTACAGCTAGTCATGTGACATTTTCTCGCCAAAACCACGTGGTACGACGTCACAACCGGACGTTTCCCGCTAAACCAATCTGAACCTTAGACACGTGACTCAAATCACGTAACATGACGTCACAGTTAGTCGTATGACAGAATTAGCTACAGAGTCACTGTGGCCAGTTCATTTGCCTACATCATCAGGTAATTTAACAGCAAGGATTTTGATTAGCACGTAGGTGCTGGTATGGTGGTTCCCCAAGAAGCACTTCACTGTGCTAGTGCTTATCAAAAATAAGAGAATAAGGGGTGGCGTTCCGAGGGCAAGTTCGGGGGCCGGGCAGTTGACGTCCGTAGCGATAAATGCGATAGTTAGATCCTCAGACGAAAGCTTGTGCCAACCGACAACATATCTTTCACGTGGACCTTGAAAGGACAGTGTCGGAGACATCGTGCCGAGCAGTGGCAAAAAACTGCACTCACGGTGAAACTTACAGTGGTCTTGCAACGGTGAAGGTGAGTGCGTTGCATCAACTTAATTGTCGTGGATAGCGTGTTTGTATCCGCTGGCAGCCTGCCGTTTGCATTTTCTTTCCAATCTTCCGGCGCGATTTGCTATGACAACCGGACGACGTCCTCCGCCAATGTTAGCCGTACTGGACGCTATCTCTGGTTCATATAGTATCCATCACTTCCGTAACGTAAACTATAGCGACAGCCAGAATGTTTCCGCTCTGACTGGAGGACAAATGCATGAGACACGAGATGGCAGTGGTTTCATCAGATGCTGATAGAGCTTGTTGTTTTAACGCTGGCTGAGTTGGTGGTGTTTGTGTTCTTAGGGGCCGTTGTAGCTTTGTCAGCTGGGTGGTGCCACAGTCCTAAGCCTGCTGTGGTGGACAAAAAGGTGCACTGTCCATACAAGAGCTCACAATTATAAGCGTTTGAATAGTTCACAGATATGAAATAAAAATAATAAGTAAGGAAGACAGGAACACCACAGTCGCTTATGTAATTTAAGACTCACGTTTCATCATACGGTTGTATAGCTGAACTGCAATGGTATTGTGTAGCGATTGCAATTGCAAGCAGAGTAGCCGTACATCTCGCAAGCAAAATACCTTAGGGAGCGCATTTCGGCGGCTATAGGCTATGAATTTGTTTGCTATTAGGGCAACGCTCTTTATGACGTAACGATGCAAAAGGTGGTAAACGGCATTAACATTGGTGTCCGAGTGCCGAAGTACTTGGACTGCCGCTATTCGTTGCACGAAGTTCAAGTAGACCAAGAGGTACCTACCGATACACGCCCCTTTCTCCACACTCAGTACAGTATTTTCAAGAGGCCCGCTCGTACCTTGGCTAGAAAACACACGGACTGACGAGCAACGTGGCACCATCTGTTGGCAAACGTAAGCACCGTTAGCGTGACATCATTGGTGACCTGGATTGAAAGTGTATGGGCATGGTGTGTGTTCCGGTTTTTAGGCTCGCTCATCCGCGGGATCGCGGCGGTGTGAAGTCGCAAGTGCGCTGTTTACGACGTTCTCAATTTTCCGCGCAGCTGATGTGGTCCTTTAGCATAGCATAAATCGAGGTATTACGGTTTCGCTGTTTGCTCCGGGACATGCCGCACATTGTTTGCTTTTAATAGGATAGAGTGGAGTTATAACAAAAAAAAAAAAAAACCCGCCGTGGAGGCTTGGCGGCTAGCGAGTTGGCTGTCTAGGCTCGAGCTCACGGGATCGAGTCTCGACCATGATGGTCACATTGCGGTATAAAAGAAAGAAAGAAAGAAAAAATCCGTTGTCTTAGATTTAGGCCACGTTATACAAGCACACGTGGTCAAATTAATCCGGACCATCAATTACGGGGACACACACACACGCGTGTGTATGTATGTATGTATGTATGTATGTATGTATGTATGTATGTATGTATGTATGTATGTATGTATGTATGTATGTATGTATGTATGTATGTATGTATGTATGTATGTATGTATGTATGTATGTATGTATCTATCTATGTATGTATGCACACGGCGTGCCTTGTAATTATATCGTTGTTTCGACGCGTAAAACCCCAGCAGTTATAATTATCGTGCGAATGATATTGAACGAGAACTGAACTCAAGCGTTAAACGCTGACGCAGCCATTGCTTTTTTTTTCAATCTATGGAGTTTTGGGTCTGTTGGATGCAGTTCTTGCGAGGTGGAAAGGAACCAGCTCCACCGAATATAATGAGTGCCCGCGAAAGTGGTTTCGCTGGCACTAACGGAACTTCATCATTTTGCGGAACCTTTTTCCTCTTAGCAACAATGCGGCCCTCTTTATTTCCCTTTTGCCATCCCCTAGTGCAGGGTAGCAAACCGAATTTTTGGTTAACCTCCCTGCCTTTCCTTCTTATTAAAAGACGAATTTTCTTGGGATACTTGAACGCAGAAATTTTCGTCTGTCTGTCACACGATTCAGCCACCCGGCCGAAGTTTAAGCACTCGCCTAACGCCCAGCCATCTTGAACTAATAGCTGCGTTAATACTTGTGGTCATTGTCGATCAAAAAGCAAGTATTACGCAAATCTGAGGCACAGCATCAATACGTAAATATTAGGTGGTGTGTTCCTTTACTAGAAAATGCATAGATACGTAATTCTAAAGACCCTAGTGTTTCTTAAGCTGCGCTAAAGATGCGACGCTATGCACGAGGCCTCGGCCGACGATTTGGTGCTGCCACCTGGCAGTTGTTCAGGGATTCTGTACAAACTCATGTTTCCCGACGGCGCTGCCAGATGGCGTCCATATCTCACGCAGCGTAGTCGTGTAGTACGGCCGGCAGAAGGCTATCGTCTTTCGACAACATTTGCAGCGAGGCACGCAGATACGCGGCCAATTTTTAGGGGCGAAGCTCCTTATGCCGTGGGTCTGTCCATCCTCCGTTCGTTTGTAGTAGCCACCTCTAGTTCGTGAAGTGCTCACTAGGTGGCGTGATGGCGCTGCGGTGCTCGCTTCATTCAGATGTATGGAAACGCGTAGTATGGGAGTCCGTCCGTCCGTCCGTCCATCCGTCCGTCTGTCTCTGTCTGTCTGTCTGTCTGTCTGTCTGTCCGTCCGTCCGTCCGAGCGCTGCGGTGCTGCTTAGCTATTACGTGAATTGGTCAATAGATGGCGCGGAGGCGCTCGCTGCGTGCTCTAGTGTGATAGGAGAGCGCTAGATGGCGACACACAGTGTTTGTCACGTCTTTGATGATGTACTGGGCAAGATTCACGGAAGATTCACGGTTTTTATCGATGGACATCCGGAGCTTCGCCCACTCATCATCATTCACTCCGTGGATATGCGTGGATTTTTTTTTTCTCGCTCTCTCTGTCTCAATGCTGTGAGCGACGATTCGCTGCTGCTTTTCGTCCACACCCACGCGAAGCAATCAGCGAGCTCGCCTGGCGGAGAGAATTCGAAGTATGCGGCAGGCGCGTTGCGAGGGCTTGCGAGTGTGAACGACGCTCATAGGAGGAGGACTTAAAGGATTAAGTATAGAAGCAATTCTGCCAATGTCACGGCACAATATTCCCTGCAGATCTCACTGCTTGACGATTGAGGGAGCAAATGCGGCTTCCGGAGATTTCCCCGGAGGTCTTGCCCCATAGACAGGGAGAAACGAAAGCAGCAAGATACAGTATAACCCTTCGGGCAATCGGATAAGGCGCTCGGAAATGGAAACCTCGTGTTAACGGCGCCCGTATAACTTGTAGGGGTTTACTTCTACTTCTATTAATTACTACTGCTAGCAGCGGCATCGCCGCTAGCAACCCCTTGCAGTGGGTTCGAGCACTCAACGAGCAGAGAATGAGGTCGTCGCGTTCGCGCGCTAGCTATCTCAGCCACGCCATCGCCGCGCTGCCGCGCGCTTCGGCCCGCGGCTAAAGAGGAGAACATTAGGCGTCACTCTCCGTGCATGGTAATTTAATAAACATTAAAATAATAACAAATAATACAGGGCCGAATCTAAAGATCGAATTACATATAAAGAATAACGATAAACAACACGCGAACACACACGAACACAAACAAAGGACAGTAACAAAGAACAACACGCGAACACAGAATAACACACAAAAATAACCATGCAAGGAAGGAGAGCCTAACCCCGGCTAGCGCACCCGCGACCGCGAGCCCTCGGAAAAGGAAAATAGAAGAAGAACATACAGACAGGAGCGCCGGTCGCAGGTCGCCGCCGTGGTCGCTGGGGCTCGCAGAAGCACGCCATCCGACCGATGGCCTGGTCGGCCGGAGGGTCCCAAAGTACGTGCGCACTTCTCCAAGTCCCAGCGTGTTCTCCCCAGGCATCTCCAAAACCAGAAACGCCAGAACGCGCAAACATTCTGGGAATTTCTCGCTGCCCAATGGCAGCCTAAGTTAAGACCACATGGGCGAAGCGGGTGGGCCCCCGCTCCGTCCAGCCGGGAAAGGGGGATGCGGCGACATTCCGTGCAAAAACATGGCGTCGAGCGGGACCAGGTCCCACATCCCTCCCTCCTTAAAAGCCCCCCCCTAAAAAAAAACAATACCGACAGTACCGATACACAATAAAATCCGCGAACTCCAAACGAAAACAAAAACAAGGAAACAAACGCGACAATACAATGCGACAAGTCTCTCAAGTGTCCCATGAAGCTGGCGCGCCACGGCTTCTTCACCCGGACCCTGGACGCCGGCCGCGGCAGGTCTCACGTGCCGTCGACCCAGTCGACTTCCTGGCCGCACCAAGTGCCGCGACCACGGCTCCGTCCGCAGCCTCGCCGTCGACGCCGCCCCGCTCCGGACACGCAGACCTCGGCCGCCAAATCAGCGCGGCAGAAAAACACACAAAAACAAAAACAACAAAAGAACAAAAACAGTCGCGCAGCACAAGAACCAAACTCAGTTGAACTAACGAAAAAGAAAACAACACGGCTAGAAATCGTTCTCAAGGTAGCGAAAAACCAAAAACCCAGAAAGAAAGGAACACTTAGCATAAAACTTGAGACAGCGAAGAGAAACTAGCGAGAGGGTAGAGAGAGAAAAAGATAGACTTCTCTGTCAGGTTATCTCTCCGTCTGGAATCAGTCGGGCAGTAACCAATGTAAACGTGGTCTTCACTAGTGCGCTGCCGCATGACCTTACACTAGCGGATAATCCTTCCACGAACGCACACTGCCCATCCGTGACACCAAACGAAACGGGAGATCCACAACGTGTTGCCTACGGAATGAACAGACGCGGAAGGGACGGCGACAGCTGAGCATTCACACTGCACCGTGCCAAATCGCAGAGCACAGCAACTTTAGCTAAAGCCTTCCGCTCTTACGACTGGCTAGAACTACTATTGCAGGGGCGCGCTATCGCTCTCCTCTGCTGTCGGGGGGGTGCCACTGCCGACGTGCGTAAACACGCAGCGCTAACCGCAAAGGTGGCATGATACTGTGGCCAAGCTCGTACAGACCGCGCAGAGTGAACCCCTTTCTCTCCAGGGCCACAGCTACACAAGCCGCTTCGAGCCCAAAACCCGCGCTCGCCGCAAAACCAGACAACGATACAGCGCGCGCGCCATGTGCAGTACCAACACATTCAGGCGCCTCGCCTCCCGGAGGCGAAAAACAAAACCGCGAAAGAAACTATTTACATTATGTACACATGGGTCACTCTGCCGTCAACCACGTCGCTCTTCGGGCCACGAAAAAAAGCAAAAGAACAACAAACAAGAAAAAACCAGATTCCTGAGGAGAGCCCAGTGAGGATGGACCCTCTCTTTCGTCCTTTCCCCCCGACCGGCCGGCTGATTAACGCCACAATGGCCTCCTTCTCTCCCGCCGCGGGGACGCTGGAACGCTCTCCCCTTCTGCGTGCGCGAAGATAGACAGGTGCCCAAAGGGCAATTCAAGGAAGAAGGGTCTTCCTTCTACTTCTTTGTTCGCCTCAGCGGCCTTTCCGCCATCTTTGCCTCCCTCGGTGCAAGTCGGCCATGTGCAACCGAACAGCGCCGTCAACTTTTCAAGAAAAGAGACTTTCGGCGACCCGGGCAAGAAATAGTGCGTCAGCTATTCTTTTACTGGTTCTGAATTTAGTGAGGAAAGACGCGCACGACGCGAAGTCTAAAGAAAACCGTTGGACTCACCGACTTGAACGTTGCACGGGAGACAAGATGGTCAATCTCCCGGCCATGGCATGACGGAAGCCTTGGTAAATCCAACGAGTTTCCGCCACCAAGAACGAACTGCTGCAACTCGGTGGCAACTTGCATCACGCCTTTCCTCGTCCGCGCTTCGCCTCACACAACTTCGAAGCGGGTTACCAATCCGTTTGAGAAGTGACATTTGCCTCTCCTCACACCACGATACATCGACAGAGAAAAAGGAAGGACAGGCAAAGAAAGAGATACGCGCGATACACGGCAGAGACGGCCACGCTCAACCAAAGCGCACTTGACGCTGGGAACCGAACACAACTACCCCACTCTGCCGACACCTGCTCGTCGTTTGAGCGACCAAGGGCAAGGCCCCTGGCCCCACTTAGTTGGGCGCCAAAATGTAGGGGTTTACTTCTACTTCTATTAATTACTACTGCTAGCAGCGGCATCGCCGCTAGCAACCCCTTGCAGTGGGTTCGAGCACTCAACGAGCAGAGAATGAGGTCGTCGCGTTCGCGCGCTAGCTATCTCAGCCACGCCATCGCCGCGCTGCCGCGCGCTTCGGCCCGCGGCTAAAGAGGAGAACATTAGGCGTCACTCTCCGTGCATGGTAATTTAATAAACATTAAAATAATAACAAATAATACAGGGCCGAATCTAAAGATCGAATTACATATAAAGAATAACGATAAACAACACGCGAACACACACGAACACAAACAAAGGACAGTAACAAAGAACAACACGCGAACACAGAATAACACACAAAAATAACCATGCAAGGAAGGAGAGCCTAACCCCGGCTAGCGCACCCGCGACCGCGAGCCCTCGGAAAAGGAAAATAGAAGAAGAACATACAGACAGGAGCGCCGGTCGCAGGTCGCCGCCGTGGTCGCTGGGGCTCGCAGAAGCACGCCATCCGACCGATGGCCTGGTCGGCCGGAGGGTCCCAAAGTACGTGCGCACTTCTCCAAGTCCCAGCGTGTTCTCCCCAGGCATCTCCAAAACCAGAAACGCCAGAACGCGCAAACATTCTGGGAATTTCTCGCTGCCCAATGGCAGCCTAAGTTAAGACCACATGGGCGAAGCGGGTGGGCCCCCGCTCCGTCCAGCCGGGAAAGGGGGATGCGGCGACATTCCGTGCAAAAACATGGCGTCGAGCGGGACCAGGTCCCACAAACTATGACCATAGGTGCGCTTCCAGGCGACTTAATGAACTTCCCAGCTTTCTGCGCGTCTCCAACACGACGGCACGTGGCCATGGCATGCAACGACTTTCTGTCTATTGCGCAGCAGCTATGCGCGCAAGCTCGTAAAGAGCAAGAATGCCGGCTGTCCGAGCGGAACGCGTCAATTTATTATGAAACGAATAAGCTTTGATGTAGCGCCAGCAGGACGGCTGTATAGGCCTTCCGTCCATTTATAGTGAAGCAATGCCGAAGAATGCGGTTTCTTCACTCGAGTCGACACCTACAGCATTCTTACATTCATTTCGGTCGAATGATTAGACGGCTTAACGATGCTGTGAGCTGAGTGTCTTCTCGTAATCAGATCGAGTGAAGAAAGATCTGGTAGCTCGTGGATAACTGGCGTCATATATTTCTGGCTGCGGAGAGTCGACGCCGAGCTCACTTTTAGCCGCTGCGGAGACGCAGTGGTTACGGTGACGCAGCAATTGTACAGTGGTTATGGCTGCTGGCTTGACTCGAAAGGCGTGGGCTACATTACGGCCACTGCAGTATCATTTCGATGGAGGTAAAATGCTCGAGGCCGGCTTATTAGATTTAGATACGCTTAAAGAAGAAAAACCCTAGGTTACCGAAATTTCCTTCGCCCTCGGCTGTACGCAGTGTCTTATATTCATATCGTTGCTTTGGCAGCTAAGGCCATAGCGATGGTTGTTATCGTTGTTATAATAAGTCTTCCATTAAGAGTTACAGGTCATCAGCCCGTCTCGTAAGAGCGCATTAACAGGGTGCACGGCTTCCTCACGCTTTTTTTCTACATATGCTGCAAGCTACCTCACCTTGTTATGGGGCTGGCCTCAGCGAGGAAGTTGGCGCTTCAGACAACCGACTTAGTCTAGACGTGCTGGCGCGATTCAGTTCCTGAAGTATCTATGCAAAACGAGGTCGCCAAATTAGCGTTCAAAACCGGCAATTACATCGCGCTCTCGCGCCGCAACCAAACCGACAAAGCGGTTCCTCGCCGCGAAAACGGGTACTTAGCATTGGGCATCCTACTTTCGCTGCGGTAAAATTACGCGTTTCCTTTTTCTAAGGGGGCGCACTTGCGAACGACCTGATGCGTGACGCGGAAATTCATACACTGCGCAAATATGCGCACGTAGACCTGTATAGCGCTAAATCGGGGCTATGCGTGAGAGGTCACGTCGTCGGGGGACATGGAATGATGGAGAAGGAGGGTGTCGGAGGGATAGGTGAAGCTCATTACAGCCCCGCAGTCGAAGCTCTTTGATCCTTAGCGTGTTGCTTCATTTTTCAAGCACCGCTCCAGAGATTACCGGCGCCTGCTGCTCTATATAGACGTCTTCCCTTTGCCCAATTTCCCGGCAGTCTCGGGGGAAATCTCGCGTGAGTTTCCTTGCATTCTTCTAACCGACAGCCCACGAGATCTGTCCCCGCCGAGTCTTCCGGGCTTCAGATCGTCAACGACTCGCGGAACGACTGCGCGGTGCAACTCATCGCGCAACTCTGGCGAAGTTGACAGAAACTGGAACGCCTCGGCACCACGTGGCTGGAACGGAAGAAGCCCCAGGGAATCGAACGGCTTTCGCCGATGCACTCTATTGAGCGTTCAGAGATCTCTGGGCTCTATCGACGCAGAGCGTGGTTCCAGAGACATGGGGTAATATATATAGTATATATATATATATATCACCGTAATCTCGCAGAATCGCTGTCATATTAGGTCGTCCGCGTGGCTGTCGTTTCATTTCCGCGTCTGATGCGATTTCCTGCGTTTCGGTCTTGCGAGCGCGCTTTGCTAAATTGCGCGGCGAGCGATCTTCTCGAAGGAAACTCAGTGCTTCTGGAATCGGGCGTTTTGTGGCTCCGCTGGCGATTACTCCTACTCGGATTGCCAAGTCCGCAGCTATTAATCAGAGCGCGCTTCTTAATAACAGGGACGACCGGCGGAGTGCAATTAGGGAATGACACCCTGTGAAGACGTCACCAGACGTAGCTGCTATTAATTGGGCGCCTGTGCGTTGCTGGTGCCTCACGCGTAAGCGTCGTCATAAGTTTGAAACGGCGCTGTTATCTATTTTATAGAAATGTGCGCTCAAGGCCGATTGTTGCGAGGGTTATTTCTTTCTTATTTTATTCATATATTCTCGTCTGTTCCCGAGAGTGGCTGATTAAAAAAAAATAGAAGCGGAAATGTCGCTTTGCGACACGTAAAAAGAAAGTAAGAAACAGAAAGGTAGCAGTAAATAGTAGTGAATCATATAATTGGTCGCTCAGTATACTGAGAAAGAGCATGAATATTCGCAACACTGAAAAAGAAACGGCCGAAAAATACGTGGTGGCAAGGCATGCGTGAACTTTTTATTTTTGCGCGACGCTTAATTGAAACACGTGGTGGCGATGCAAACGGTGTGTTAATGCGACGTTTTCATCTCGCACAACACACACTGTTGCTTCTCTGACGAGATTTCTCACTATATATAGTTCCGCATCCACTTCGATTAAGTGCAAGTCTCGAATAACGAAACCCAGCTATTCTAGTGTAATGCATGCCACATTTTCGCGGCTAAGAAATCACGCCGAAACGTACTATTCTTTAGAAATAACTTGTCAAACCTGATAACGCGCGTTAACCTTGAAGGGACCGACAACTGGCCAGAACGTGTGAACGTACCTTAGTGCATTTCGAAAGAACTGGAATTATAGGGATGGAATTGAGCACCCTTTCGCGATTTGAACGTGATTTGTATTTTTAAACTGGAACTTAAATATTGCGGCAACTGAAACGTGGTGTAGCCTGGTGGAGGTGCCTTGGTACTGCTATTTGGAGTCTTTCAATCGCCTTACGTCGCCTGCTAATGTTCGTACGATCGTCACTCGGCCTTAAAGTTTCAGTCGATACATAAAAACGCATCTCCGCCCTAGCATTCGCTTTCTAAGCAGTAAAAGGAATCGACGCCGAGAAGCGGCGCTGCCTTCGCGGCAACCGAAAACCTGTTTTTAACCTCGGCGCATGCGCTCAGTGGCTCCCAGGCGCAGCGCGCATGCGCTCTGTGGAGGCATTGCCTGCCGCGAACACACCCGACTGCTGTCGTCCACTGTCTGCAACATGTGTTGCATGCAAAACTCCATAGGCAGAAAATTCGCATAAAAAAATGTTTCACGGCGTTTTCCGCGATGTCTTTGCGTGACTGGACACTCTGACCGGTAAGCTTTCCGTTGAAATAAAGAAAACAGGTACCTCAAAAATTGGTTGTCGGTCCCTTTAAATTTCTCCCGCGTGTTTCCGTTTCCGGTGTCACTCACGAACGCATATCACTTGACCCAGTTTTCTTCTTTACTATAGTCCATTAGTAAAAATATTCCAGGTGAAACGAGCCACGCTATCATATGCAAGGTTCGCGATATGCTGACTAATCGACGACAATGGTGTGTCTGCTGTCCCCGTGTCCATGTTTTAACGCGCGCCTTGCCAAAGTCGTTCACCTATTTAATGACAAGTCACCTATTGCCTCTCGGGGCTTTACAATAACAGATTTGTCGTTGGCGTTCCCGCCTGAAATCCAGTTGCAATTCTTACGCCGCAGGGCGGCTCCTGCGGAAAGCCAACGAAATGGCAGCGTGGCCGCTGGGATACCATGTCTGCGGGCTGCTCCTGGTATCCTGTCACTTCACTGCAGTCCGTACGGTGCGGCTTGAGGAGACGGGTTCGCTGGTCGACTACCGCCAGTTCTGCAGCAGTTACCGTTGCTGTCCGCAGGAGACGGACCGCGTGAACATGGACTGTTCGGCCCGCAACGCGTCCCAACTCCAGCAAGTTTCGGTTCCAGCACCGATCTCGTCGTTGTCGCTGCGGCACAACCGCATATCGCAGCTTCAACGGGGCTCCTTCGCGATGGCGCCCACGCTTTCGAGGCTGGACCTGTCGCACAACAACATCGCCGCGATCTCGGAAGGCTGGTGGACCTCGGACGGCGGCAATCGTGGCAACGCGACATCGGGGCTCAGGTCCCTCTCACTGGCCGACAACGCGGTGCAAGACGTCAACCGCTCTTCCTTCTACGGTCTGAGCATGCTCGTGGCGCTCGACCTGAGCTACAACCGGATCCGCGTGCTCAGAGGCGACAGCTTCGCGGGATTGACGAACCTCGAGGAACTCGTGGTGGACCACAATCCGATCGTCTCCGTGCGGGGCGACACCCTGGCGCCCCTGGTGCGACTTCGCGAGCTCCAGATGAACTACTTGGCACGCTTGGTCGTTTCTCCGCACGCATTTCGCTTCGTGCCCACCCTCAAGATTCTGGGAATGGCCGGCAACAACCTTAAGTCTGTGCCCCAGCGAAGCTTACAGACGCTTAAGTTATTGCGTTCGCTCGATTTGAGCTGGAACCCGCTGACAACCATCACTGAGTCGGGTCTGCAAGGCCTGCCGAGGCTTAGCGTGCTGCGACTCAACGACTTGCACGAGCTGACCAAGGTAGAGGCACACGCGTTCGGAAGCCTGCCCGGCTTGAAGGAGCTGCACCTGAGCTACAACCCGATGCTGATGGAGGTAGCCAAGAGATTTTTGTGAACCGAATGAGTAAGATTGATCCTTGGTCAAGTTGCGACTGCCGAATGGTTTTCTCGTACAGCGCTAGAGCTTAGTTGAAATTGTTGTTTTTCTCGGTAGGTTAGCCTTCTCTTGCTTGCGGAAGAAAATGTTATGCTAACAAAGTAAGTGTGTTAGGGCAGGGATAAAATAGATATATCCAAAGTTCAGGCTGTGATGCGGTCACATATATAACAACGGTGTTGTCAGCGCTATAGTGACGCCGTGTATTCTTGCGTCGTAACTCTGCTCAACTGGCCACTGCGTTACTGCTAGCTGTAGGGCTAGCGTTGTCCTTAAAAAAGAAATTACGCCATGTTTCGTGACGGTGGACACTTTATAAACGAAGGTGACCAGTCAGTGAGAAAGCATGCTTGTGAAATGGAAGCTTGGTCTGTCCTGGAATTTCTTCTGGAGGAGAAAATAAGTATGATTTTACAGATGCAGGCTACGGAGTAGTCCAGCGCTTATTGACAGGGAAATACAGCTGGTTTATCGAGTGCAGGCAAAAGCAGTTTAGCCTTGCGGGAGCGAGCGAAAGGACAGGCAGGGAGCTACAAAGAAGGCGAGGGTACATGAAGTACGAAAACAAAGCGAAGGCAAAGCTTATATAACTCGGGTGGATTGCCGCCGGTGTGTGCGAAGGGTTACTGCTGCGTTTTTAATGCTGTTTGACGCGCGCTTGCTAAGCATAGTACACGCACTGCGGGCCTATACACTACATACAGGAAACGCCCCCCTGCTCTCGCGCGATACGCAGGTGGACCCGGACGCCTTCTACAACAAGCATGACAAGCGGTGGGTGCACCTTAACGCGCTTCACCTGCGCCGCACGGGCCTGCGCAGCCTCCCTTCGAAGCTGCAAGATTGGAACCAGCTCGCGGTCGTTGACCTGAGCGAGAACGCGTGGAGGTGCGACTGTCGGCTCAGCTGGATGGCGAAACTGGCGGAACGGTTGCCAGCCGAACACAGGCCCAGGTGCGGGAACATTGTATTACTTGCTAAATCATTCATGTGCAGGTGGCTCAGTGCCTAATGAGCGCATTCTCGTAGAGAGATTCCATGCGGAAGTGTCTGTTTACCAAGACTTCGGTCAGTTCACGTAAGGGCCTGTTCACGGTCAGCTCACGTGAAGGCCTGTTCACGTAAGGGCCTGTTCGCACTATGCCGTTTTACTGTGCGGTGGCCGCCCCGTCCATGACCGGTAAAGGAATCTAAACTGGCTTCAGGTGAGGAGAAAGTGCTATTTATGCCGCCCTCCCTCACCTCTTCCACGCGCGCCAGCCATGGCCGCAGGGCTCCGCCGCCCCTACGCGCGCGTGCGGAAGTACAAAAATGGTTGTCTGAGGGATTGGATCGCGAAATGTCAAACTCAATGGGGCCACTAGACCGCTAGCCAGTTCGATATTTCGCAATCCGTACTGTGCGACAGCCATTTTCACACTTCCGCACGCATGCGGAACGGCGGCGGAGCGGAGTGCGGACTGAGCGAGAACACGCCCTCATTGCTTTGCAGCGCTCTTCTTTTCCTCTGTGGCATGGGGATTGGCCTAGAATGGTTAGTATTGTCGTAGCCAACCCCCTGTATTGGGGATTGGCGACGAGAGCAAAACGACTTTTAATGATTGGCCTAGAATAAGTCGTGCTGTCGTAGCCCTACAACTATACCCCACCCTTATACTAACCATCATTTGCCGCGAACATGCTTTGACGTCCGCATTCACGTGTGCCTTTTTTTCCGCGCACGTTTGCAGAAGGCAATCGCTCGTACACGCAGATGCGCGGCACCGCTCAGCGTGGAGGGACGTCCCGTGGGTGACCTGCGGCCGTATGAGTTCTCGTGCGAAGACAGCGGCTCGCCCGGGCTGGCCTCATCCATCGGCATGGTGTGCGCCATGATCGCGTCGGCGGCAGTCGCTTTCGTCGGAGTCAGAATTTACGAGTGTGCCACGCGCACAGACGAGCGGCGCTACACGCGTTTTACCAATAACACATGTTCCCAGTGAAGGACAGCGCCACTTTCTAATTCGCGGATGGTTTCGCGCATCGAATTTAATGGAATAGCAACGAGAAGGGGGAAAGAAAATTATACATTTATGTGTGTTAGCGGATTGTACTTCTACGATATCATAAAATGTGTTTCGTTGTCCTTGTTAGTCAGCGGTGTTGTTCGCGTTCTGACGTTCTCTTTAACAAAGACGCTCCTGTCGCGACATCAACAAAAGTGAGCTATTGAATCAAGCCTGCCTAGCCTCAACTTGATGAGGTTTTTATTCTGAGTACCGCTTTAATGGGACCTGGGGACGTATCGGCGCCTACGTTGACAGCAGGTGGATTCGCGCATAGTTTCGATTTCGGAAGGAATGAGTATGCACACGACGTGGCCTCATTTAGCAGCAAAGAAAATCGTGTCGCGTCAGCTTATCCGTGTTTCTCGCCCCGCTTGTTCACACCAAGAATCATGGTGGTCGATGGTGTAGTAATAGCCTAAACATCAAGTTTTCATAAACTACGACACTGCTACACAAATACAGACGTGACTCAGCGGAATTTATTGGGTAGAAGTGGCAAAAAAATATAGAGGATATTCAACAGCGGCATCAGACGCTGTTAAGCAATTTCAGCGTAAGGCACCATTTCATGTCAATCGAGACGCCCGGACGTTCTCAGCATCTCTGAGTACCGGCGCATTAATATCCCCAGACACTTCTTCCCGGGGACTGGTCGGCCAGTCATTAACGCATTCCGTGCGGCCGCACGATCCACGTGCAGCATCAGACAGCAACACTGCAAATGCTGGGGTTCACGTGTCAAAACCACGGCATCATCACTAAGCACGCCGCCGAGTGGATTTAGGATTGATTTCGACGATTCCAGGTCCTAACCAGTGTGCGCGTTAGCCCAGTTCGCCCATGCAGCGCCTCTTCTATTAGGCGCTGGCCCATGCATACATAAGTGTTCTTGCTTTTCGCCCTCATCGCAAAGAGGCCACCGCGGCCTGAAAACGCTCGTTCACGTTCACCAAACCTTCACCAAACCACGCAGCGTTCACACGGTACCGTACGGCTACACCTTTAATGGCGTTTATGTTTCAGACTGGGTTAGCTGTTACGCCCATTCCACAGCGATCTTACTCAAAATATTCCATAACCGACAATAGTGAATAATACTCGAGTGCGTGGTTCTTAACATTTTCGAACTATTTCAGAGCATGAACAACTAATTTTAGTCAGCTGGACTCTTCAAAACAAAGCATATGTGCTTGCCGCATACAGTGGACAAGTAAGTCAGTGAACCAAGCCCCAGGACGAAAGGACAAGCTTTTATTGTTGAAAAGAAGAAAACACACAAACCCACACAAACAAGTGAAGAAAAAAGAAACACACAAACACACGGTGCGGGCCCCACTTCAGACGAAACGTGAGTGTTTCGGGGCCGGCTGGCTCTTCGTACTCCTGGAGCTGTTGAGTACTGATGGAGCTGATGGAGCTGCTGATGCTCACGGCTGTGGACCCTCGCAGATCCGGTCACGCAGGCTCTTGTTCTCTAGCTTGAGCTGGGCGAGCTGCTCCTGTAATGACGATATGGCACAGGGCTTTAGATACTACGATATAATTATGAGAGACGCCACAGTGGAAGGCTCCGGAAACTTCGACCACCTGGGGTTCTTTAAAGACACTCTATAGAGTGAAACACCAAAGTGCTTTAGACTGACAAGTTATTGTTCGGGGGCTCTGTTGTAGCGAATTTTGCCGTTTTATGTTCAATATTACAAGATAAATTTAGAAGATTGCGTCACAAGCCCCATTTAGTTCTTTTATTTTATCTCGCGTTGTCGCCAGATTAGCTCAGTAAAACTGTCTGAAACACGCCATGTTAGATCTTTGTGTCTCATAGAACACGATGTGTTATTTCTTTAAGCCATAAGTAATTACGCAGGCGTCAGTTAACGCCGTTAGAGATTATGACATCACGCGAATTAGTGCAGGAACCTCCCAGCAGGCGTCACCACTCGTATTTTCATTTTGCGCATGTTCTAGCTTCCCAAGTTCCTTCGCGCGGGAGTGGTGCATTTGGTACTGTGAAAACGTGATTTACTCATACGTGAAAAATCATTTTTTTTACACAACTAGTGTCCCTTTACCGAGCTCACGGTTGGTCATCGCAGTATGCAGATGATTGTGATCAAAGCGCAAATGGACTGCGTATAAAGGAAGCCAGCAGACTAACCACGCTAGACCAACTTGTTCCATGCGACTTCGTTTAAGGATAAGCTTCAGTATTCGTATTCAGCAGGACGATTTGGATAACCTGGTCCTCTAATACGAATGTTTCATCCTGTATTCAAACATGAGTCGCATGGCACGAGTTTGTCCGGCATAGTGTGTCCTGGTGCAAATGGCGCGGTTTCCTTGCATATAGCAAGCAGGCTGTGTACACCAAGGGTGGTTAAATGGAGGAGTTTAACTCCTCGTTACGCAAAGAAAAGGCGTGCAACTTGTGTTTGATGGTAGCGCAGGCTGAGCTGGAGAGAGAGGCACATCGGGGACACATTTGCCGTGAGGTGCGACACATATTTGTGGTGAGGTGTGTCTTTTTTTCTGTTGTCCGTGTCAGATCAGCTTGCGCAAGATGTTACATTAAGCCTAAATTGCTGACACGGCAGTACCGTTATAGCTGAAACTGAGAAGCGGGCATATGATAATGTCGCACGCTCATTTCTATTCGCACATTGTCCAGATTCCGCCTAAACAGACATTGCTACTGAAGCTTTGACGTGAAAATTTCCGAACCGACGCTTATGCAGATAATTTGAATGCGGGGGCCTATAGGACGCATAATGCGCTTTGTGTCATCATTAGTGGTCCAGTACGCAGCGATGTGGTGAGAGAAAAATTGACCAGTTTTGCACATTAATTGAAGGTGACCAATGTCAATTCCAAGGCGGATAGGCCGCCACCGTTCTTCGCGCGAACAAAACCTGAGGCGAAGAATGTATTACAACGGCATCGATCCGTTATTCCGTTCCTTCAAACGTTAGTACCGCGAGAATGCCAGGATCGCTTGCGGTAACTAACGGACTGTGCACCGCTCGCACCGGCTAATTCAGAGTTCATTAATCACGTTATTATTTTTTTTTTTTTGCCCGCTCGTCGCGCCTGCACTGTCGCGCCGTTTCGCGACGCTGCCGAAGGGAAGCCCAAATTCGGTGACCAGTGCGAAGGCTGCTGTAATGAGCTTTTCTTTGATGTTTCCATACGCTCGTTACAAGCCTGTGTGTCTTTGTACCTTTGGTGTTTCTATGTGCTCGATGCAGACCCGTGTGCCTTTGTTCATTGGGGGGAGGTGGGGGGGGAGGGGGTGCGAACGTCCGAGTGAATAATTAAAGTTCCTCGCCGAGTGTGCGCAGTGCGGCGTCTAAGTGCCGTATTCGGGTTACAAATATCCACCATCTGTCACCGTGGAGGAGAATTAATAGAAAGTCGCCGCTTCTCGTATTCTCCTGCTTTCCTTCGCCCCCCTCCCCCTCCCTCGCCTTCTCTTTCTCGTCCAGAAAAAAAAAAACGAGAAAGGACCACGATGCTTTCTTTCACTCCTTGCACGGTCCATGTGCGCTTATTTTCTTTCTTTTCGACATCGTTTTAATTACCGAGTCTAATGCGTCCAGGTCACCGGGGAAACAAAAGCAGCATTTTCCAATTAAAGGAGCAGTTTCTCCGATTGCACTCTTCGACGACGTCGCTCAACGACGGGCTCGATTTTCTTCGGAAGTCAATACTGCCGCCTTCGCAGACAAAAATGAGAGAAAAAGAAAGCTGCGTGCTCAGCTTTCGCTGCATGCGAAATGCTCACGCGCGCGGGCTCATCGTTTTATTTTAATTTTTTTTCCCCCGTTCGGAGAGCGGAACTGCTGTTGCCACGAGAAGTGTTAGCTGTGCAGCCTCGCGTAGATAGTTTCCGATGATGCGAAAGTTTACTACGGATTTTTCACTTTCCGGAAACTACGATCTCCTCCCACCTCCCCTCTATTTCTTCACTCATTTTTTTTTGCTTCTTATTGGTTCCGAACTTCATTTACGGTATGAAGACGCACGGATCGAAGAAGACGGAAGCGCGCAGTCGTCGGAGGCAGGTGTCTGAAAGCTGTGTCGGCTCGGGCATTACGGTAAACGCTCGCATCCAGTGCTCAGCTGTTGCCGCTTGGAAGAACACCAGATGAGCGGAGGATTTTTCACTGCCGAAGTGACACTAACGCACAACGCGAAAGGAAAAGGAAATAAAGAGCAACGTAATATCTTTGAATATTAGACGCTTCGGGAGGATGCTTTGCGAGCTTCAGTGAGGTGTCAGTTTTTCTTCGTGACTTAGTTTGAACCAGAGGAAAAAATACGAGAAAGAGCAGTTCCACCCGAAGTGCGAAGCGTCGACAGCGACTGCAGTTAAATGTAGCGCCTCAGCTGTGTATCCACCTGAGCGCATACGTAGTGCGGGTCTATCTTAAGCTAAGCCAGCCAAACATTATAAGATAACCTGATCTAACATTTTTGAAGTACATGCCTCCTAAGTACTAGTAAATAATAATAATAATAATAATAATAATAATAATAATAATAATAATAATAATAATAATATAGTCATTGCAGTAATGATAGGTAAGCTGCGGGTAAAAGCTGCTCTTTATAGAGGCAGCTTGACAGAAATCCGCAGCTACCTTTGTGTCGTACAGACAGCAGTGGCCTTTTCTGAAATGGCATGCAACATCAGACAGACAAAGAAGCATAGTACACTGTCACAAGAAAAAAAAAAGGACGCAAATAGCAATCACATAATTCTCAGATTATTTAGAATCCTAGCATATACAGTGCGCGTAGTTTCGGCAATGCACAGCTGTGGAGCTCGACACGAGCTTTCACATATTTATTAATCAGTTCGGGGAAAATGTACAATAATTTATCTACTGAGTAATTTGTCTAGGGTGTTATTTTCCACGTATCTTTATTAACGTAACTCTCACTTATTTCTCGGAAGGATTGCGCGTACTGCGCGGCACAGGCGGAGCAACAAATATGTGTGAGCCGTTAAAAGTTATCGCACCGGGCATATTGCCTCTAATGCATCGTGCACGTGCCAATAACTGTGCTGCCCTTATGACGTATTAGCGTGTAGCAACGCCCGTGAACTTGCGTAAATTCCAGATTATGAGGAGTAAGGTTTTGCACAAGAGGCCGACGAAAGACGTAAACCTCTTAATGAAACGACTTTACACATTTACAAGCTGCACTTGTCAAAATTTCTGAACAATATTTCAGCCAAATCATGAAAGCTCGGGCAAAGAACGATGTGGGTACGATACTGTATTTCCTTTGGCATGTAATGCTTCCTTTTTCGCAGGTGCTGCTTGTAATTGTGGAATCGCGCAATGTGCAAGCATAAGAACTGAAGGTAAATGCAGATGCCGCCGATAGATAATAAGGAAGGTAGGTGATCTCTCGTAAACACCACGTTATTGCACAACTTGCTGCGGAAGACGCGACAAGATTCTGCGTGCGCGGCGACGATGCATAGAACCGATAGATGCTTGAAATTGTGCTGTTGGTTATAGCACTTTTCATAATGATCCGTTAAGTTACACCAAGTTTCATAAGCATTGGGTTAGAATTTGTAAAATCTGGCGGGGCATGATGGACTCAATAACTGCATACAAGTTTTCTTCGGGTTCTTGTCAGTTCAGCAAATTAAGCTCCGTTTAATTATAACTTTCGTGAACCCCATCAGCTTGGAAACAGATGGATACCTTCAAGACATTTCACATTCCGACCCGCCGCGGTGATCTAACGGCTATGACACTCGGCTGCTGATCCGAAGGTCGCCATATCGAGCCCCGGCCGTGGCGCGGCTGCGTTCCGATGGAGGCGAAATGCTTGAGGCCCGTGTACTGCGTGCGATGTCAGTGCACGCTAAAGAACCCTTAGGTGGTCGAAATTTCCGAAGTCCTAAATTACGGCGCCTCATATAATCATATCGTGCTTCTGAGGCGTAAAACCCAAGGAATCATTATACATCACATTCTATCGTGCCTTGATTGATTGATTGATTGATTGATTTGTGGGGTTTAACGTCCCAAAACCAGCTGTGATTATGAGAGACGCCGTAGTGGAGAGCTCCGGAAATTTATACCACCTGGGGTTCTTTAACGTGCACTGACATCGCACAGCACACGGGTCTCAACATTTCGCCTCGATCGAAATGCAGCCGCCGCGGCCGGGATTCGATCCCGCGACCTTCGGATCAGCAGCCGAGTGCCATAGCCATTCTATCGTGCCTTGAAAGGGCCCGATTGAACGTGACATTTGCTACCATTGTCCCAGATGCGCCGCAAATCGTATCCCTTACATCGCGTGGCATGCCGATGCGTTTCTGGCGTGCACCACGTGTCTCACCTTGAGCTGCCTGACGGCACGGTCCTTGTTCTGGAGCATCTCGTCCACGATCTTGGAGTTGCGCACGTAGGCCTTCCAGGCGGCGCGAATCTGCGACGCGGACATGCGCATGTCGTCCAGCTTCAGGGACACGATGGTCCAGAGCACGTCTCGCAGCTCCTTGTGGTAGTACTCCTCGGCCGACAGCTCGGCCAGCTCTTTCTCGGGCTCACTGCAGGCGCCCCGGTGCTCGCCGCCCGCTGCCACTGTAGCCACGGCACCAGCTTGCGAGCAAGTAGCGGAAGCAGCGGCGGTAGTGCCGCCCACCGACACTGGGCCGTCGTTGTAGTATGGCCTGCGTAATCGAAAACGGTAAGTCGAACCGCGATTAATATCGTCAGTGCGAGAAGCTTACTGCGCTATTTATGTGATGCATGTTATCGTAGACGCTATAGAAAACGCTTTTATGTTAGGCAGGCTGAGCGTAGTTTGAAAATCGTGCGCGGGTAGTTTGCCAAAGGCTGCGTACGACCCATGATAAGCATACAAGCCTCCTCTAGACACTCACTCACTCACTCACTCACTCACTCACTCACTCACTCACTCACTCACTCACTCACTCACTCAAAACATGCGCACGCACACGTAGAGGACACGGGGTTGGCCGGGCGGCTATGACAAACTAGCTTGTGTCTTACGTGTCGAGCTTGATGTGTACCTGTGCCTTGTACAGTATGGTGCCTGCGCCCGTGTCTCCCTCTTCTAAGTTCTACTTTATCTTTCTTTCTCAGCTTTAGTCCCCTTCCCCCGTTCCCCGCACAGGACGGCTGAGGTGTCCTCCTCGAGGAGAGACAGTTACTATCCTGTGCTTTTCTCTTATTTCAATAAAAGATCTCTCTCTCTCACGGAATGTAGTTTGTACACAGGCTCCCGTTGGCGCACATACGCAGAAACGCGGAACATACGACTACATACAGGGCAACATGCATGACAAGATGAGAAGCATTTCGGCTAAACTCCATCTTCATAGTCTCATCTTCCAGATAAAGTACTTCACCCTTCAACCTATTATGGCAGTTAAAATTAGTCATACATCTTTACGGTATTGCCCGTCACAAGCACCATTATTCATGTCTGTTTCGCGTGCCTTGTTTTACTCGACAGTTAACCTTTGGCAATTAGAATATTAGACTGACTAACAGCGCCTACGATGAATGTCTTTTCAAGTTCCGCGGTGTTAAAATTTGGGATGTTGTTCCTACACTATCTCTTCCCTGAATGTAGTCTTACAATAGGGACTAAGTGGCATGTGCGGTGTATAAACTTAACTTTTGTTATTTTCTTCATCAAAACTCTTAATTGTGTGGTTACTCATATCATTATCATTCACGAAACTGTTTCTGTACTATTACATGTTCTACATTAGGTCAGTGTATAATTTTGCTTAATCTAGCCTATTTTGTACCCTATTTGTACCCGAACTAGCCTGTGTAGCCATGAGCTCACCCGGTGTTCGCAAACATTGCTGTTAAGTGGAAAGAACTGAAGATTAGTCGCAGTCTTTCGCCTTCTTTGCCGAACAAAATTCCTCGCGTCAAAAGTTACGTTCGAGATATATCCTTCGATCTTACTCTGTTGATGCAACAATGTACAAGAAATTCATGGCGATAATTGCGCGAACAATGGTATAAGCGTGATGTACAAGAAACATCACCCTTGTACAACAATGTAGAAGAAACATCAGCCTGTACAACAGTGCACAGAAGCACATTTCCCTAGCTAAATAAACAGGAAAGGACGTGTGCTGTAACAACCCGTCAAATTTTTACCCTACCAAATCAGTGCACAGCAGCAAGGAGATGGCTTGCCTATCCCTCTTAACAGGCTGTTGTAACTAGCCTAAGTATAGTTCCTCCTAAAGCTGCAGGCACAAGTTTGATTCCTAGTAACGCCAGTTGACCGACGAGCCCTGTATAGGAAGTAGTTAACCCAAGAAATGCTCTCACGTTTAAGTGTAGCGGAAAACCCACTGTCTCTTGCGACGAGTCCAACGACGGGTCTTCTCTGCGCGAATTACGTATATTGCGGCTTAGGTGCATTAGTACCATGTTATAAAAATTAACGATTATTCAAGCCGAGGGAAGCATAATGCCCACAATATCCAGAAAGCTTATTGCGAGGAATGATCCATACGCATGAAACTGTTTGACCGTTGTCCTACGGCTACATTCGCTTGTATTTTGGTAATATCCAGCATAACGTAACGTCTTAAAACACGGCAATTTGCGGGGACTTGCATGGGCACAATGGTCGTAGAACCTGAGATGAACAGTTGGCTCCCGTGAAGCTGAACGACTGTATGGTCAAATCCTATATTTGCAGAAAAAAAAAATACCCGATAGGGCTGGATTTACGCTATGGTGAACTGCAGCACAAGCAAAGACATGGACTACAAGAAGAGACACGTCCGTCTTCGCTTGCGCAATGTAGTGCATCATGCGTCAACAACTCGCCCAAATTTTCACAGGGCAGAGTGTCATGCATGAATGTGTAGCCAACCATTGTCTCACCTGGGCAAGCCGAGCTGCTCCAGCATGCGATCCAGCCAGCCGTCCTCGTTGAGGAAGTCCCCGTAGCAGCGAGGGTCGGCCTCCACCGAGGTCACCTTGGACGAGGTGTCCGATGACTCGCTCGTGATGTCGGTGGTCGAGTCTGAGATCTCGTCCGCGGCTTCACGCCGACGCGGCCTCTGCTCGCGCGCTGTGCCCTTTCTGGCTCCTTCTCCTCCAGCCGGAACCTCAGACTGGCACTTGTGGCACGTCGCCGGCTCAGCTGTGGGCAGCGGCCACTGCGACTGAGTGGACACGCAGCGCTTTCCCTCAGCAGCCGGCGCTTCCTCGCCAACGCCCGTGGCGTCCCGTTCCTCCTGGGTCTGGTCCATGGCCTGGTCCTGCTATGTGACGCTGCCTCTCGATATTCAAAGGCGTCCAGCTGATGATGTCGGTCTTCGAGCCGGCGGACGAAGCACCGCGTTCTCCAAGCTGCGGCGTTCGAATGAGCGAAATGAGCCACGCCAGCACGAAGGGCACGCGGCGCGCGCTCGGCCGTCACTTCTTTGACGTCTTCGGCGCCTTTGAGCGAGCTCGTGGCGTCTCTGATCGTCTTTGTCTTCGTTTCGCCTGGTTCTGAACCAACGTATGCTCGTTTTTCGGGGAAGAGCCGCGAGCGAATTTTTATGTTGCTGATAGAAGAGCTGCTAAAGGAATGGAAGCGTAATCTGCCCGGCCTGGACAAAAAACTCCGCGAAGCGATGACGTCACCTCGCGTTGCCTAGTAACCCCGTGTGCAGTTTCGCATAGCTTCGCTCAACTCTTTGCCGGATTCGATAGCTATAGCATAGCAAGGGGGGGGGGGGGAGGAAGTGAGGATGGCGCGAAGGGGGCAGAGCATGGCATAGCATATCCCTGTTTAGTGTAGTGAAGCAGGGGGTGGGTGATGAAAGGGAGAACGAGGGTGAGGGAAAGGAGGAGGAGGAGGAGGAGGGAAGAGAGTAAAGCATAGCATAGCCTTGTATAGTGCCATGTGAAGGGCCGCGGCGGTCGCATTTTCGATGGAGGCGAAAGTGCCAGAGGCCCGTGTACTGTGCGTTGTCAGTGCACGTTAAAGAACCCCAGGTGGTCTAAATTTCCGGAGCCCTCCACTACGGCCTTTCTCTCCTCTATCTCTTTCACTCCCTTTCCCCCACCCCCACGGACGCTTAGCCGTGCTCCCTACATGGGCTGCAGAAATTAGCGTCCTTTCCTAACCAAATCAAGGGTTCATTCGCCCAGGTAGGCTGTCCACAAACAGCTTTTATCCAGTCAACCTCACCAGAACCTAGTTTCTGGAAAATGATTTGATTTGATAGTGTAGTAACGAGGGGAAGGGGGAGGGGAGAGGGGTGAGCGTGAGGAGGAGGAGGGGAGCGTTTGAAGCGTAGCGTAGGCACGTACAGTGTAGTATAAAAAATGGGGGGGTGGGGGTGGGAGAGGGAACTGAGAGCGAGGAAAAGTTACGTGAGGATGAGGAGCAGGGAAAAGAGGGAGGGGGGGGGAACTTACAGGATAGCTTAGTCTTCTACAGTATAGTGAGGCATGGAATGGGGGTGGGGCAAGGAAGTGACAGCAAGGAAGAGGGAAAGGAGGAGGGGAGCGCCACCAGCTCGCCTTCTTTCTGTCTTCGCAGCACAAGTGTGCAACCGCCCCCATTTTTTTTTCTTCACGAGGACGTATTTAGGTCTTCCACGTCGGGTAATCTTTAATTGCGGTCTACCGCTGGTGGCTACCATGATCGCTCATTGTTGTTATACTGCGGGACACTGACACACGGAGTGTTTGCATCTGCTCACACAATGTAGGCAGATGAAAACCAGCCAAGTCGTTAAATGCTTGTGGCCGTCCAGTTGCATTCAGTGCAGAAGCGGATGAGCAATGATGTCGCCTGGTGAGGCCGCGGTCCATGGGCAGGATTTGGGTTTCGTCCTGGACTCCGAGGGATCGGGATGTCAGCAGTTCTGCGAGGACAGAGGAGCTCATTGGAACAAACGTAAAGGAGAGCAACTACAGGAGATTTATGAATGCAGTATTTTCCCCGCGGTGTGTGCTTGTGCGTGAGTTACAAATTACAAAGCTCGTATTGTTATCCTTTTCGTTTTCATTTGCCTTCTCTGTAGACAATGTAGAGCGTGGATGGCTTAAGTAGCGCGTCCTACAAGCGCTTGGCCAGTTCCCGGAACAGTTACATATGCTAGAACGCTGTGCGCGTCCTCACGTAGGAGCTATTGCGGATAGCTCAGGGTAATTGGCGTCGTAACATTACCGCAACTGTCGTGATGATCTGTCTCTCAGTTTCGTTCCTCGTTACCTCCGGAATAGCTTGATTCACGTTGATTTCACCGTCACCCCTTAGTATTTCCCAAACATGTGAAGAACACCGGCGGTGTTGAGGAAATATGTCGAAAGCTGTCGCTAGACTCAGGAACCTCACTAAGTGGACATGCTTTGAGAGCAGACCGGCTTCAATTCGTTACTGCAATATGTTCCCAAAAGGAACTAACAGGAAGCCAATGAGAATGTGTTCAGAAACTAACATCCAAACGGTATTTAACTTTCGTTAGCGAAAATGACATGCTGCGCCCCCCCCCCCCCGCTTTTTTCTTTTTCCCCACGAAAAACAAAAAAAAAGAAAGAAAAAGAAACAAGCAAGGAACTACCTTTTGCACCTTGGCTGAATATTTTTATTGTTGCTTTGTTGCAGAGGAGGAAGCATAAAAGAGACAAAGAAAGGACACGCGCCAGTACAGCAAGACACAAGTGCATGGCCAATCCCCCTCGTGGGTATGTGCCAATTTTAGAGGCCACAACAACAACAACAATTTCAGTGCTGGTTGAAGGGCAAGGAGAGAAAACTCTACAGGCATCTAAAGCGCGCAAATTCATCTCACGCTTCTTTTCTGTGGGCACGCATGAGTTGAAAGAGCGCAAAATGTCACCACCAACGCGAAGACGTCACTTCTCAGCCCGAAATAGCAGCTCTCAGGACGAGCCTCTAATTCGGAATGGACAGTGCTCGGCGGCATTATCACACTCCACTTTCTTCCTGCGTGCCACGGACACCAGGAATAACTGGCGTGCTTCTGATTCTCGAGAGACGCTTTCATATACGAAGCATGGTCGTGTAGCAAAGACTCCTTCGCTATAGAATGGCCATAGCATGTTATTATTTACAGCACGCGCTACCCACGCATCGAAGCTTCGTTGCCGTAGTCGGACTTGAATTCGCATACTCGCATATCCTTGGCTGAGGAATGCAGGTATATGTGCCCCTCGTGATTTTATTACCGTTAATCATGACGTAACTGACAGGCGTGCCGCGGTATTGATGTCATCACATATCAGTTATGCTAGTCATACATTCGCGCGCTGGCACACCAGTTTTGGTATGTACCAAGTGAATGAGTCAGCGTCATCTGAATTTTGATACTGCGCGTGTCCTCGCCGACGACCTCGGTGACTTGTCGCGTTTGACGAACCATATAAAGAATTCTCATTAATTTAAGGGGCCCTGAAACACGTTGTTGAACGCATCCAGAAAACGGTGCCAGCGTGTCGTTGAGGCTTCAGCGAACACATGAGCCCAAACCTTGCTGCACTGCACACACCGCAGAATTCGCTGTTTGGTTTAAAATGCGACTGAAAGCCGCCTTCTCTTCTTTCAGCAAATGACGGCACTGGCAACACCGTTTGACTTTTTCTCGGTCTTCTTAAAGGCACACACACAAATTTTGCTTATTTGTGGGACTCCATACGAACAGATGCCGCATTACTGAGGACGTTTCCGCGATCACGAAATCAGCCAATGCTAGTTCTGCCTCCTGCGACGTACTCGGTTCTCCTTGTGACGTCATTTATGGGAAGAAGAGCAGGCAGTTTCCCGCTGTATTAGAAGCCGAATCGCAAATTCTCGGTTGCGTTCAGCACATGTTCACGGGAGCCACGCCGACTGATCGGGATCGTTTTCTACCCGGGTAGAAAAAGAATGTTGCAGGGCCCCTATAAATAAATAATGCTAAGCAGAGACAAGAAAAGTCCAAGACGCGTGCAAAAGACAATCTTGCGTCACATGCATGAGTTCGGGAATCGGAGGAACGCGCGAAAGAAGAGCGAGAGAGCTGTCAGAAACTGAGGCTTGTTGCTTGACAAATTGAAGGCTTCGTATTGGCATATCAATGAAATGCGCGAAGAGGGCTGACAGGTGGCGCCACTTGATGTCTGAAGTGAAAGACGACGGGAGAGCGAGGCCTTGTTACACGGCAAGGGTCTGCGCGAAAGGTGACTACAGAGGTGTATTTGGGCAACAGTTGCGTGCACTTTTGGGCCGTTTGAAAATTCGACTGACACAGTCTTTGGGAAGTGGCGGAAACATCTTTTTCACTGATTTTATGGTCGCCCAGGAGATATACGCCGAAATGGACGTCACCAGAAAGAGATAGAGAGAGAGAAAGTTTACTTTGCTGACCAGATTGCTTAGGCACAGAGGGGGGCGGTCGCCTCCATCCAGTAGAAATAATGTCCTTTTCTGTGCTTCCGGCTGGAGTAGTCGCTAAGCTCGAAATCGTCACATATATCTGCTCCGCTACAAGCTCATAAGATATTCATGTAGGTAGCAAATGTATTTGTGACACACACACCCACCCACCCACCCCCACACACACACACACACACACACACACACACACACACACACACACACACACACACACACCCACACACACACACACACACACACACACACACACACACACACACACACACACACACACACACACACACACACACACACACACACACACACACACTCACACACACACTCACTCACTCACTCACTCACTCACTCACTCACTCACTCACTCACTCACTCACTCACTCACTCACTCACTCACTCACAGAGAGAGAGAGAGAGAGACGCGAGCGCGCGCACGTGGACTCATTAACATTGTAATATGCGTTCAAGTTATAATATTACTTACTACTCTTATGGGACATCACTTAAGTGATATGGGATAGCCGTCACTAGAAAATGGCGGCGAGAACTCGCTCATTTATTTCCACGTTATTAAAAAATGATATCCTTGAACTAGCTTTCCGATACATTGTTACAGGCGCAAAGATAGAATTTGCGGCATCGAGGGAACTTGGAACAAAGTTGTAAACCATGGCAGGATATTTCGTAACGATGTCGTTTGCAATGATAATACCTTTTCACACTGCTCGTTTAAATTCGTGACGCGTTAAATAAAGGAACCCCGAAGTTACTACGTTCATTAACAGTGCTTCTCCTCCCCTGATCCGCTAGCGGTGAGCCAGCCTCCCATAGACAATCGTCATCGAACGTGCATGCGGTCCTGCACCGAAAAAAGAAAGGACGCGGGACCGGCCGTGCAAGTTGGGCCAGGACGGGTGTGCTGACAGCGCGCCGTGTTGCACCCACAGCACGTCAGCGGCGAGCGAAGGAACCGTCTTTCTCTCTAGGCACGTCCTTGTTTATGTATTGTTTCTGCCCATCCACGTTACGTAGCAGCGCGCGTGAGTGGATCCGGCTTTTGCATGCCAATATATAGACTGTCTTTCGGTTTCTGTGTTTTTCCTTCGGGCGTGGGATGTATAAGGACTTGTTCATTTGTTTTGTATTTGACGAGCTCTTTTTCCTTTTCGGGAATTATGAAAATAGTTTTCGTGCCTGGGAAGCATGTGCTGGTAGTACCCGTTTGGCATATGGCTGCGTGCAGCCTAAGCGTTAAAAGAGAGAGGGCTAAAAGAACATACAAATATTTCTGCACAGGACTTTTTAACTATGCCCTGAACTCATTGAAGTAGCCGATATCTAACGGCGCCTTTATTAACTCGGCAACACTTCTTTATTCACGATAAATGACATTGTCAAGTTCAACATTTCGTGAAATCATTTCTTCGAATTGAAACGTTCCCTACCTGGTATTGGTGAATGACGCACCTCTGTCGTCTCTTACGTTTATATTATTCGATATTCACGCAAAACTGCCACGCGTAGCGGAGCAGCTGCTGTCATATTCACGTCAGGCGAACAGTTTTAACATGAGCTACAGCGCCATGCTCTCGCTATGCGCTGTAGCGCATATTACATGCGCTATGCGCTACATGCGCTACAGCGCCCCCTGATCCGAACCATGAGGCTGAGATAAATAGGAGGATAAGATTAGGGTGGAGTGCACTCGCCAAGCATTGTCAGAGAATGAACGGTAGCTTACCATTGTCTCTGAAGAGGAAAGTGTGTAACAGCTGCAACTTACCGGTACTCACCTCGGGGCAGAAACTTGGAGGCTAATTAAGAGGTTCCATCTTAAATTGAGGATGACGCAGCGAGCAATGGAACGGTAAATGGTAGGCGTAACATTAAGGCACAAGAAGAGAGCGCAGTGAGTTAGGGAACAAACGCGTGTTAGGGACGTATTAATAGAAATTAAGAAGAAGAAATAGACGTACGCGGGCCATGTAAGGCGAAGACAAGGTCATTAAGGGTAACAAAGTGGATCCCTAGAGAAGGCAAGCGAGGCAGAGGGCGGCAGAAAGTTGGGTGGACAGATGACATCAGGAAGTTCGCGAGGATAAATTGAGCGCAATTAGCACAGGACCGAGATAACTGTAGTTCTATGGGAGAGGCCTTTGCCCTGCAGTGGGCGTATACAAGCTGCTGCTGCTGCTGCTGATGATGATGATGATTATGACAGCGCTTTCAAATTTTGAGCTTTCTCAGCGTCAAATTCCGTACAAAGGGAAAGACAACCACTCAACATGAAGTATTTTCATGTTACGTGGATAATGACTTTTGCCGTCATATCACGAAAACTATGCGTATAATTGGACGTTATTAGTACTTCAGAGCAGAAACGCATCTTCGTACTTCGCTCTAGAGGTTAGAGGGTGAGATGATGGCAGGAAAATTGACTGACTGTGTACTGAGGACGACACAATGTGACCGCCATTGTTGTAATTAATATCTGGTACTTTATTTACTAGCTCAAGATTCATTTAAGCATTATGATGCAGGACTAACAAAAAAAAAAAAAAGCCAGCAGTTGGGGCTGTCAAGCCTTGCGACACAAGGGTGGAGGTTTGGCGAGGTCCACTCCCTCTCCTACTTTCATGAACAAATGAAATCGTTATGACATTTGCAGTTGACACAGGAGAACAAAGAGAATTCATTCTGAGACTCGCTAAGTGGTCAAGGCTGCGATACCTTAATTTGCAGTAAAGGAGGAATCAGAACTAGAACAATGCGGGCACTGTTCGGAATACGACAAACTGCGCCAGCAAGCAAGCACCATACTCTGATCTAAGCTTTCATCAAGCGATCATGCGAATAAATACACACCATTGTACGACAGCGCATGCCATGTTTTCAGTTTCAATCAATTGCCTGTTTCGCAATAGAAGAGTAACGGGTGGATCAAAGAATATCCCTTGTTATGTTAAAGAGCCTATGTAAACCCGCATAGTACCAGTGTGAACAAGTATTAACCGGACCGCATTTCGCTTCGCATTTGCTCACTTCTATTCAGTTCCTGCTTCTGCACTCCTTGTCGGGCTTTCTTATGTCCCCCCGTTTGCCCAGAAAACTGTTTGATCGGAAAACTTCACTCCCTATTTACTCTTATCTCACTATTTGCTCTATTGCAAGAGAACTCCACTTGTGATCGGTGCACGGCAAATACTACGCCCCTTTAATCGTACTCGTTTGAACGCCTGAGTGAGGCTAGTCGTTAAGGCCCAACAAAACGAGAACCTAGCGCAAAGAAAAACTAATTTGAAAAAAAAAAAAACATCGCCGTAACGCCCTCTAGTTTCTTCCCGGAAAATCTTTTCTTCGTACGAATGCCGCGCAGCGCTGCTCCATTTTTTTTTGTTTGTTTCATGGGCTCGCAGCATTTGGAACGTATCCGTAGCGGTATAAGATCGCGCAACGTGTGGGCTGCCCCGACGTTGCGGATGTGGGCTTCGTTTCAAGGCGGAGCCGTGGGCCGCGCACCACGGCCGCGTCGGTACCGGTGTGGCCCTCCCGTCTGCAATGGCACAACTTGCGCTCGCCTGTGACGTCGGCCGCCTCGCGCAGCTAGCGAGACGCGAGGTCGCGCCGAACTCCTACGCGCCATTGCGCGGCGGGCTCCCACATTTGTGTCGGTGGCGGATACAACGGTGGCGGATGCAATGGCGGTTGCGGGTGTGCACCATGCGAGCCAGTGCGAACACGAGACGCCGCCACCCTCCTCGTATCCACTACTGGAGTGTGGTGTAGCTCTTTCTCTTACGGTATCATATGGTCATTCGATCGGCGACGCTTCGCTTGCGGTATTCGTGACGATGCGCGTTATCGAGGACTCCGATTAGCGTTAGCCAATTACGTTAGCGACTTGCCTTGGCCCCTACTGAGAAACGCGTAGTGGTGGGAGTGCGCGGAATATAGGATGAAAGTGAGAGCTAATGAAAGCCTCCTGGCCATGCAGGCGTAACACATATAGACACAGTGGCTTCATAAATGGAGGGGGAAGGGGAAGAGGCAGGATGGTAGAGAAAGAGAAAGTAGAGCTGCCTGTGTGGGCACGAAGTATACCTTTAACTTTATCGTATTGCTGTCGGGAACCTAGTTAGCAGCACCTCGACGCCAGCGTTTACGACGGTGCTTGAGAAGGACGATTGCTTTCGGCGGTCGTTCGGCTTCGAATGAGACTACTCCTTATTTGGGCTCTGTCCTGCGTCGTTTCGTTGAGTTCTTTTCTCTTTCCGCTAGTCTACGCTTACGGGTTTGGGTTTCCGTGTGTAAGGAACGTATGGGTCTTACTGTAGTGATAAATAATTGAACCGTTAGCTTTCACGCGGTCTAAACATGCGGGCGTGCGTGCTGCAGCCCTGTGCTGTCTGCTGTAGCCACGGCCAGATGCTTTTTACTGCGTGCGGTTACGAATTAAGTGTCGCAGCTTTCAGCACAGGTGATAACTAATCAGAACTTAATACACCTCAATACACCCAATAACACTGAAGCGGGAAACTTACAGCATTGAGCAAATGAAAAATAATAAAGCTCTGCTTGATGCACGAAACAAGTCAATCAGATTCTTTCTTTCTTTCTTTCTTTCTTTCTTTCTTTCTTTCTTTCTTTCTTTCTTTCTTTCTTTCTTTCTTTCTTTCTTTCTTTCTTTCTTTCTTTCTTTCTTTCTTTCTTTCTTTCTTTCTTAGTGTTTTGTTTTCGCACAAGGCACGCATGCATTAGTTAGAAGTGCGGGGAATGCTAAAGCTTCTGTTTCCTTGGATAGCGAAGAGGAATTGCAGAAAGACCGAACCGGTGTCGTCGGCGTCGGCGGCCGTTCGGATCGACTCTAAATTTCTCACTGCGGCTCTTGAAAAGCAAAGTAACTTGTAAGGAAAATTGGGCACATTTTTTGCCGGGACGGGGGTACAACCCACATCCTTTTCTTTTTGTTTTTCTATGAAACGTATTTGCTCTTGCTGCCTTAATTTCCTCATTTCATTTCACTGAGAACTAGGATAAAGACTAGTGTTCGTTTCGCGATATATGCATAAAAACTAACGATGGGAAGAAGTTAAGGCATTTTTTTTTATATTACGCTTAGGCTAGAAATAACAACAACAAGGAAAGAAAAGGGCTTCAAGCTTGCACTAAGCCACGCAAAGCTCATGCCCAGCGGAGCTGACCAGTGTCGTGCTCATTCATCGCTTTAACGAGGTTGAACTTGGCCGCGTATTCCGAATCTGCTCGGCGCCGTCGATTTCGTTCTAGCGTAGCGGCCAAGCCTTGCTTCTCGGGTCATGGCTTCTTCTTCTTTGGGAGTACGATTTAGCTTCGGGCAACCCATGGCTGCGTTTGTGCATACTTCGCGCCATGAGAGGACGCATGCTCTCATGGCGCGAAGCTATGCACAAGCACATAACTTTGCCAGACGCTGTTGATGCTGCTGTTGTTGTTGCTGTTGTTGTCCTCAACTGTGGCACATAGCCGCCCTGGGGAATTGGCCAACATGTGAGAAGTATGAAGAGTTAAGTCAGGAGTACTATGAAATACCTGCACACTGTCTTTGTCTTCTTTTTCTGCTTTCACGCTCGGATGATGATGATGATGATGATGATGATGATGATGATGATTGTGGTTCGGTTGAAGAAAGGACGCTAATTTCCGCAGCCCATATGGGGAGCACGGCTGAGCGTCCGGTGGGGGGGGGGGGGGGGGGGAGGGAGGGACTGAAAGAGAAAGGAGAGAAAAGCCGTAGTGGAGGGCTCCGGAAATTTTGACCACCAGGGGTTCTTTAATGTGCACTAACAACGCAGCGTACACGGGCCTCTGGCATGTTCACCTCCATTAAAAATGCGACCGCTGCGGCCGGGATCGGACCAGCCGCAATTTTGCGAGTGCAGTAGTGGGCTGAGGTCCTGTGCGCCAGAAAAGAAAGGAGAGTGCATGCGAACGCCGCACGTGGAGCATTGCACAGAAGTGCACGCGCACTCTTGGACACCAGAACTAACTGATGATGATAGTTTTTTTGGTTCGCTGGGCAAGGAACGATGCGCTAAACAGCTTTGCTGTTAAAACATTGAAAATGATTGAAATCAGTCGGTAGCACGGAGCATTACAATAACGGCCTTATTTGGATGCATCCGCGCGGTCTTCGTTCTGAACTTCTCTTTGCCCGATAAAGAAGATAACGGGATAAATTCGCAATATTTGACGGGTTAACAGCATTATTTTCCGCATAGTTTCTGTCGAAAATCACTCGTCCTCAATGAAGTCGTGAATGCTTGGGTTGAGCTTCGAAATGCAGCGAACAACATTCCAAATTGCGCCATAAATACTTCATGTCCACTCTGCGCTAATGGCCTGCGTAATACGCTTTACAGTGTGACTATTACGGTTTCTTTGAAGGGTTGTTACTGTCTAGTTTCCATGCAATTACTTGCAGATTGTCTGAACTTCAATATCTCTGTAAGTGAAAGAAACAAAAAAAAAAAGACAAAGAAAAACCGTTTCCTCTGTGTATCGGTACCGTTGCTTCATTTTTGCTCTCAACGACGTTCCTTTCTAAAAATACAAAAATACAAAGGTGATTAGCGTTGTATGATAAAAAATTGGCTTTACGATATAATGTAACTTGCAGCGCAGCTTTCTGAATGTAATGATCTAGGAGAAAATGTAGAGTACGAAGCCACTAGATTCCGTTTTTTTTTTCTTGCCCATATATATGCACATGCTCAGGTACACTCTTTCAATAAAACTCGGCTCGTGTCAAATATCGGGAAAACGAAGAAAAAGACAGAAAAGAAAAAGATACAGAAAAGCGTTCTTAAATCTCTAACAAATCCAGCAAATGCCTCGCTAATACTCAGAAACTAAGGAAGCGGTGATTTATACAATTTGATTCTTTATTCTACCGTCCTTCGTACGAGGAGCACCGAGAAGAAATGGTCGCGCGAACTCACATTATGGACCCGGCGAGTCCTTCATGGAAAAAGTCGCATTAGAAATTCACCGGCAGCTCGTTAAAATTTCTACGCTGCCTGCCGCGCGACCGCCGAATAAGTCGCGCTTGTATTGTGCACCCTCATTAGACGGAGGCTTTGCGAATTCAAGTTTTATGAGGATGCGCCCGCCCCTCGCTGCCCAGCGAAGATGATTTTCGACTCCGCCAGTCTCTTAAATTGGTCGCGCGTGAAAGCAACTGGATACTGGCTTTTAAAGCAGGTCGTAGAGTTTGGCGTTTTTGTGCGCCGTCCGTGCAAATCATGTCTCGCATGGATTTTCTAAAGCACTTGCTAGACTCAACCTTTTAAGCACTGGCTGTTCTTTGTCCTTCCACGGTGATCTAACGGCTACGGCACACGGCTGCTGGTCCGAAGGTCGCGGGATCGAATCCCGGCCGCGGCGGCAGCATTTCGATTGAGGCGAAATGTTGAGGCCCCTGTACTGTGCGATGTCAGTGCACGTTAAAGAACGCCATATGATCGAAATTTCCGGAGCCCTCCACAAAGGCGTCCGTTATAATCATATCGTAATTTTGACACGTGAGACCGCGGAAATCAATCAATCATTGGCTTCTCCTAGTGCTGTTCTTCCCCTGATCTGTTCTGAGTTTATAAATGAATAAATAAATAAATCATCCATCTTGTTCTGAACACAACGAACAACTTATCAGCGCGCACTATAACAGCGAATTGGGCCGGTACCTCAGAGTATAGGGGATGATGACCATCTAGAGTGAGAAGGCCTTTATTTACGTTCTTGTAGTACTGATTATACTCCACTATGCTCAGGAGAATGGGCTGCCGTCACGTGCCCGTTATTGTCGTGTGCAACGCTAAGATATGTGGCATTTACTAGCTGTGTGTTGTTGAAAGAATCAACTATCGAAGAGAACGTCCTTTCTTTTTTTTAAATATCTGTTTACCATAGAAAGAGTATGCGCAATGTACTCGGGCCAATCAGAAGCCTCTGCGTTCGGTATGTGACACCAAAGGTAAAATTTTGCATAAGTGAACCGAGCATATGTTTCGTCAACGAGTGAAGGAAGTGTGAAACGACAAGTGTCAACTGGTTTATTAAGGGTTGCGATATTCCGTCGGGCGAGCAACTGGTTTTAGACGGAAGGTAAATGCTTCTGATGGCGTTCATTTCTTCAAACAAGCCCCCCCCCAATAAAAAAATACAAAAAAGGGGAAGGGGGCGTAACAGTACCCGTCGTAAAGTTGTAACCATTACCCTCTTGTATGAATGGTCACAAGCTGTCTTCTACGTGCCCGTCTCTGCCCTTTCACGCAGTTGCTGGCGTGATCCTTAACCTCTTCCCCACAAACCACAAATATATGCACTTTACCACATGATTCGCCCACCAGTAACATGCTACGGTATTTCTGTGACAGCTACTGTAATAGGATAAATAAATAAATAAAAAAACCCCCTCAATTTCAGACAATCGGTTGAATGAACGGGAACAGGGGCAATGTAGAGGGAATCTTGTAGTAAAATGCTGAAGAACAGCCGTACGTCCGATTAATCACCACGACACCAATTTGACCTTCTTTCGTTCTCTTTTTTATTATTTTTCACCTATTTGCTCCTCTAATGGTGGTACCTACAGGTGGATTCAGCCTGCCAACACACCCAGGCCAAGTATTCGGGGCTGCAGCGAAAGTTGCCGGTGACGTTTTACGTCAACGGTAAGCCACAGTATAGCCCTTGATAAAAGTACCAATTGAAACATTTTCGCGCCCATGCTCCGTCGTCTTCACGTCTTGTCCACTCTTCTGGTCAAGCCACAGCCAACTCGCAGAGGGCGTGTGCTCCACTACCAGTGCAGCCTCCATTCAAGCGATGGCGCCACCGATCTGAACGGGCATCTCGTACCGCGTTTCACGCACATAACGCGCCCTTGAGTTTCGACCGGTCCCAGGCCTTAACCCTCCTCCGTTTTTTTCTTCCTCCCTACTTCCCACCTCCTCGCCCTCGTACCGTCCCGCTTTGGTTCGCCTGGTGCTCCCACCGACTGCTCCGGCCGCTCGCTGCGTCTTCCGAGAGCGGCCAGCAAGCAGTTGACTCGCCGGACGGCCAGCTGGCGTGTCGTGCGCTTCGGGCTCTTGAGCCGCTTCCGTCTGCTCCTCTGGTCCACGCAGCACACGGCGTGCGCCTCGACGCCCCCGAGACCACAGGCGACCGTGCGCTTGCGGTCGCTCGGTGGTGGTGACCGCTTCAGAGTGCGTGTTTGCATTTCGTTTGGCAAAGGCTAGCCCGTGTGTCAGTGTGTCTCTCCCGCAACGTGACTCGGTTTCGTGTGCCATGAGCTTCTGCCTGCCGGGAGGTTGTCGCACGTTGTCACTGTTGTCCAGCGGAATTTGACGCTACCGCGAAGCCACATCGTCCTTAAGTGTGTGTGTATTCATCGACGACGTTCGCGTGTTTGGCCGCGAAAAGGAAAAAAAAAAAATGATAATGGAGTGTGCGCGTCGTGCTGTCCTGACCGTTCTGCTTGTGGTGGTCGCGTGCTACTCCGGATACGCCACGGGATCGGCTGTTGAAGGTGAGTTTCTTTAGGGTTGCGCTTCGATTTCGCTTCTTCCGCCGTCCGGTGTGGACGGTGTTGGCCTATACACGATGCCATACCACAGTATTTCCTTAGCATTACTTTACAGCACAACCTTCGCTGTACTGCGATGAGCTGAAGCCGTTTCAGCCCCAGCAGTCTGCCTTTTATTTGACTTTCATCATGAACAGCATACTGTGTGGTGAGTGTGATCAAAAGCTGTTGGGGAGCATTCGTTTAAATGGACTTGTTCTGTCCAAGCGCGTCACTACTACTCGCGTATTTTTTCTTTCTCTTTAATATTGCGCCACGCATCACATGCGTCACGGGCGTCTTGCACGAGCGTGTTATCAGTAAGGACGAACTCGCCAATGCGCCGGTGAGAACCGGTGTAACTTATCCCGAAGGCCCTACCGGAAGCATTTACATACTGGCGGACAACTGTAGGGGGCTGCAGAGTGGTTTTCATATCGTCTCAGTAGGGCACGGGCTGGCCCATTTTTGGCCAGCTGACCCAGAGTCATTACTGTCTGCTCTCCTTGTTCTCTTGTTCAGAGGCGCGTCTTGTCTCGCTCGGCTACCCGCCATGAAGAGCTTATTTAGTGCGTCAAATTACACTAGTAGCGGAGACTTACGCTATATTTCGTTATACTGAAAATAATTCAGCAGGAAACGTCTCGACGGGCCAATGTTTCGATATGTGCTCTTTTCTTCAGGGTCACTTGTCGAAACGTCGGCTGTAGCGACGTTCACCTGTTCAATTACTTATTCATCGCTACAAGGTTTTATCTTCTTCTGAATGTCCTTTTGTACTTCGGGGCCCTATAGTAATACTGTTCTTAAATAATGCTGAGAAAGATACTTCGATTAATACGTTGTCGTGAAGAAGAGGCTGGAGGCAGGTTTCTGCTCGCATAATATGACCACATCATCTTTGCGTCAAGCTCTAAAGCGATAAAAGATAGAAGCAAGCGTTCAATGACGTTCACGAAAGCGCATCTGATACTTCATTCTCGCGTGCTGACTGTGCGCCTCGGACGGAAGGGTTTCGGCTTCCGACGGAATTTTCTTTTTAAAAGCAGGGTTGTTTTGTTAAGTTAGCCACGTCGGCTGACTCTATGCAGACGAGGTGGGATCGGTGACCGCCGAAATCCGTCCCCACTGATTGTATTTTCTTCGTGTTCTTGATGTGGTTTCGTAGTCTAGCACACTTGGTAATTATACTGCTGTGGTATTGGTCAGTGCGGGGAGCTTCTGCGTAGATAACTGCTCTTATCCGCCGCCTCTTCATCCTCATTTGACTTTCCGCGGCAAATCTACCAAAAAGAACATGACTAGTAAATATTTCGAAGCGTTCGTTCAGCCTATTTGTTGACACGCTCTTTATAAGTGAAAACGCGAGAACGTTGTTTAATTCTGCATTGATTGGTTAACACAACGACAGAACGAGTTGGTAAGGCTTCATAACGCACGCCTGTTCTTTTCAACACTGGATAACACTAGCGGATAGCCTGCGCACACTCCGTAGCTTTATGGGTGCATCGCGAAAAACCGCGTCAAACGCGGGCCTGTGCGGATTCCACCTTTTAAAGTAGCAAATGACGCTGTAACAGCGTAAATAATATATTCAGGTCGTGTCAGTTTTACGGTGCTGTGCGACTAACTGCATGGTAGCAACCTTGTTTTATCGATTCGTCAATTCGACGGCAACCGTGTGGTTACCCTCGAATTGATTACTGCCGCTTGCTTCATTCTTGCCATTGCACGGGATACTGATAGCGCTGGCGTAACCAGAAATATCTTTCTGGGGCGGAATGAATATCGTAGGCGGAATGAAGGTTGAGGGTATGCGGAAAGAGCGGTTATGCAGCACTAAAAAATTTTGGCGAGGTTTCTTTCTGACACTGAACCCCCCCCCCCTCCCCCTTCCAAACTTTATAGGCCAAGAGTTTACCCGAAATATTGATAAGAGGGGAGGGGGGTAGGTGGGTGGAAGGGCTGTTGCTGTTACGAGAACTTGAGAGGGGAGGGGGGGGGTGTGAAGTTAGGATTGATCGAGCTGGAATAATTCTTGGGGTGCCCCGCCACTGTGGCCTAGCGGCTATGGCACTCGGCTGCTGATCCGAAGGTTGCGGGATCGCATCCCTGCTGCGACGGCTGCATTACAATGGAGGCGAAATGTTCAGGCCTGCGTGCTGTGCGATGTCACCGCACGTTAAAGAATCCCGGGTGGTAGAACTTACCGGAGGCTTCCACAACGGCGTCTCTCATAATCATATCGTGGTTTTGGCACGTAAAACCTAGAGATCAATCAACAATTTTTTCGGGTGTGCGGGCATCCTCCTGTAGAAAGGGTTGGGGGTTATATAAATATATGCTGGAAATTCTGAAACTAGGACATCAGCAGTAAACTGCTCGTCCTTGCCACCGGCCGCTGCAATCTAGTGCAACAGTTTGATCATACCCAAGGTTCAGGCGTGTCCGAACACCACTTCCTTTATGCTTCTCATGCCAGGGTCGTCGCCAACTGGGGTGTTTCGGTGTCAGAACACCGCACAAAATTTTCTGAGAACTGCATACTCTTCTTTCCTGGCTCTTATTTTTGGCCTATGCTCCTTACGTACCGCACCGACAAATTTAAACTTGGAAACTAATATAGTCGACTTCAAGAAGTACTAACGTTTCTGTAACGTTTGAAATCATCGGAGTCATGCGTGCACCCGTATATTTTTACACGCGTATTGCAATAAGCGAAACAACTTACTCTTCGGCTTTACTGGAACTGCAAAATGGCTCAGATAGTGTTCGGACGCCGGCTGTCACTCATCTTACCTTTTACCGGTGGCATATAAGCCCTCCACTCCCTGAAATAATATTAATAATTCGTTATAGTAATCGGTGGTGCTTTACGTGCCAAAACCATGTGTGATTGTGTGGCGCGCCCCGTGGTGGGACTCCGGAGTAATTTCACCTCTTGGGGGGTAGTTAAATATAGGCACACGGTCTTTCTTATTTTTACATCGTTTTGTGCATTTCGTTCCCACCGATATGCGGCTGCTGTGGTCGGGGTTCGATCCCTGCGACCTCGCAATGCGCAAAGTGACACTTAGCCGCTAAAGTATACAGCGGGGGGTCTGAAAAAGAATTCTGGCTACGCCACTGCACCTGTCCAGACTACAGTACTGGGCCGTGAGAGACCTCGCTCGCGTACGAAGACAGGATGCGCCAGCTGGCCTTCCTGGACTAAGCCCTGAGCGCTGAACAAGCCAGCGGAGCACTAAAGTAAGGGAGCCGCTCAACCGCGCCGAATTTTCTTCGCCTCCCCTCTTTGATCGCTATGCGCCTCTTTCTTATATGCTACTCAGATTCTTGTTGTTGTTATTCTTGTTGTTTTTTATTTAAATGTGAGAACATGGGAATGCGGGCTACGTGAGAGCCGGCTATCCCATCATCACAGCTTGTTGTTGTTGCTGCTGCTTTACAACAAATGCGAAAGTGAAAATGATGCCGTCTTTTCACACTTTTGTTCTTTCATTTCTTTTTATTCTTATCGTAACAGCCTTGTTCTAATCGGTGCTTGTGAATACGCACGCCTTGATTATGTTTTAATAAGAACTGCAGTTTAACGAGGTCCTTTATCATCTATACGTAACGCATATGGTCTTCTAGAAGAAAAGAGCAAGAGCAAGGGTCTTGCGTCGTGTCCTGAGCAAGAGCAAACAAACCACGACTGTGTGGTGTGCTCTAACGACGCGGTTAGGGCACACCACAATCGCGTTGGTAACAGCCGACCGTGGACGAGTGTCAGTATGCTTGCTTGGCACCGCGCACGGGCTCGGGTTCGATTCCTACACCCGCTACCACGTGGCAGGTTGCCTTCGGTCATTACAGCGCGTCCATTTGTGTCTGTCTGATGATTATGGTTATATTTCAGTTAGACAATAGAATAAACGTTATCTCATGTTTAATTCACGCGAAGTGTGCTTTCATCACATTTTCAGTTTCCTTGGTTGGCCCTTGATTGAAACGGGCTGCAATGCTAAGTTTGTCGCCTGCGGCGCATATACCAGCATTCGCCGGCTGGGTATGAGCTGCATGTGATCGTGTCATCGTTAATCGTGGTGTGTATCACAAGCATATCATGTTAGTGACGGCGAAATTATCCATTCATGTTTTTCATTTTTCATCAATCGATCAAATACCACGCCACTTTCTGTGTATATACCAAGTCATTGAGACGATAAGTAGACCACGTAGACATAGTCAGACAGACAGACAGACAGACAGACAGACGGATAGACATAGATAGATAGATAGATAGATAGATAGATAGATAGATAGATAGATAGATAGATAGATAGATAGATAGATAGATAGATAGATAGATAGAACGGTCAAAGTTGCTGGGGTTCGCCAAGAATTGCTTTGTATTTAAAAACACCGCGTAATAAAGCTAAGTACACGGGTGGTCTCTATGCAGGGAAAAGTGGGCAAATTGTGAATTATTAGTACATTACCAAGCATACCTCCGCGTATTTGGCTACGTTCTGTGTATATCAGCAGTGACGCTTTTGTTGCGGTAACGCCTTTTCCCCCTATTCTGTTGCGGAAAACTTAGCATCTTCGAGTGCAAATTGGCTAATTAAGAGAATAAGAGTACCCGATGCCGCATGTGGGCGCGAACACGTTCTTGAACACCAATGTTTATTAAAGAGGTTGGTCGACAACAATCACCGGATTGAGATTTATCAAGGACACTGGTGGTGTTGCAACAGGTAGTCAACATTACTCAGGGATAAGGAGTGGTGGTCGTGCGTAGGTAAACACGGTAGTTGAATTCACGCGACTTAGAAGCACTGCCTTTAGGACATGCCACATCAGAAACTGGACCAATGTACCTCGCCAAAGAACGCACGTGGAATAGAATCAACGAGCACACTGCTTTCAAACTAAGTGTGTGCGCGCCAAGAGGCGGCCTAGCTATCTCCGAGCTCTCAACGACGCACTGGTCTCCGAGACGCACCGATTCGGGATGCTTAGGAGCAGTCCGGTCTCTGTTTACTCTTCTTCTCCGGGCCTGCTGACCTTTGACGCTCGCCGCAGTCACGGTGCGTGGCGGTGTTACGACGACCGCCGCCGGCAGCAGCAGCAGGAAAGCGGCCCTAACGAATGTGCGAGCCCTCGTCAAACGAACCGCCCGCCGTTCGGCCGAGTTGCAGCTGGAGAAGAGCGGAGGTGGAGGGAGAGAGAGACGCTGGGGACTAGGTCAGCGGCGGAGGCGGCATATAACGGCACCCCCTAGACCCGAGTGGCGCGTGATGAAGACGGATGCAGTGCGCACGGACGACGTTCGCCGTCGGAGGAAGAGCCGAGCCGGAAAAGAACGTCGGTCGCCTCTGGTCTTTCTTTCTTTCTTTCTTTCTTTCTTTCTTTCTTTCTTTCTTTCTTTCTTTCTTTCTTTCTTTCTTTCTTTCTTTCTTTCTTTCTTCTCTCTTTCTTTCTTTCTTTCTTCCTTCCTTTCTTCCTTTCTTTCTTTCTTTCTTTCTTTCTTTCTTTCTTTCTTTCTTTCTTTCTTTCTTTCTTTCTTTACTGCTAGCGCTCGTCCTCCGAGTCATTTTTACGTGCGTTTCCGGGAAGATCCACGTGGTGGCTATTATGCAAGCGCTTCTTTAACGCCTATGCGCTCTCGGAACTGGGATACTGACGTTGGAAGTGTAGCAAGTTATGTTCCCGTAGTTAACGGCGTGACGTTGTTTTTCCTTTATTATTTCCACTGCGGTTGTTGTACAGTGGCTTGTCCCCTTCCGGTATGCGGCGTTTATTGCAACTTATTTACAGGCACAGACAACTACTCAGAGCATGAACTGAGATTACCTCACCAGATAACAGTCAACAGATTTATCAACCTGATAAATCAGGTTGATAAATCTGTTGACTGTTATACCCTCCGCACACTTCTGAAGTTGATTCTCGAATTCAACAACTTTGAGTTCGATGGCGCTCACTACGTGCAAGTGAGCGGAACGTCAATGGGAACGAGAATTGGCCCTAATTATGCCAATATCGTTATGGCAATACTTGAAGAAAAATTTCTGAGTTCTCGCAACTTAAAGCCACTGTACTATAAACGTTACATAGATGATATCTTTTTAATTTGGCATCACGGAGAAACCGATCTATTACAATTCATCACCGACTTCAATTCTGCTCATCTGACTATTTCTTTTTCTCATCAGTACTCTAGGCAGAGCATAAACTTCTTAGATATGACCGTGTCGCTTTCGAAAAACAAGTTGGTTTGTAACCTTTGTAGGAAACCAACGGATACTAATCAATACTTACATTTTCACAGTAGTCATGTGCGGCACTGCAAGACGGGCATCCCGTATAGTCAAGCACATCGATTTAAACGCATATGTTCAAAAAAAAAAAAAAAAAAAAAAAGAAGATTTCGATCATAACTGTGCACAAATGAAAAAGGTCCTCCTCAAACAGAAATACCCGGAAAAAATAATTGACGATGCTACAACTCGCGCCGACATGCTTGACCGCGCTGAAATTCTCAGAAATCAGTCATCGAGCAGGGAACACAAGACTAACTTAATACTTACTTACTCTGCATCGCTGCCAAAGGTATAAGCTATTCTTAAAGGACATCATAACATTCTTACTCAAAGTGATCGCCTCAAACGCATATTAGTGGAACCGCCTCGTGTCGTGTACAGACGAAACACAAATTTACGCGACATCTTAACTAAGTCAACTTTAAATCCACGTCGTGGCACTGGCTGCAGGCCGTGTAATAAGCCACGTTGTCAGGTCTGCCCTTACATTAGAACTACACAAAAAGCAACAAGCACCGCGTCCAATTTTTTTCTACAAATTAAAGGGAACCACTTGTGACACGGCTAATGTCGTTTACCTGCTTGAGTGCACTAAATGTAATCAACAATATATTGGTCAGACAGAAACGCCTTTCCTAATACGGTTTAATAATCACAAGTCACACGCCAAAAATTCCTTGAATCTGCCCCTGTCTAAGCAAGTGCGCCTTCTCGGCCATTCATTTAGCGACCTGAAGGCAATGATACTGGAATCGGGCTTTCGGACGCACCACGACCGCGAGGTTCGTGAGTCCTACCTCATTTATAAGTTCAAAGCCGCTACCTCGGGCATTAATGAAAACACGGGTAAACTCGCATGTTTCCCGAGTGTCTAGGGCATTGCCATTATGAGGAAGCCATTTCAAACAACTACAATGCATTCTTTCACACTTAACTTTTTTATATGTTATTTTATTTCCATTTTTCTTCCTTCATGGTTATATTTTTTCATTACAAGATATTCCAGCCGTTTGTCAATAAATCAGTTTTTTTGGTTTCTTTGTTGTTCCTTTTTATCCCTTTTTTTATCCTTTCTGCTGTGGTGATTACCATTTTTACAATGTAGAGTGACTTTATAGTTGCGTTACATACAGGTAGTAGAATCCCTCGGGGTTGCAAGTGTGCCGCCTTGCTGTTAATTGAGAGGCTACGGTGTCGCTTCGTGACTCGCCGCAGCCGATCACGCGTTCTGTCCAGGAAGACTTGATAGCCATTCCTTCCCTGTACAGACATACGCCTTTGTAGCCGCACTCTCTCCCCTTCCTGTACCCTTAAAAGGAAGGTGCTCTGCAATACCTTTTTACTCTGATGAAGGCCGGTCCACCGGCTGCAACGTCAGTAAATTGATATTCTTTTATATATATATATATATATATATATATATATATATATATATATATATATATATATATATATATATATATATATATATATATATATATATATATATATATAGGCTGCGCAGTAGCGGTAGTGAGGAACCTTATGGCAAAGTGGAGGACATGAAATAAGCTCTTGTATTCCTTTCAGGTCACTTACAATAGAGAAAAAAAAATGTGATTTCATCTCTCGAGCGATCCACGCCTACTCGAAACGCTACGTAAGGCGCTTTGCACCGCGCAGTAGATAACGATATCGCGCGCGAACTTGCACATCCTTTAAAATCGTTTCCGTTCCCAGCCTTGTAATTCTAGGTCCTCTAGATTGAATGTCTCCCCTCTGGTGTGAATTAGAATGCATAAGTGGGAACAACGAGCTGGAAAAATTTTTTTCTTTCTTTCTTTTCCTTCTGAGAGCCTTCCATTTATCCTCAGCGTTACTCAAGAGTACGGGCGGGCGATACAAAGCTCACTCATCACACGTATAGCGGTGAATAACTGTATTCTTTGCATCACAGAGGGGCTGCCTACTCGCGAAATTAGAAGCGTAATTTAGCCGACAGCTCCTGTGAGTGCGTGGGCGGGATTCAGAGGCGACCGGCTGTCAGTGACAAAGCTGTTCTCATTGCGTAACTTCATTCACCTCTCGTGTTTCCGAAGGGCCGTGCACGTATATGTGCACTCCGCTTCACACGAATAACTTTCGTCAGCGTACCTGCACCTGAAGGGCTTCGGATGTGGCTGCACAACTCAACTTGATTAGTCGCATGAAAACGCGCTTACGTAAATTTAACCCGAAGAAAGGCTGTAAGCTGGGCTTTTTCATACTTTCTAACTTCTTAGGCGAACTGCATGAAGACCTGACAAGACACACACACACACACACACACACACACACACACACACACACACACACACACACACACACACCACACACACACACGCACACACACACACACACACACACACACACACACACACACACACACACACACACACACACACACACACACACACACACACACACACACACACACACACTTATCGTGCATACCGGATTTTATCGAATAAAGTCTACGCTCTTGAGTGTCTCCTGTCTTGTCTAGTCTGCGCGCAGTTTGCCCGAAATATAAATTGAACCCGTCGTATTTCAAAGCTCAGCCGCACACCCAACCCATCCAGCCCGTTACCACGCCCTCCCCGACCTCGATCCGAAGCGCCCGCATCCTTCGCACTCCCTCGGCCACGCCTGTGTAACCGCGAAGCGGACCGCTCTTTCATCCGACGCGTGGCCCATTGCGCACTCACAAAAAACACACGCGCATCCCAGAGCGCACAGTCTTCTTGTGCCATGCCTCGTGTTGAATCGCTCGCAACGCAATATGCCTTCGCGCGGGCAAGCGCGCGCCAGACCGCGCCGGCAGCAGCATCGGCAGCTTGGCGCGGCTACGGCGGCTTCACGCTTGTCTGCCGGCCCCGCTGACCCGGAAAGTGGTGGGCGGCCGTCACTGGTGTAGTCCTCGTCCCCGAAATCTTTCGCCGCAGCCATCGGCGAACGAGCGAAGCGGCGAAAGGCCTCGGCCCGCTCCTCTTCGTCCTCTTCGTCGTTTTTCGCCGTGATTGATGACGCCCGCGCGAGAGAGACTCTCCTCGCCTTATTATTTTTCTTTCGTTCTTTTTCTCGCGCCGCGCCGCTTTTGATATACACGCTTTTAAGGATGGTGCCCGCAGTCTCACTATACTTCTATGGGCTGGCGGGCAACTTCGCACGTTCGACTCGCGCTCGCATATATGCGCGACGAGTTTTAACGTTGAGCGCTTGCTTGCCTACATGTTCACCCCCGTCCGCGTTTCGCACGCTCCTTTATATCGCGTAGGCCATCTCTCATAGCCTTGTCAGAGAGGAAGAGAGAGAGCAACAAGAATACTTGCATCTTATTTTGTAATTGTTTCGTTTTTTTTTCTGTTGTCTTCAGCTTTCGTTTCTTTAATTTGCTCTTTTGCAGCAGAGCGCGCCCCTCCGGCGTTATTGCTTTGCGTGAATCTATAAGACCGGCTGGAAAGTCCAGAAGTGATATCGAGGTGCATGCGATTGGCGGAGGCGTTCTTGATCGACGCTGTAACACCCCCCCCCTCCCCCCCCTGCCCTCGTCTCCCTCTTCTCGTCTGCTCTATATCCCCCATGTCAAGTTTCGCTTCCCGTGTTCGTTGCTGCTCGTCCCATCCCTCGCTCCCTCGGTAAATTCACGCGAGCTATCTTCCCGTGCAGAGTTTTCTCGGAAATGATTGCACAGGAAAAATGTGTTAACTATAACGGAGAACGAACTCGCCTAGCCCGAGCCAGACTGTAAACTCCCCGAAAGAGGAGTTTGCGTCTGGTTTCGCTAACGAGCTTCACGTTTTTGCTACCTTTTATGAAACATGGAGGAAAAAAAAAAGTTAGAGAGACAGGTTGAATGATGGATCACTTAGGTGTAGTACTTAGGAGGATGATAAGAGCTTCCAGATTGTGATACAGTGCCTTAAGGAGGGACACTGACGTGCTTTGGACCGACAAAATATTCTTCAGGATCTCTGCTGCCGTTAAATACACGGTACAACGTTCGACGTGAGAAGAGATAATGAAGGTCCAAGCTTCATTTCTGAATGTCGAGCCGAAAAATTGACCGCATATTATCATAAACGATAGAGATATCTTAATCCTGCTCTGGCCAGGAAGGCTCAACGAAAATTTCTGAAACACGCTGTGTTATGTCTACGCTTTCCTTGAACCGAATCACAATATACACAGCATGCTTAGCGATAAATGATTATGCAGGCCTTAACAGACTCCGTCAAGCCCTATGACGTCACGCGTGTTAGTGCGGAAAGCTCAGAGCGGCAGCATCACCTGTGTTTTCTTTCTGTGCGTTTCCCAGCTTACCAGGCGCCTTCTCCTCGAAAGTGATGCTTTTGGTATTGGAAAAAGGTAATTGGCTATATAATATAATACGAGAAATGCAGTTTTCCATTTTATTGCGCATTTACATACATACATACATACATACATACATACATACATACATACATACATACATACATACATACATACATACATACATACATACATACATACATACATGATAGAGCCGCGCTTTGGAGCCGAGTGTGGTCCGTTGTGTCTGAGTGCTATTTTCATTGCAAGAAGGATGTGGCGTCAGCCCATAATTTAGTTCCACATTAGTGTGTGTGCATGTGCGTGCAGTAAAGCTTAACGAAAGCCACAGCAAACAACCTGGTGAACGTGACAATGTGATACACGTCTGTTTAACCAATGTTCCTGGCTATTAGGTTAAGTATTCGATGGGAAAGTCAGCGAAAAACGACATTTACCAGCCTTTCCCGAAATGCATTTTTACCTTTCATAGATGTGAAACTTATCATTATGAAAAGCCGGTCTCTATAACGTCTGAATAAATATTATGCTTCTCATTGGGACTGTGATCATATATATATATATATATTATATATATATATATATATATATATATATATATATATATATATATATATATATATATATATATATATATATATATATATATATATATATAGCACGCTCTAGACCCGCGCAGCGGCTACACTGGCTGCACCCGCATGCCTTGCCCGGCTGATGTTCTAGTTCTACCGCAGAGAAGACACTGCACGCAGGGCCGAAAAAGAGAATGCACTCCAACCAATTAGTTCCCTCGCAGCTGTAGCGCTGGGGAGTACGGCCCGCGGTTTGAGCCGGGCGACCCGGTTTTGCCGCTAATCGGATTATCCCGGCACAGCATCGGTGCCGCTGGGCGACCAATGCGACACGCGGGCGCTTGTATAATTGGAGTCGCGCGCGCCGGTGCGGCATAAACAGATGCGCGCTAACGTTCAATCCCGTGCGGTTTGCCTTCTCGATCGAATGACATGCACAACGCCACCGTTGGCCGTGCACATGCATATGCCAATGTGCAAATGAGGTTTGTCCCTTCTCTTCACTTTGTTTCGCGCCTGGCCGGGTATTTGCCAATGATGTTAAACACAGCGACAAAGCATGACCGTGCATACCGAAGAGGAACAGCCCAGCGAGCGATCGGCGCGACCACTGGAGTGAGGTAAAAATTGGGGTTTGCTTTGGCGAGCGTGCGGTCAACAGCAAAAGTTTGCGGGATCCGAAACTTCGTAAAAACCTGTATTATCGCTTACCCTCGTAACATAGCCTCGAATTAAAAGTTTCAATGAGTAGATGTTTTTGCGATGTACGGGCTGTAACATTTAATTCAAGGCTATGTTTGCGAGGCTGAGCGGTAATATAGGTGTTTACAAAGTTTCGGATTCCGCGAACTTTTGCTGTTCACTGTACATTAAAGTTAGAAGGTTTTGTAATATATACAAGGCTCTACGAACCGAATTTATGCTTCGATTATGAACGACATTCGTATAGTGAAGGATTTGGAATTGTGACCGCCTGCGGTATTCTATATAGCATGCACTGAATTTTGAGCGCACAAGCCCTCGCGAAAATGTTACAGAACTTTTAATCTTCGCCTTTAAGAGTGGAACGCAATAGCACCACTGTGCTTCGTTCGTATCGCCTTATCATAGGAGATACCTTAAAATGAGCGCCTTGTCTATAAAATGCTGTGATTATTTGAGTTTACTCGCAACAGAGTTATGTGCTCTCGTGCATTCAAATTACAGTCCGAGCTGTGATGTGTCTGTAGGTCTTAAACAGGCCCCGACACGCTATTTGAACATATAGTGAGAAAGCGGTGCCGATCAGTGGTGAAGGCACCTGTCAACACGTGAGCCAAATGTGATTGCAGTGAACTCACCAGGAAATATGCTATTCGCTTTCGAATGCGGCTACAAGCCGCCCGCTTTTCTTTGAGCAAATAACGTCACCGGGGGCACAGACTCACCGGCGACGTCACCGGGGCACATACGCCGCTGGACCTTTGTCGTTGCTTTCCAAAAGAGATACGGATATTTCCAATATTTTTTGAATTCGGAAACAACAAATAAAGCATAGCAGATAACATTTCCGCGATCACGAAATCGGCCAGTGCTATTTCTGCCTCAGGCGACTTAGTCGATGCCCCCATTCGTTGAAAGAAGAGCGGTCGCTTTGCAGTCGCATTTGAAACCAACTGCGAATTCCCTGGGGCGTGCAGTGCAGCGATATTTGGCTCACATGTTCGCGGGAGTCTCCACAACTGATTGGTCCAGTTTCCTGACTATCTTCACAAGGTGTTGCAGAGCCACTTTAAGACCAAAGCTTGGCGCTAGAGTTATAACTATGTTCACTTATACTTTACTGCCTATACATTAGCAAATGCGACAGGCGTTGGCACCATGCAGAGTTACGTGCGATACGCATCCGTACATCAAGACACTGGGCTATACGTGTATATACGTCACGCGTGATCAGATATACACATTCCATAGGCTGATTGATTGATTTATGGGGTTTTACGTCCCAAAACCAGCTGTGTTTATGAGAGACGCTGTAGTGGAGGGCTCCGGAAATTTAGACCACCTGGGGTTCTTGAACGTGCACTTACATCACACGGTATACGGGCCTCAACATTTCGCCTCCATCGAAATGCAGCCACCGCGGCCGGGATTCGGTCCCGCGACGCTCGGATCAGCAGCCGAGTACCATAGCCACTAGACCACCGTGGCGGGACCGCATTCCATAGGGCCACGTGATTTCTTGCGCCTCACGACATGGCCATGGAACATAAGGATACAAGGCCTTCGCCTTAGTAGCGCTACAAGCGGAAAAACGATAGCTAAGGAGACTGGGGGTTCTGAACATTACAACGTCGCGGCCATACCAAAGGCGGTCAGCATGATAACTTCTTTTGGCCTGGGAGCCTGTCAGCGTGCTACACGCTTTGAACATTACTCGCTTTGACGTTCTCCCAAATCTATATGCGCGGATGTATCTGCGTTCCTTCCCCGTAACGGTGCCGTTCGTGGTCTCAGCTGAGCAGCGCGACGATACCACAGGCATTACGCCATGGCTTGTAAATTGGTGTTCGTCACCTATTTCAAGCACATTCATTTTAAATGCGAAGCATTTCTTAGCGAACTTCAGCGACATTGAGCATATCTATCTATCTATCTATCTATCTATCTATCTATCTATCTATCTATCTATCTATCTATCTATCTATCTATCTATCTATCTATCTATCTATCTATCTATCTATCTATCTATCTATCTATCTATCTAGCCGCCTACGATTTTGTGCTCTCCTGGCCGTTTCGCTAATCGGATGTTTACGAAAATTGGTATGCCACAACATGACTGCATGGCAAACATAAACGGCAGGTCATAACATGAAAACCATGACATGCATGTCATCAGCGATGCGATTTACATGTCACGGTCTTAGTGCTTTCCTGGTCGTTTCGTTAGTGGGATGTATACGAAAACTGGTATGCCACAACATGACTGCATGACGAACATAACTGACAGATTATCACATAAAAAGCACGACATGCATGTCATGGGCGGCATGATTTGCATGCCATGGTCTTGGTACTCTTCTGGCCGTTTCGTTTATGGGACGTATACAAAAATTGGTATGCCACTATATGAATGCATGGCGAACATAAATGACAGGTCATTACATGAAAATCGTGATATGCATGTAATGAGCGACATGATTTACATGCCACGCGTTTCGTTAATGAGACGTATACGGAAATTGGCATGCTACAATATGACTGCATGACAATCATAAATGACAGGTCATAACACGAAAATCATGACATGCATGACATGAGTGACATCATTTACATGCGAAGGTCTTGGTGCTCTCCTGGCCGTCTCGTTAATGGGATGTATACGAAAATTGGTATGCCACAACATGATTGACAGGTCACAACATGAAAACCATGATATGCATGTAATGGGCGACATGATTTACATGGCACGCGTTTCGTTAACGGGATGTATACGAAAATTGGCATGCCACAACATGACTGCTTCACTAACGTAAATGACAGGTCATAACATGAAAAATCATGACATGCATGTCGTGAGCGACATTATTTACACGCCACGGTCTTGGTGCTCTCTTGGCCGTTCCGTTAGGGGGATGTATAGGAAAATTGGTATGCAACAACATGACTGCACGACGAACATAAATGACAGGTCATAACATGAAAAGCATGACATGCATGTCATGGGCGGCATGATTTACATGCACCGCGTTTCGTTAATGTGATGTATACCAAAATTGCTATGACAGGTCATAACATTAAAATCATGACACGCGTGTCACGAGCAGCATGGTTTACATGCCACAGTCATGGTGCTCTTGCGGCCGTTTCGTTAATGGGATATATACGAAAATTGCTATGGCACAACACGACTGCATGACTATCATAAACGACTGGTCATAACATGAAAATCATGACATGCATGTCATGAGCGGCATGATCTACATGCCACTCGTTTCGTTGATGTGATGTATACCAAAATTGCTATAGCATAACACGACTGCATGACGAGCGCAAACGACAGGTCATAACGTTAGAATCGTTACGTGCGTGTATGAGCGGCATGGTTTACATGCAACAGTCATGGTGCTCTTGCGGCCATGGTAACTTCATATGTACCAAACTCGGTATAGCGAGACAACAATGCAAATCCATTTTACGTTCCTGATGTGTGCTTCGCATTTCCTTGATTCCCACTGCACGTGGGATCTGCCAATTTTTTTTTTTTTTTTTGAATATGACGACTTTGTCGACGACGATGACAACAACAACAACAACAACAACAACAACAACAACAACAACAACAACAACAACAACAACAACAACAACAACAACAACGACGACGACGACGACGACGACGACGACGACGACAACAACAACAACTTGAAAAAAAGAGCCCACGTGCGTCCGCGTAAACGCTTCCTTGAACTATTTTGTGTAAGTATAGCTAGAAAGAAAACTCGCTGGCGCGTGCGACGTCGCGCTGGCGGTGCCGCCGCGACGCCGCCAGGCGCCATGCCGCTGCAAGCGGTGTCCGTGTCGCCGCGCGGTGATTAAACGGCAGCGTGTAGGACACGGCCGTGTACCATAAGGAGGCCGTTTCTCGCGCTACGCGTACGCGGAGCTGCCACGCACGCCCGCGGCCTCGCGAAGGGGTCGCGACAAGAAGTGCCGCTTGTCGCAGCCGCCTGTGGGTCCCTTGTAGCCGCGAATTTTCTTGCGCCGCCTCTCACGCGAACGAGCCGGGCACCCATTACAACGCGCTGACCCGCGAAGGCGAGAAGGCTATTCTCTACGAGCGTGTATAACTGCGAGCAACGGGCACGGCGCCTTGATTTCGACGAGCAAACATCCTGCCGACAGCCCGGTGTTTTAAGGCGGTATAGGGAGTATACAGGTCGACGTTCTGGCGTGGGTCTTTAAGTGTAGCGTTTTAAATATGCGTATATTGTCGACGCTGTTATTTAGATGCGTCTATCGTCGCAAAAATGGGTAGATAAGCTGCGATTGGTGGAAACGTCCGTGTAAGCTTTGGCACGATATATACCTGAACCTTGGCAGAAAAACGTAAGTACATGCACGTGAAACAAAAAGACGCAACACACAAAGAAAAAATAAACAAAAGAAAAACAGGCGACAGGAAATCACGTCCACTCGCAGCCTGTTTTATTTTTGAAGAACATCGGAACGTATATACAGCGACACAAGCGCTACATATTTTATAAGTGCACCGACTAGCCCAACAACAAATTTTACTGACGCACCTAGACTCGCGTTTTTTTTTTCTCATTGTCCTCACCTTGCTGGTGCAAGTTTCCGCAACAGTCATTGCATACTTGGCTGCAGTGTTCTTGTGCTGGAAGTATAGTCTGTCTAAATCTAATGGAGAGCGGTCGTATGCTCACAAATTCGGGCATTGTGCGTTCGTAAGTGAGGGTCAATAGACAACAGCTATATACCTTCACTGTCGTCTTTAGTATGTCAGGGATACTTCCTACGCCGGATAAATTCTCTGCATTTCAATAAAGAGCTCTCTCTCTCTCTCTTCCTCTCATGAAACTAAGTACCTTCTGGAGTTTTACGTAATTTAACCACGTCATGATTATTATGCACACCACAGTGTTGGACACAGGGTCAGTTTTGATTACCTGTGGTTCTTTAACGTGCAGCCACATCTAATTAACACGGATGCTTTTGCATTCATCTGCATCGGAATGCGACCACCATTGCCACGATCTGAACTCACGCGTCCCAGCTTAGCAGGGGCGCACCTTACCTGCCAAGCTACCACCACGGATCACCAGGCAATAAATCATATTTAATACTTAGCCCCGCCACGGTGGTCTAGTGGCTAAGGTACTCGGCTGCTGATCCGAGGGTCGCGGGATCGAATCCCGGCCGCGGCGGCTGCATTTCGATGGAGGCGAAATGTTGAGGCCCGTGTGCTGTGCGATGTCAGTGCACGTTAAAGAACCCCAGGTGGTCGAAATTTCCGGAGCCCTCCACTACGGCGTCTCTCATAATCAGAACTGGTTTTGGGACGTTAAACCCCACAAAACAACAACAACAATATTTAATACTTAGAATCACTTGAAACGTCCATGATATATGCGCGTGTCCACATTATATGTTCTCCCCAACTGTCCATCATCGCTTTAAAAAAACGACTTTGCATGCTGTTCGACTCACGTGTTTGCTTTTTGCGATAAGGACGCGAGGTCATCTCTCAAGGGCATCGACCGCGCATGCGCGCGTGCTCTATACCGCCGGGCGAGCGAGCGACACTGAGGATGTGCTTTCCGTCGAGTAAGACTACCATTTGCATATTCATTGGAAGCGCACCGTGTCACACCGGCGGCGTGGAAGCAGCCTCTCGATCATGGGAACACGGAGAACGCCGCGGCGCGGTGAAAACGAACACCTTAATTAACGAGCCGCTTTCGCAGCGTGTGAGTGGGAACCCGAGGTTGTTGACGCCGCGAGCCTTTCTTCTGCTGTCATTCGCGCCTCGCCAGCTTTCGGAGAGCTCGATCCTTCTTCCGTAACTCTTGCACTCCTTCCAATCAACGAATGGTTATGTCTTTCCCCTTCTTTCGCATCATTCCCGGTGTGGTAAAGAGTTATTATATCGCGCTGTCGATGTACAGTCGTTCGGATACTGCTTGTCAAGCGACGGCACAACGTTTATTGCCCTCGGTATATATATATTTTTTCACCTTAACGTCTTCACCTTCCTCGGTACTCGATTGTGGGAAAAAGGAAAACGGCGCGACGGGCGGTCGTTTTAAGTAATGAACGCCGAGCACGTTCCGCGAGCGTCCCGGCGCATTTGTCAAATCGAATGCCCGTTCACTCTCGCGTGCAGGACGAGGTGTATCGCAGTGGTCGATCAGTCGGTGGCTGGTGCGAACTTTGTTGGTTCCCTCGATGGTGACGGAGCTCGAAAGTTCACAGGAGGGCGCCGCTGTTCTCACGACACTTTCGCACAGCGCAGCCACGGCTGCTGCTAACGTGGCGCGGCGCATTCTCTGGTATACCGCGATCGCCATACGTGAATGACATGAAAGATGAAAACGGGACCGTTAGAATTAGTTCTCGCATAAGTTTATGCTGGTGCTGCTAATGATGATGATGATTGTGGTTCGGTTAAGGTAAAGGACGCTAATTTCTGCACCCCATGTCGGGAGCACGGCTAAGCGTCCGTGGGGGTAGGGGAAAGGGACAGAAAGAGATAGAAGAGGAACGCCGTAGTGGAGGGCTACGGAAATTTTGACCACCTGGGGTGCACTTTACAGGGCTACGTAGGCGTTTGTTTGTTATTTGGGAAGAGGAGCGATAGAGCAGGGGCACCGCCGTAAGGGCGCGAGCCTTCCGCGGCGGTCGCATTTTCGATGGAGGCGAAAATGCCAGAGGCCCGTGTACTGCGCGTTGTCAGTGCACGTTAAAGAACCGTTGTCAGTGCGCGTTAAAGAACCGTTGTCAGTGCACGTTAAATTTACGGAGCCCTCCAATGCGGATTTTCTCTTCTTTCTATCTTTTTCACTCCCTTTCCCCTACCCCCAAGGACGCTTAGCCGTGCTCCCTACATGGGATGAAGAAATTAGCGTGCATTCCTAACTGAACCATAATCATCATCATCCTTCACGATCAGTTCGCTATTATACTCTAGGCTTGCTACTTCAGCGATAGGTGGCAGGCTTAATTCACCAAGCATTTTCTTCGCAGTTAGTCGATATTGGTTAGCAGCGTTCGTTGATAGTTCTCGTAATAGGAGTGAGCTTACTATTGGCTGTCTCTCTCTATCTTTTTTTGCTACAGACCATTTTCAAGGGGCACTAGAATGAAATATTTTTTTGTTCTTTGTATTTGTAAATTGCATTTGCAGGATTTTTCGGGATAGCAAAAGAACCGCTCTTGCCAGGAGAAGAAAGTGCAGGTCGCAATGCCGCTCTGGGTTTCTCGCGCTCACGCGCGCGACATCGCAGATTTTCGCAGCGTTTCGCTAAGGTCCACATAATCATCTGTCGGTAAAAATTGCACGACTTGTCTTCCAGGAAAGCCACAGGCTTAACATGGCAGCCTCTGCCGATACTTCTTCAGTTAAGGCATTTAGGTGCAAGCTGAGGCCACGTCATCCTCGTGGCCTCAGCTAACCTGTGTACAGAAATGCTGTGCACATTAAAAATATTCATTTCCATGGACATGCCGCAGGGTCTAAGCAGCTGGCGTACGCCATCGGAAACAACCAGAAGCTCTACCGCAATACTGGATTCTGGACTATAGCTTAGCTGTGATCGTTATTACCTTTTTTTTTCGAGACGTTATGCGGCGAACAGGCCTTTACAATCTCGTGTATTTTAAGTACCGAATAAAGCCGAAAGTCTTGTATTTTGGTTGGACACATATTCGACTACACGTATCGTTGCGGTCACGGTGAAAGCCGCTGGTTTATTTGCAAGGCGCATCCTTTGCAAAAGGTGCGGCGAAGTAAGCAAGTTGTTGTTGTTTTGTGGGGTTTTACGTCCCAAAACCAGTTCTGATTATGAGAGACGCCGTAGTGGAGAGCTCCGGAAATTTCGACCACCTGGGGTTCTTTAACGTGCACTGACATCGCACAGCACACGGGCCTCAACATTTCGCCTCCATCGAAATGCAGCCGCCGCGGCCGGGATTCGATCCCGCGACCTTCGGATCAGCAGCCGAGTACCTTAGCCGCTAGACCACCGTGGCGGGGCGAAGTAAGCAAGTGGGCTGTGTAAAAGGAAGAGGAAGTTAATTCGACTGCATGTACACTTCGTGAATTAGCTGCGCTTTAATAGACAAAAACGAATGTCGACCTTTCGTGCGTGGTAGCATCACTTTTGTTTTCCTGAACAAAGATATTTACTGTTACGTTATATAATTTAAGCGCCGCCCGCAGTGCTGCTCTAAGGGCGGCGCTTCTCAGGACCTGATTAAGAGTTCTTTGTCTGTCTGTTATAAAAACGCCACCAGGAAAGAAATCGGGCTGCAAGGTGTCTCCTGAAAGAGGCATCGCACCTATCTCACTTGAACAGGATATGCATAAGAAAGTCAAATAAAGGAAACATAAAAGAAGGAACAACCAGAATCAGAAATGCGAGTCTATAATGTGACAACTCACTCCACGCAGATTTCGAATCGGCTACGTCGCCCAAGACAAACAGTAAAGCAGCGAGACATGCATGTGTTATCTCAGAATGCGCTTTTATTCTTTATGCGTCTCGCCGCTTACGCTCGAATAAATCAATGCTATCCCATATTTATTAGGATGGAAGCAATCTGATTAGCAGCTCTCTGTCTAGTTACAGCGTTCACTTAGCTATAAGGATCCAATTTTTCACTAATTAATGGCTAAAGGTTCTGTTAACTAAGCCTAACTAAAGCGTGGCATCCCGCTATACGTAACGCTTACGACGATCGAAGTAGGTCGTGTGCTTTATCACAGCGCACGGAGCTCGCCTTTATGCGCAAACAAAGTACAGCTAACCTAACGTGAAGGAATCATGTATTGGTCGTATGTGTATAGACAGGTGCGTTATCACCAGTCACGTGGTATATACGTATTGCGCGTTGCTATATCTATTGATCATTTTTCGTCGTTGACTGCACCAGTCCGTAGTGTACAGAGAGACTACAATGTATACGGTACGCACGGTTCTCTCGGGAACTGCGCTGGGAGCTCGTGTGGCGTCCTATTTAGGGCACGGGGACTACGCGCAGTTACGAACTTGATGACTGAATCAACACCTATGGACTGCAGCGCAGCGTGCCGTAATCAATATTTAATCAGCTCGGTGCGAATCCTGGCGAAGTGTTCGCAACCAGTATAAGGCTTGTCGTGCGTCATTCCGGTAATTCCATCTTTCCCAGCCTAACCTAACTTGGTAAGGCCTAACGAAATCCGAGCCGAAGGTACAGCACACTAACCACATCCCAGCAAACATTACCGCGCTACAAATTGGCACTCAGTGATTCTCTACGGTGCCAACTAAAGACATTTCAATCTGCAATAGCGCATATGTTAGGTTTATCGATGAAAGGAGCCTTTGCGGGACTCAATTAATATCCGCACTGGCTAATGATGGCAAGTATATTAATTTAAAAGAATCGTTTAAAGGCCGGGAAAGCAAAAAACTAATTGAATCACGGGGCCACGCTGCACTGCTGCTCATGAATACGTGCGTAAAGCTTCGTTTATTGCTTTCTCACTCCGCGTGCAGTCGCTGCTTTGTCATGCTGGTGAGGCGATAGAACAGCATTGTAAAGACCATGTCAAGGTTTGGGAGGTTTTCCAGAACCCAAGGACCACAAGGCGCTCCTTTAGACCTTCGTTACCCCGGCTAGTCAAGTTGCAGAGCGAAGTCAGAGAGGTGAGATGACTGCGAGACGGTGCACCGGGTCAGGAATGAAGACGAAGCAAAACACTATAATGCAAAGAAAATAAATTGAACTCACGAATAGGTGCCGGTGGCTGGCGGTGCTTTGCTTTGTGAGCGCGGTGCATGGAGTGCTGTGCTTAATGAGGTGCTGGCCGCAAGATGCGCTCGTTTTCGTGAAGGTTTCCGGGTTCGTTTGTGCGAGCCCTTTTTCTTCGTCTCGCTTCTTAATCTACTTCTTCGTAAGCCGTGCACATTCCGCCGTCCTCTTCGCGAAGCTTGTACGTTGCTGCCTTCTGTGGCCGAGTTCTTTATGTGCGTGAAGAGGATCGTCATCGCCAACTACATAGCGTTCGCGCTCGTCACGCTGGAAGTACTCGGAACCCTCTCGTGCGTCGCTGTGGCATTCTTGCTCTGGTACGTAAGAAGCCAAGATATGTGCTCATGAACACAAGATTTAGTTTGATTCAATTTTGCAGGAGACTTCCCTGATGCATATATATAGTATTATACACACACACAAAGGACAGAGCGCCCTGTCCTGCGCTCCTTATATTTGTCCTGGGTCGAGATTTTTCTTCATCATCCTAATGATAGTTGCCGGTATAAAGGTCGATTAAGCAAAGTGCCTAGAAACATTGTGTCAGAGGCAGTGACGTTTGCACTTCGAAGGATCACTTTTGGTACCTCATACGCGTATTAGCAAGCAGAATCATATTATTGCTTCAACTTCGTGCGTTACTAAGATCAGTCATACTCCTAAGAGTTTACAGTCCGTGCACTGTATACGCACCCGCAACGAGACTGGTTCGAATGAATTTGCCGTAGCATTATAACTAACGGTGCTGAAGGATAGGCCGGCGGTATGATACGCTGTTATTTACTTAGGAAACATGTCTGGCTAGGAGCCTTTCGATACACCTTCCGATGAGTCTATTACAATCTTTAAGTCAGTTATAACGTTGCTTTATCATTATCCGCCACCGTTGTTGATCATATGTGCTGATGCTACGCATATCGTCGGGTGGATTCGATACGACACTGGATTCGACGCGATGGCTGCGTAATTCAGGAAGCCGTCGTGTGCCTAGCCTTGAGAGGGCATTTGTAAAGCTCGGTCGGTCAAAACAGTCAGTTTGTTTAGGCTACTACTTCTCTAATTGCTTCAATGTCTTTGCGATCTTTGCTTCTTGACAATCATTCATCGCTCGACTGTTAAAATAGCGCTGACGCAGACAAGAGAATAAACGAAGCGACAACTCGAGCTGTCATCGAGACGGCAAATCTCGAACAAGAAACGAAACAAATCGAATCGACGTTCAACCGGCGGAATGTGCACTCATCTTCATCTACGAGGAGCTATATAAGGTCGACATGTCCTTTCTCGCTGATCAATATCCAGCGCTTCATCCGCCTTACGCTGCTTCAGTCATGTTTATTCCCCCCCTCCCCTCCACTTTTTCGTCTCGTGCCAGCCGTTTTATGACGCGAGATTCTTTCCTCTTATTTTCGTTTTCATGCAAGTGACAGACGGCACCGAGATTCCGGCCAAGAACAAACAGCTATTCGGATCTTATCGTTCAAATTTCTCTCGCCTCTAGCACGACATTTAAGTGCGCGCCGAAAGTAAAGATCGACGCGTCTGTGCGTCCGTCCCCGTTCGTTCTCGAAGAATCAACCAATCGAGAATCGATTCGCCTTCCTATATACGCCCTCTCTTTCTTTAATAAAAAGAGAAAGAAAAGAAAAGAGAAAGAAGACGGCTCGCAAAACGACTAGCTTGGCTGCTGCTCAAGTGTATAGCGCTGCCGTTGCCTTTTACCGGCCGACCGTCCCTCTCACGAGCTCGCACCATTTCGCCCTGTGTCATTCGTTACTTCCGAAATTCCTCTTCCTTGCCGCCTATTTTCGCCTCTCGATCGAAACTTCCGCCCGCCAGCTCAGTGGTCTTTTGTCTGCCCGATGTTGGCCGTCTTTTGTCGCTCCTTCATCAAGACTGGCTCCTTGTGCGGTGTTTGTTTTTGACGCAGGAAGTAAGGGAAGAGGGATAGTCGGCATTTGTGTACTGCTTGAAAACTTTGCTGCTAGACCTTATGATGACCTCGCTCTTTTAGAGACCCTTTGTTACAACAGATCGTTAAGGGCTGATGTGTATCCGCCGGTCACTCGGCTGACGGAAATTAGTTACTCATGTGCTTAGCAGGAGCTGAGTGGCTTCTTTCCTTTTTCTTTTTTTCTTTCTTTAATGAAGTGCAACTCGGGCCGCACTTGCCACATTTTTCGCGGCGTTGTTCACGAGTCGCTTCTGAAGTCCTTTTACTTTGTGGTAAAGACGGCTCTTCGCTACCTGTTAAAGAGTGCTTTGATAACTCTACAGCAGCAACGCTATAGGCGTGCATGGACCACGAATGCGATAGTAATTGAGAGCTCTCAACGCGCTGCTCACTACGACAAGCATGCTATATCCAAAATGAACCTGTTACACGTGCCCTAGCTGTGGCTTTGCTAGCGCGTTATCTGACGAGGACTTTATTACTCAGCTGAAAGTTATCAAGGAACACGCAGCACCTAACTTGTTCAAGACAAGGAAGGTTTGATCATTCTTTTGATATACATAGGTAGTGAAAATGACGCATATGTTAAGAATGTACTATCGGAAGTATGTCAGCAAATGTGGTCTAGAATGTGTAAGGCGGGTAATGAGGGATAGATAGATAGATAGATAGATAGATAGATAGATAGATAGATAGATAGCAGGAAAAAAAGAGAGAAGGTAAGAAATGAAAGAAAGCAATAAAGAAGGAAAGAGTGGTGACGGGCGCATTAAATATGCGTTAAAGCTATAGAAGTTGGCGATCCAAAACAAGTACGTGCTCAATTTCGCACACGGTAAGCGCAAGACAGGTGGCTCGCGGGGTTGCAAAGGTGGCGGTTTTTCCCTGACGAGCTGCCTTTTCACCTGAGGCCCGTGCGCTCATTATAGAGAGCCTCGCCCTTTCTGTTCGCTTCCTTAGCTCTCGAGCGACCCTTCTGCATACCTTCACTTCGGTACTCCCTCGTCTCCCGAAGATTTGGGCTCATTTGCATGCGTGACTTCTCAGCACGTCCTTATCCCATACCACTTTCATCGCCTCGTTATTACCGGCTCCCCGCTGGTTTCGCTTGATAATAGCATACCCCTTTGTTCCTTGCACTCTCTCCCCTCCATTTCACGGGCTTCCTTCCTTGACACTGCTCTGTCTTCATTTCCTTCCAATTTCAGGCAGCCGGCGCGGCTGTTCGTTACAGTGACCTAGGGCTGCCATTACCAGTCCGTCGACCTCCTCCTTTCGTGTTCTGTACATTGGAGTTTTACGGAATGCACGACATCAGTTTAATTTTTTTTTCTCTGCTACCTGACGAGCCAATGCGAAGTCTCGCGTCGCCTATAGTGATTTACGCTACGACGAAGGTGCAGTGCCTTGTCTGATTGCACTAAGGCAATGAGCGACTTGTGCTGGAGGCGGTAAAATCGCCAGGCGTACTTTACCGCCTTATCGAAGATGAGGAAGATAGTTGTCATAGTAGCTCATCGGCAATTATCATGATGCGCTTATATCGGATATATACCATCGAGAGATAGTCTGTCTCTCTGTTCGGATGGACGGACAGACAAACAATGGTTGACTGATTGATTTCTGGTGTTTTACGTCCAAAAACCAGCCATGATTATGAGAGAGGCCGTAATGAAGGGCTGCGGAAATTTTGACCACTTGGGGTTCTTTAACGCGCACTGGCATCGCGACAGACAGACAGACAGACAGACAGACAGACAGACAGACAGATAGATAGATAGATAGATAGATAGATAGATAGATAGATAGATAGATAGATAGATAGATAGATAGATAGATAGATAGATAGATAGATAGATAGATAGATAGATGAAAAGGCAGGAAGGTTAACCGGATGCGTGTCCGGTTCGTTACCTTGAGCAGGGCTAGGAGAAGCGTGGATGAAGAAATCAGGAAGCAGATGTGAGAAATAACATATGGCTGCGTGCATACTTGGAGATGCAAATCAAGGCTATATACAAGCGGTCGCAGTGACCTGTCGCTTAAAAGCGCCTTAGCAACGTCTTCGTTACTTTCCTCGCCAGCGACGTGCATTGCCACTGTCCAAGGATCTTGGCTTCGGAAAACTGTCTTCAGTCCAACCGGTTTTAACACTGTCCGCCGCCGGACGTCGTTCCCAGTAGTTTCTTCCTTTCTTTTGGAGTGGTATTTATATACGTGTAGGTGTGCCAACAATGTGGAACGAGTTTGATTTCGTAAATGCAACATGGTTCGAAGGCAGTATAACTTTTCCCGCTCCCGTTTCACGAGAGCAGCAACAATTGTAGTGGCTGTCACAGCTTTAAAGAAACGATGAGGTTAGGGCATGGTCGACGCTGAGGAACTAGGAGACGACCAATATGTATGCGCAGTGATTTGAACCACAAAATGAAGCTTCCTTCCTGCACGGTATGGTTCCCGTTAGTGGAACTGGAACATCTCGGTTTCCTCCAGCAATATTCCCAGCATTATCAATAACTGAAGTCATCACCGGCAAAGCCGGTATGTTCTGGCAGGCTGATGGAATATTATACTGCGTTATTTCTCAAGAGCTTAACGGTGATTATTTCTTATGTACAGCACTAATCGTTCGTCGGTCTTGTCGTGTAAGCTGAATGCCAAGCTCTAAAGGGCTCGTTGCCTTTGAGTGTCAAAATGTGATGTATATCCGAGGTTTGATCTTTTAAGACGAGCTTATATATAGTGGTACGTAGGGAGACACTATAAACGAACGTGGAAGACAATAAAGCAGCCAAGGCTACAGCGAGCATGTACCTTCGCGTGTATCCTGCACAGGCAACCTCAGAGGACACGTTATAGTGCCTAGCACGAGGTCATCGGTTCGAGTCTAGATTCCAGTGGCTCCAGTCAAATCAAGGGAGGCTGAGTGGGAATTTCTCGGTTTACTTGATACAAGACAGGTTGTTTCGCGGTGGGGAGTTTCACATTCGAAGTATTTACTTATGGGACAGTAGAAAGTACGAATTACTCTAGTTAAGAACTATCCAGCTCCTATACTTGCCCCCCACCCCCTCCCCCTCCCTCTTCTTTCCTTTTCCCGTTTCCATTTCTTTATAAGTGTGGCGATGTGGGCTTGTTCGCATGTCAGTTTCTCATGTTCTTTGGTGTTACCGACAACAGATAAACGCGGTTGCGCTGCTCCGATCAATTATACCGTCGCCAAACATTGCTCAACCCTACGGTTGAATAAGTTCAAACACTCGCGCGCGAAGCTGTCGACGGCTCTCGCGAGCTCACGACCAACGTGGCTACCACATTAGTATGACAAACGCGCGGCTATTTGAGTCCGTGAGCTCGGCCTTGTGGCCATTGCGTAAGCGGCTATCGCAGAAGCTCTCCAACGCCCGGCTCTGTCGTTGCCTCGCCGGTTGGCTAACGGTATCCCATGTGTACGTGCGTTGCGCGACGACCAGCAGCCGTGTGCCGCATTCATGGCTGCAGGCGAGGCACGTGTCTTGCCTTTCTTAGACACGGGAGCTGCAACGGAGCTGCGCCGATCGAAGCGAGACGTGGTCTCCACCAGAGAGCAACGACACCTCGACAAAGCGACGCGAGGCCGCTTTTATCTTGCTCCCCTGGAGTCAGGCGCCTCTGTTTCCTCTCTTGCCTTCACCCACCATTGGCACTTTGGTGGCACAGATCGAAATAGTCCCGATGCTCCCCGCGTAACGCGTCCGCGCAGAACGTCCACAATGCGGCGTCGTCACCGAGAACTTCTCCTAAGCCAGAATCGTCTGAGCTTCTTGGACGCGAGCCAATATGTTGTTTGCCCTGCGTGGATGAACAAATGCGCACTGCCCTTCCTCGCTCTCTCTCTCTTTCGTGCTTCTTCGTGACCTCGATCTTCCCGCAGAAGCAGCCGTATATGGAAGATCCCTGATAATCATGTTCGTCCATTGTCCCGAAGTGCTGTTTGTTTATATAGGCCAGAGGGCGTGCTTACGTAGGGTGCGGAACTTGGAGCTAGGATAAGAAGGAAAGTTTGGAAGGAAACTGAAGACCACGCCACGCGTGGCTGAAGAAACGCGTAATAGCCACGATAGCGTCGAGGAAATGTGATCAGCAAAACACGACAAATGCCGGCAGATGGAAGATGGCAACGCGGACCTTTGTGTTCTAGCTGATACAGATGCACATGTAATGGGTGATGTTGAGCGTAGAACAAATAACTTGTGGGTTTGAGGGCGCACTTTGCCAACGTAATAATTTCGAATGTTATAATTTCCGATAGCATAAACTCAGCCATGTCAAGAACGATTGTGAGGTAATTATGAGACAGTTAACGTTTTATCTCACACACTGAACAATGGATGAAGTTGCGCAGCCTCATATATTAGGCAGAAAGAGAAGCTCTGTCTGTATTACACAAATTCTCTGTGGGAAGGGGGAGCAGCGGTTGCCCTGACGACGACAGCTACACTTGTGGAAACGTTTCTATGCCAACGTTTCCACTTGTGGAAACGTTGGCATTAGTGACTTCAGAAGCGTATGAAGTTGGGCTTGTTGGTTCATATCAGACACTTGAAGCGCAAACGGACAAGGACTAGGACGAGTCCTTGTCCGTGTAGCGCTGTGTGTGTCCACTCGTCCTAGTCCTTGTCCGTTTGCGCTTCAAGTGTCTGTTAGTGACTTCCTTTGCCTTTCATAGTTTCAACGATCTTCTCATAAGAGAACAACTTGGTTGTCTTTGATGATGCACGTTGAAGTTCAAATATAATCAGGCTGCCATTCTCGCAACGTCTGCCTTTTATTTATTTTTTTAAAAGAATGCTTGAGGTCAACGGTGGGTGCATTTCAATTGCGGCAGCTACAACGGCATTGACAATCGCGCTTACAGCGTGCTGAAGGCAATTCGCCTCCGTGTCGTCGTGGTAGATGGCTCGTTGACTTCTGCAGCGGAGATGGCGGCAGCCTCGGCATTTTCCATCTTCCCTTTAAAGCGCATTCTCCATCACGTCACATCACCTTGCTTCCAGTGTGCTGTCCGCTTGTGCTAGAACATTTTGATAGATGGCGCTCGGGTGGAACTATTACCAGAGACTCTTGCAAGACTACATCTGTCTGCTGCAAACAATGCTCCTTCTTTTCCTTCTCCTCATCTGTCTCCAGCGTACTGTCTGCAATGAATGAAATGCCGCCGTTTGATAGTACTCACCAGATCGTTCGAGGCTGGAAGAATGATTTAACTAACGCGTCGAAAGTAGGAGCTAGCGAAGCTACTGGCGACATGATTTTCATTATGCGTAGCCGACGTTCTTTGTGACTCCTGAGCATGCAACAGAAGTCACTATTATAGGCGTCTTGGATGGCCCTGCGTCATGACGTGAATTCGTTTAGGATTGAAAGCATAGTCTCGTTCGTTAGTTCGTTTGTTCATTCATTCATTCATTCATTCATTATAAAATAAACGAGCAAACAAAGAAGTTGGAGCCACGGCTCAAACTGAATGAAACGGTTTCAACATTTCTTGCTAGAAAAGTGGCTCGATTTTGTATGTACAAGATGCTACTGTGACGTGTCGGCGTTTAAAACGAAGCTTATATACATGTCGCTTGCTCAAGCGGGACTCACAGCCGAAGTGACTTTGCACCCCAATGTCTCATATACTTAAGACACCTCAGTATGGTAAACTGCGCAAAAAAGTGGAATTTTAGATTGTTCTTGCAATCCTCCCTTACGTACTTTGCATTGAAAAGGTGCAGCGTCGTGTGGGCGCGCGCATCCAGGACGCTGGACGCACGGTCAGTGCCTCCACTCGGTAACGGCGTGCCGCAGACACACACAAGCACATACACCGCATATACAGCAGCCGTGCACATACACACGCACACGTAAGTAGATAAAGTGAGGCAAAAAAAAAAAAAAAGACAGACTCCTCTACTCGCGTCGTGCTATTACACAGCCCCACTATTACGAAAACGGTAAGGCTCACTTTGTCACTAGCAGCCACTCACTGGCGGCGGGTACTTATGAAGGCGGCCAGGAATGTAGTTTACCGCATGTTGCCGAGCATTAGAGGGGATCATATTTCGTAGAGGAAGGGCCCTGGCGCGGCAATTTACACTGCGACGGCAGGTCCGAGAACCGGCCCTGTATATATTGCCTCTTACGCCCCACTCTGCATCCTTTGCTTTCACTGCGCACCTACTACCTACACGGTTCGCTCTTTTAGAGTGCTCGCATCTCGGCAAGGAGGTGAAACACTGTGGCGAGGATGCCGCGCTCCACGTATACACACTCCGGCGGAGTCTTCATCGCGTAGGCGCCCGGGCCGCGTATATCTTGCCGGGGCCTAAATTACGGAGCGCACCGCATATGCGGCGGCGTTAATTACAGTGTTAAAGCGAAGCGCGCTATGCACCCTTCCCCGCTCACGGCTTGAGAGCTTGCCACGCGCATTACGCAGGAAGCGCCGGTTTCGTGACCGTGCCTCGGCACGAGCTCGACGCACACACCGCGGCGAGTTTCGGCTGTGCGGGAGACCGGCCGAGTGGGGTCCCGGTCTCGGTATGCGAGGATGTCGGCATCGGGAAGGGTTCGCGTACTACCCGCGAGCGGCAAACGGTCCGATTAAAGCGAGCTTCAATCGCAAACGATTTCGCAGTGCGTTTCGCAGTGGTGCCATGAGCCGTCGTGCGTGCATGCGGGCTTTGCATTCCCATTTCGCGTGCGCAGATCGTTAGAGCGGCGATTTTCGCGCGTGCCGGACTCTCCTATACGGTTAAAGACCGGGTTACTGCTTGCCGGATGATTATTCCGTTTGCACTGGTCCTAACAAAACAAGCTAGCGTCGGCGTTGTCCCGGGATAGCATGTTACCGGCACATGATTCATGAGATGCCTTGTTATTGGAACGTCGCTTGAGGCGGGAAATCCCTTTCGCAGTCGAAACCGGCATATCCCAACAGTATAAATGAGAAAATTATAGCATTCTGCGAAGGTACCGGTAAAGGGAGAAGGGGCATATCAGAGGCAGGAGATATGAGAGAAAGAAAGGCTTGTCAGAAGAAATAGATAACGTGCTATACCATATACTGGTGTGGAAGGGGAGGAATTGCGAAGTGGTCTGATCGGCTTTGTCTAACGACTTTCTTCAGCTAAGCTACTTTCCCCAGACAGGGATGTGATAGGAATACAGTCGAACCTCCTTTTAACAAATGGTTAACAAATGGTATGAGGCACGTTGAACTTACCATGGGGAGACGTGTATACTTGAAACCCCCGTTTTAACGGAGTAAAATTGTCGCTTCATTGAATGTAACGAACTGTAATGCGTATATAAAACGAGAACTTCAACGCTTTCGCGTCCATTGCATAACGTTTCTATGTTGTTGTTTTTGTTTATTAACATAAAAGTGTTTTACGCCGGGGTACACCACGACCCGACCACGTCGTTTTCGTAACGGATGTGACGGAGTAAAACGTACATGTAAAAAAAAAAAAACTGGGCACGTTTTGTTGATCCGCTGGAATTGCCCCGCCACGGTGGTCTAGTGGTTATGGCACTCGGCTGCTGATCCGAAGGTCGCGGGATCGAATCCCGGCAGCGGCGGCTGCATTTCGATGGAGGCGAAATGTTGAGGCCCGTGTGCTATGCGCTGTCGGTGCACGTTAAAGAACCGGTCGAAATTTTCGGAGGCCTCCACTACGGCGTCTCTCACAGTCAGAGCTGGTTTTGGGACGTTAAACTCCACAAATAAATCAATAAATCCGCTGGAAATCGAACTCACAGCACCCCGCTCCACGACTAAAGGTGACCGGTGCTCTACCATGCAGTGTGCTACCGGCGCACGTGCTCGAAAATGTACGAACGCGGCATATATTCTTCGCCTCGCTTCTTTCCCTGCTCCTCGATGCACTCGTCCTGTCCCACGCACGCGCATCGAGGCTCAGTTTACTTGGAACGGTGCCGCCATCCAGCTTTACCTCGCCTCTCCTAGATGGCGGCACCGTTCCAGGCCCATTCCAATGTGCTCCTCAATTCATCGTCCTTTATTTTACGGCAAGAGTATTAGTACGCCTATAGAAGCACACAGAAACATTAGTACGTCTGCGACTGCTGTCGCGATTAAAAAAAATCTAATCAAGTTTCATTCAAGTGAAGGCTGTACAAGTTGTACGAGTTCGTATGACCTGCGGAGCAGTGATTCACCTCTGGTTCCCTTTTGTTGCTCTTGTGTTTATTGTCGGCGTATTCAAATTATTTTTGAGTAATTGGATCTCATTATGCAATTAATTACCCTTCATACGCATATTTTATTTATATTAGCCTGGTTTATATTAACCAGTTTAATGTGGTTATATTTTAAACCATTATTGATCGGTTTTATGAGAATTCATCTGTGTACGTATAAGCTCGTGTTTTCCGGTGCGTGACGTGACGTTACAACGTGTCATGCTGCCACTGACGTGCTCCGCGCTTAGAAACAACATAGTACGTTTCGCATAAAGAGCCTATTTCTTCAGTAGGCGCGAGAAGTCTTAGAGATGATGTTCTGGCGAGCATTAAGGTGTGCACAGTTTCAAACGGGCCTATGTAGGGGCGCAATATCTTTGATCGCATTATTAATCACAAGCAATTTAAGTAATCTTTGCAAGATTTCGGAAGCAACAACCTCGCTGAAAACCTGGTAGAGATTCCGGGCGGTCACACAAATTAGTATTTGCTGTTTACAAAAGCGCTCACTTCACATTTTCACGTTTTGGAGCATTGGTAGAACGCGTTTTACTTACTGCCGACGCATTGACGATCCTCTCTGACGGTAGGTTCTCCTGCGCCGTTAGCCCGACACCTAATATTGTACAGTTGTGACGTTGATAAACCTTACAATTCCTATCCGTACACATTCCTTGCACTCGCTCCACTTGAGAATGATGTTTGTACTATACGGAACATCTGTCGTGAGCATGCCTACAATGTCACTTATACGCAATCACGCTGCACCCTCTCATACTTTTATCTATTATGTAAGCATTGTGCGCCTCTGTTCTCACGTCTAACATTACATTCCTCCGTTGCACTTAAGACTGCACAGGTAATGCGGGACATCTGTCTGAGCCTTCCGCGCATCTCATTACCTCGAGCCTACGAAACCTAATTACGGATGAGATTTCTCTTCGAAGGCTATATGCTGCGTAAGCCAAGCTGTACCAGTCTGGACGGCCAGGGAGAGACCGCGCGGTTGGTCGTGGAGGTCAACGCCGCCGGCGTGGAGGCGACGCTGCCTCGCCCACGCCTCCGCCTCGGTGATGCTCCGAGGCGGCAGCGTGTCCGTCAAGCTTGGCTGCGCCTCTAACGAGGCTTGCGGCCGGCCGGCCAGCCGCTCCGGGAATTACGTAACAGAGTAGTGAACCCGGCTTGGTTTGGTTGGGACACTGCATGCGATGTATTACGTGGCCGGCCGAAACAGTAAACCATGCCGCATGGTCTACGACACTGAGAGTGGTCGTCGTTTCGTTGCCCCCCGTGTGAGGTGGACGCCTTGAGTTATATATGTATATAGTTAGGCGGCTTAGTGAGGTATATTTGCAATTAGGGCCAGCGAAATTTGCTCGAGGGAAATTAGCTCTGGTTTGCGTTAACTCTTAAACTGCACTGTGGACGGCCGTGGTCCTGCGCTCTTGATCTTGGTAGAGATTACGTGGCCCATTACGTGAGATTGGTTTGACGTGTCGGCCCGACGGGGCAATGCCTAAATACTCCACGACTATACGCGAGCGCTGTAAAAAAAAAAAAGAATAATAACACAAAGAAAACTTGGCTGTAGGAGCTTCACAGTGCAAACTGTGACATATGATCATTTAATTGTGTCGATTCATTTTTATTTTTTGTCGTGGTAACTGCGCGATTGCATAGTGTCGCTTGTATTTACAGGAATTGCTCACGACAGAATCGCTTTTGAGAGAAAATTTTCGCGTGACCCAAATTTGGATGTACTATTATAGGGAGGTGGAGGCCTATGGCAAATTAAGTACTTGCTAATGAGGATCGATTGATTTGATCTATTGATTTCCATTTACACACACACGCACTTACAGAGGAATGGGAAATATAGTGGTGGATTCTTCATCCAAGCTCGAATTCACAGGGATTGCCTATCGTAAGTGTTCATTACCATTAATCGGCCATGTTCAATGAACTTGGCTGATCAGTGAGAAGATGGACTGCAGTTTTCTGTTATTGATGATTATATTATAAGCATCTTGCGCTGAAGAGTCGCTTATTACTGATTAACTTGTAAGAACTTCTCATTGGATGACGCATTTTTCTACGTGGCATTTGTCGCACTTTTAGGGAAATAACTGGATTCTCTAAGAGGCGACGCACGTGCGGAATAGTTTATGTATGGCGTTCGCAGTACTTGCATGCCCGTTCGAAATAGATACGAATTTCCGATCTCGATCATTTCTTGTTGTCAGTAACGCGCTTCGTGATTTGTACCGGTGACCAACCAGCTTGCCCAAATAGCAGCCTTAATAAAATGTGCTTTTTTTTGCTTATTATGCTTTCTTATAATAATATAACTCCATTACATTATAATAATATAACTCCATTGCAGGCTAGCTAACTGTGCTATTTTCGGTTAACCTTCCAGTCGTTCTTGTACCATCCGTCTCTCTATCACAGATCAACGACGGTGTAATTAAGGGTCATTAATTCACCGGTCGACTCAGAAATTTTTCGATTCCCTTAAACACTCTGCGGAGTGCCTTTTCCTATGGTAATGGTGTACTGTGATTTCTGTCGCAAGCTTCCTCGCTTATTTTTCCTCCGACTAGTGTGGATGTGTTTGGGTGAAAGCAGAGACGTTGAAAACTTACTGTGTCGGCAGCTCTTCGGCAATCTTATTTCCTAAAGAAAAGCTGAAAAAAAAAAAAAGAAGCTCGGCAAACACGGTTCTTGTTAGAGGCTGCCTGGTGGCAATAAATGGAGGAGCACCGCTACTAAAAGCGTCGAGCAGACCTTTCGAGGAAAGATGAAAACGATGTTATTCTTGCCCGTCTCCTGCGCTTTCATTGTGTTTTACCAGCGGGCTGAATTCTTTTTTTCTTGGTGGTCTTTGTGGCCTGCTTCTAGTATAAACCGTAAATTTTCGTTCTGTTTCTTTTTTAAGGATTTCAGAAATGGCGCAACTGTAAGCCAATAGTGACGGCGTTTGTGAAGGTAAATTTTTAAAATTTCAGAGAGTTCTCAGCGTCAACGTGTTCTCGAACCGTCATCATTCAATTCGTGCCCGAATTCATCTACCACACGTACTCGCGTACTGGCTGCATGAAGTAATGTTGGCTAACTGTTGGCTATGCCGGCTAGCGTTAACTAATCTTCTGTAATGGCTAATGTTGAATAATGGTGGTAAATGTTGGCTCATGCTACATATCCACTGCTTTAAATAAACGGTGACATTGCATTCATCTACTACCAGTCCAGTAGTTTGGTTGTCTACCGACTCTGCAGAACTGATTATATTTCGCCACATCAGTGACCCTGTGGTGTGTACCCGTTACGGGTGAACACCACAATGGAACACAGATAAAATGATGCATATTGCCAGCCTGACCGTTTCGAGAACGCCACTTCCTGTTCTAAATCCACTGCCAGCACGGGATACCTAACGTCAACGTCATCAACCTTCCGACCATTTACGTTTCGGCCGCGAGAGAATCTACAACGCTAGAGTGGTAGGTATACATTGAACCGCAAGCAACTTCGCTTCGCGTTCAGGGTGCACTGACTCCGGCTGCATGTATACCGCACTCACGGTAAGCTGCTGCGGTCGTCGTCTTTCGGTCCGAACGGTGGAAAGCTCCATAAAACCGAAGCAGACTCGTCTTATCGCCGCTTCTGGAGAAGAAAAAGAAGACCAAAAAGAAAATAAAAAGGAAGAGTAACCTCCCTGACGCTTCCATCCGAGTTGAATCCTCAGCGTGGACATCGGGGGGAGCCTTGCCTGTCTCGGCACGGGACGCAAAGAGAGCAAGCAGGCTTTCCTGAACTGGTTCGCCTATCTGCTCGGACGACTCTCCTTCCGCGCACTCGCTCGACCCTCCTTCCACCTTTCTCTCCTTCTCTGCGTGTGGGCGCGTTGGCGCCCGTCTACACGCTCCAGCGACGATGACCGATTGGCTGAGTTACCTCGGCGGTTCGCGCTTCGGAAATAGCGCTTTGCAAGCTTGCGTGTTTGCAAAATTTGTTTTTCTTCCCCGTGGGTGCGCGCACGCCGCTTCGGACTTGTAGCGGAATTGAGGCATCTTAGCGCCTCGGTGTGAAAAAAAAAAAAAAATTACGCGACGGACAACTCGCGGGTGTTTGGAGACCCCCAGGGCGGTTGCTTGTCGGTCGCGCGACGCTGGGTGAAACCGGAAAGCTTCACGCCGCAGGCGGCGCTCGCACGGGCTTTGGATATATAAGGACATTTAGGTACAGCTGCACGCTTTCGGACACTGGCGACAGCGCGATGGGATTGAGAGAGATTTGCATGTTAAGTACGTACCCTGCGAGTTAATTTATGTGTACACTCGCATCTCTGTACGTGAAGGGAATGGTGTAGGATTGGGTGCTTTGGTGAAACATGATTAAGATTTAGTAACCGTGCAATGACACCAGAGAGGACAGAAGAAGGGAGAAAGAGCGCTGAAGGGTTCGAGAATGTAGTGCGATCACGTGATGTACGATTTCGTGTACTTGTGTCTACAACGAAAGCGCTAGTGGATTGAAGTAAGATTTCGGTGCCAAAGGGTCCGACAGGGCCGCGCAGTCACTAGTGATGACCACTGGGTGACCCATACTGCTCAGCAAGGACGCAGAGGAAGAACTCTAGGCAATGTGATGGGCCGAGGAAGCCTCCGGGGCCCAAGGGCTCCTGGCTGGCGCCTTGGCGTGGGACCTGCACCACCAAGGTTGCCGGATTGTTATAATAATGTTTTTCCTCCTACTAGGTGTCGTCAAAGGTCCCGTACAAACATCTGTACAGAGATACAGACAGAAATAGAGAGACGGAGATAGAGAGGAGAAATCTGATCAAAAGAGTATAGTGGAGGTGTTTACTACTTCATGAGATGTGCATGCTGCTCGAGATGGGTATAAAGAAATATGAAACGATATCAAACTGGCACTCTACAGACACACAACAGATGCTTGCTTGCTTGCTTGCTTGCTTCAGACAACTTAATGCTCTACAGAGCTCAACTGACCAAAGTACGAAAAGGAGACTCCGTCTTTGAAGAAAGTTGAAAGGCTTTCGTTGCCGTGCGAGGTCTAATGGCGCAACATTGGTCCTATCTCAAGGGATAGCTAGCAGTCCTTCAGTGTCACACGAAGGCGACTGTGCTGTGTGTCGAAAAACAAGGAACAATAAAGAAAATAACCTAAGCATAATATTGCTTGAGGCTATCTGGGACCGCGTAATTGTGGAAACGGTGAGTGCCCATTCGTTACCGCTGTACTTTAAAATCTGGATATTAGAAAAAAATTGTGAAAGAGCCTTAGGTTTAGGAGCTACACTGCATGTCTTGTCTTTCTTTTGGTGCATTTGATGTGATGCAGTCCGTTAGCATGCGCAAATTCACCATGTCTTTCTTTCCACTCACTTTCCTCTTGTACAGTGAAACTCCTTTATTACGAACTGAGGCCGCAGCGGCTGTATTTCGATGAGGCGAAATGCTGACGTCCGTGTACTGCGCGATCATCAGCGCACGTTAAAGAACCCCAGGTGGTCCATATTTCCGGAGCCCTCGAGTCCTCGACTACGGCGTCTCTCATAATCATATCGTGGTTTTGGGACGAAAAGCCGCGCAAATTATTATTTATTACGAACCGCTTGAGTCCTCCAAGATACTTCGCTGTACGGGTCACTTCGTTGTAAACGGTGCACAACCCAAATGTCGCAGCGTAGCCGGAAAGCAGGGATTACTTCGCCATACAGGTCATTTCTTTGCAGAAGCGTTTGACGTATAGAGGCGTTCGACTGTACTTCATGCTTATACCACACAGCTTAGGGTGGTGCCATCAGATCCCCAGAAATTGACCGCAAGAGGCAAGCAACACCGTAGGATTCATGTGAAAGCTGATGACGGCTGCGACAGAGTCGATACCGTACGGTCTAGTACTAAAGTAATCAACCGGGACGACATGTAGGGGCTGTACTTACACAAAAAGTGAATGTGAAGCTTTGCGTACTTCAACGTTAAAAATTTCTGTCCAGCATTCGGGATGCTGGGGGACGAAGTAAAAATGCCTCTAGTGGGCTTGAATATGACCACGACCCCTTACAAACGGGCGGTATATGGGCAACATGCTTACGAGAACAAAACCATTTAAATGCACCAATCGAGGAAAACAATCTTAGTGACATAGTCACCGCCAAAACCAGTAAAGTTTACACAAGAAAAAAAAAAAACAGAGATTAAAGTGAAGAATTTCAGACTGAAAGAAACAAATGGTCTTAATGGCAGCTAACTTCGTTGACTGTTGTGCAGAAAGAAATTCTGAAGGCTTGTTTGGGAACGAGTCTTCTTTAGGGATAGAACCCTAAAATCCGAAGAAATATAAAGACGGCTTTTTTTTTTCCTCTTTCTTTTTGTGCAAGTGAAAGCGGCTGTTGGTGACTGGAATAAATGAACGAGAGAGGGGCGCTGGTTACAGAAAGAAGCCACTCGTCGCCACGCACAGCAGAGATAAATCGTCACGGCAAGTGCTTGAAAGATCGCCTTCCAAATCGCGTCCCCTTTTTGGCAGCCAGCTGCCGCGTCTCACTTTTCCTTCCTTCGCCTCTTCTCTGCAATTTAGTCATAGTGTAATGTCTAATGTTTCTTTTAGTATTCAAGTACGAACTGGGTCACCGCTTTCACTTTTTCTTTCAACACCAGACTTCGGACTGAGTCGGGATCTGGAGAAACCTTTCTCAAGGACTTGAATGTGATATGGAAGCAAAGTGAAGCTAGACAAATAAAACGGCCTGGTAAAACTAACAGGGCCATCAGACTGAGAAAAGGCGAAGGGGGCACAAATCCCGATTCAAATGTGCTTGTCTCTACTTTACGGGTGAAAAGTAAGAAAAAAAAAGTGCACAAAGTTTGCCCACCTCATACGCCTGGATTTCAGGCATTCTTATCAGCAGCGGATCCCGGTCCCGCTCTGACAAACCTGCTTTGATAGTCAGCGCGCGTCCGCGGCGCCGCTGACCAAAAGGAGAATAATGAAAAAAAAAATTGCTGCGAAGAACGGGGGTCTTCTTTTTCGGACGTGCACAACTTGGAAATTCCTCGCAGCACACTCCAGAGAGCCGGCCGCGTACCCGACTACAGTACAATACCGCCGCTGAAATTGGGATGAGTTCGTCCGTTGTATTCTCGTCCAAATAATGGACAAAGGACGCAATTGCCCCCTCTCCTTCTCGTCGTCGTTGTCTCTCGAAATGTATGAGGGCCAGAAAAACGAGACCTGCGCGCGAGAAATACGTAGGGGACCCATTTATCTTCAGTATATACGGCGAAACTATATGGCTTTGTGTGTATACACGCTGCTCTTGCGACAAACTCGGCCCTCTGGGGATCCCACCGCTGGCCCGATTTGGCCGCTCATCGCTGTTGTTTGCAACTATGTGGTGGTCTCTTTAGTTTGTTTCTTTCTCCTTCCGCTTGTTGTATTGTTTTCCCGTACCGTTCTCGCGTGACCGATCCGTAAAAGCGCAGACGGAAACTCCCATTTCGCGGGTCTTATAGGCGCGGTACGCCGGTCCTTTTATTTGCAGGGTGTTTGCGAGAGCTTAGTAATATTGACTGGTCGGCCGTATATTGGAAGCTTCACCGCGTGTCCTGTGCGAATGAACCTCCCCCCTTCGGTCCACTCCGAGTGCGGGACCCCGGTCAGACGCGGGGAGCTGGCGTGGGACCGATTGATCATTTTGTGGCTGCTTGTATTGTAAAACCTGTAGTACTACACGCGGTGCGTGTCGCAAAGGCGTGATGGCGAGTGGGACGGTCCTGGCGGCGCGTGGTATATAGATCGATGAGAAACCGTTTGTCGATCGCTGAAAGCCGTTTGCTTCGGTTCCCTTGCCGCGATGTGGGAGGAGGTGTTGTTGCATCCGGAGGGAATTTACGGTGGACGCCGCTCCTTTTATATAGTTCGCTTGAACGCATAGTGCGCGTTTTTGCCAGTCGGTGGTATAATGTGACCGGTGAATGTTAGATTGTAGGGTCTCGGTGCTCTTGCCGGAACTGCTCATTTGCATGCCGCTTAGTTATACAGAAACGCACTGGTTTCATTAAATATTAGCAGACGGTGATATTCCTTAATGCCATGGCCACTGTGTAGGTGATATTACGAAAATTAAGCGTAATATGGAGTGTTATGTGATCGTAACTGTATACGTTAAGGCTGTCGTTGCATATCGAGAGTCTCGGCTGCTGACTAGAATTTAGTAGTTATGTGGGTCAAACGCTTAAACTTCGCACCTTTAGCATAAGTGTAACTTATGCTGAATACTTTGGCAGCTTCCCTAAGCGCGTGGTGACGCGGTCTTTGGCATAAATGTTATCAATTGCTGCTTACACTTAAGGGTCGGCTAGAGATCTGACAGTGGAATCACCATGAATAGGTTTGTCCAACTGCGGTAATAACGATTCTAACGACAGGGAACAAAAAAAGTCAGAATTTAGCAGCATATTTCACGCTTCATGATCGCTCGGAGGTAATAACGGCGCTTATTCGATTCCTTGAGTTTCGGCCGGGCACGAAGTAGGTCAATACTCGCATACCGTGTTTTTTTTTATATATTGACGAGCACACATACATACATACATACATACATACATACATACATACATACATACATACATGCATGCATGCATGCATGCATGCATACATACATACATACATACATACATACATACATACATACATACATACATACATACATACATACATACATACATACACTGAAATGACTAAGGGGTGGAAGCTGCTGTTCTAAAACGGACAGAAGAATGACAGGTGCCTGCATCTCAGCCCGCGTATGTCAGCAGGTGCTTGGCGACGCACAAACACATTTCCTCTATCTGCGTTCGCAATGGGTGTGCGCCGACAGGTGTCGGCAAAATCTGTGCCGCATAAATTTCTCACTTTTCACCTCGCTTCCCACGCTGCAGTTTCGTGCGGACTGACGTCGAGAAGAGTAAACAAATCTCGGAAGCTGGTGTTTAAAAGCCATAGGAGAGCATCCTTCGGGTCGAGGCTCGGCCGCTCTTCTCTCCTCGTTGTTCAAACTGACAATGACGAAGAAAAATTGATCGATGCGTCCATCGCGTGCGAGCGACAGACCTTTGTGTTTGTTCTCGCATGCGGCGCTTATATATACCCCACCCGGTCCTTCTTGCAAAGTGCTTGAGCGTCTCGCCTCTTCGTCCGGGATGTTCGTGCTTGCCTGCTCGAATTGCATAAGCAGCGAGCGACCTGCGTCGAGCTTTTCGGGCGACTCGGCCGAGTCGTTCGATCGGGAAGAGATGGCGCGCGCGGAGAGGGAGAGAGCTCATAATCGTTCGGCTCGGAAGACAAATGTCGACCTGTGATTCTGAGTGATGGCGTCGCGAACAAAAGCTGCGGGCGCAGGCGTCGAGGCGAAGTGGGCGAGCTGGCGAATACGATAGAGCCGAAGGAAGTCGAGCCTGCTTCGATGGTCAAGAAAATGAAGAAGAAAACCTGCCTCTCCAGCATCGGAGAGCGGACGGATGAGCCCTGGAAGAACCCTCCACCTGCTCCCACCCTCTTTCCGCCTTTCCATTATAGACCCACACGCTATCGGCTGTGGCTTAGGCTGGCGCCGGCTGCCGTTGTCCTTACCGTCCCCTTCGTTCTTGTTTTGCAGGAGTGGCAGACGGATCACGCATGGGGCCAGGTGAACCGCTAGGCGCTTTGCATACAACAGATGCTACGCGACTCTTCTTCTTCGTGTTTTTGTGTAGTACTTGCCCTATTTATTGCCGGCATGCCTTGTCTTCGCTCAGCGGAAGGCGCAGGTGTGGTTTAACCTCACCGTGCTGGTTGTGGTAACCGGTTGTGGTCTAATCTCAAGTCCGCCCCCCCCCCCCCCCCCCTTCCTTTTTTGTTGTTCTTACCCACCAGCCCCAGCTTTAGAAAGGACAGGAGGATCGGTTGACGCGAAGCTTCACCTTGATATCATGGGCAGGTGCCTGAAATAAATTGGTGGGTAGCTCACTTGCTGAACTGAGATTGAATGAGGACAATTCCACTGTTTTAACACTTAGTAGCCGTAGTATATGACTGGATACGATAGCCAATGTAGTGAGAAGTAAATGTCAACACCACAGACATTACGGCACCTTAGTGCATGCAAGAGGCCTAGGGCGGCACTGTGTTGAGAATCAACAAATACATGAGCAGGTGACCTCATTGGGTATTGAGATTCGAATCGTGCGCAGTGACGTCAATGCCGACAATTGTACATTTAAACGAATAAATGTTGCTGCCTGCAAGTTTGATAAATAATTACAGGGTTCATGTAGTCCGTGGCAATTTTTCAACAGCGCCCAGTGCTACTTGAGACCGTTCACTTGCTCATTCGGGGGACGCACAGTTTAGTAACTAAGCCTGCAGGCGTAAAATTATGTTTTCTTTGTTCTTATTCTTCTATTCTTTTGCAGTAGATGGTGAGTTAGGTCTTTCGGGACAAGCATTTTAAAAAATTGGCAGATCCCACGTGCACTGGGAATCAAGGAAATGCGAAGCACGCATAAGGAACGTAAAATGGATTTGTATTGTTGTCTCGATATACCGAGTTTAGTACATATGAAGTTAACGAAACGGCCGCAAGAGCACCATGACTGGGGCATGTAAACCATGCCGCTCATACACGTATGTCATGGTTCTCACGTTATGACTTGTCATTTACGTACGTCATGCAGTCGGGTTGTGCCATAGCAATGTAGATCATGCCGCTAATGACATGCATGTCACGATTTTCATGTTATGACATATCATGTATGATCGTCATGCAGTCCTGTTGTGCCAAGCCAATTTTCGTATAGGCTCCGTGCAGTCGAGTTTTCCATGTGCGACATCAGCGCCAGAATGCACTGCCTGGCGGAGAGAAGAAGCAAAATTGGGCAGACTGTGACAGGGAAATACGCGAACGCGATGCGCGTCTCCAACTCTATAGCAGCAGCGACCGCCCGTCCCACCTTCTTTCGTTTTATTTCCTTTGAGACGCGCGCTCCAAACCTGCGGCAAACTGTTCCAAAGGGCGACGCCGCGAGCGTTCGTGTGGTTCGCAGCACGCCCGGAAAGTAGCGAAGAAACGCGCGCGTCGCTGTCGCCTCGGTTTCCACCGTGCGCGACTGAGCCGTCCGACAAGAGCTACGTAGCTTCCTCTGGTGAGTAGACGGAGCCATCTCATTAACGAAACGGCAGTATAGCGCCAGGACCATGGCATGTATGTAAATCATGCCGGTCATGACACGCGTGTCATGATTCTAATGTTATGACCTGTCATTTACGTTCGTCATGCTGTCGTGTTGTGCCATAGCAATTTTGGCATATATCCCATTAACAAAACGCCTGGCATGTAAATCATGCCGCCCATGACATGCATGTTATGCTTTTCATGTTATGACCTGTCATTTATGTTCGTAATACAGTCATATTGTTGCATACCAATTTTCCTACACATCCTACTAACGAAACGGCAAAGACAGCACAAAGACCGTGGCATGTAAATCATGTCGCTCATAACATGCATGTCATGATTTTCATGTTATGATCTGTCATTTACGTTCATGGTGCAGTCATCTTGTGGTATGCCAATTTTCGTATACATGCCGTGAACGAAACGCGTGGCGTGTACATCATGTCGCCCATGACATGCATATCATGATTGTCATGTTGTGACCTGTCAGTCATGTTCGCCATGCAGTCATGTCGTGGCATACCAATTTCCGTATACATCCCATAAACGAAACGGCCAGGAGAGCACCAAGACCGTCGCATGTAAATCATGACACTCATGACATGCATATCATGATTTTCGTGTTATGACCTGTCATTTACGTTCATGGTGCAGTCATCTTGTGGTATGCCAATTTTCGTATACATGCCGTGAACGAAACGCGTGGCGTGTACATCATGTCGCCCATGACATGCATATCATGATTGTCATGTTATGACCTGTCATTTGTGTTCGCCGTGCAGTCATATTGTGGCATACCAATTTTTGTATACATCCCATTAACGAGACGACCAGGAATGCACCAAGACTGTGACATGTAAATCATGCCGCTCATGACATGCATATCATGATTTTCATGTTATGACCTGTCATTTGTGTTCGTCATGTAGTCATGATGCGGCATACCAATATTCGTAAACATCCGATTAGCGAAACGGCCAGGAGAGCACCAAGACCATGGCATGTAAATCATGCCGCTCATGACATGCATGCCAAGATTGTCATGTTATGACCTGTCATTTATGTTCGTCATGTAGTCATGATGTGGCTTACCAATATTCGTAAACATCCGATTAGCGTAACGGCCAGGAGAGCACCAAGACCGTGGCATGTAAATCATGCCGCTCATGACATGCATGTCATGATTTTCATGTTATGACCTGTCATTTATGTTCGTCATGTAGTCATGATGTGGCATACCAGTTTTCGTAAACATCCGATTAGCGAAACGGCCAGGAGAGCACCAAGACCGTGGCATGTAAATCATGTCGCTCATGACATGCATGTCATGATTTTAATGTTATGACCTGTCATTTATGTTCGTCATGTAGTCATGATGTGGCATACCAATTTTCGTAAACATCCGATTAGCGAAACGGCCAGGAGAGCAGAAAATCGTAGGCGGCTAGATAGATAGATAGATAGATAGATAGATAGATAGATAGATAGATAGATAGATAGATAGATAGATAGATACGCTCAAACTCGCCGAAGTTCGCTAAGAAATGCTTCGCATTTAAAATGCTTTTAGGCATGCAGCGTTAAGCAAACACAGGAATGAAAACTCTTGCTTGCTTCAGGCATCACACTGCATTTTTGTCATCGTATTTATTTTTTCTCAGTTTCTCGTTAATGATTTCTGGAGTTTTACGCCCCAAAACCACGATATAATATACAGATATATCAAATAAAATAAAGCCAGAAGCACTCTTGCAACGTCTCAACGCCATCGATTCTCAAAACCTGGGGAAAGCGGCGGCCGTGGTGCTGGGAATAAGAACAGAAAGGAAATATTGAAGGGGGAGGAGGGTGAGGGATACGCGCTCTTCGTTTGTCAAGAAACAAGAAGGCTCGAAGAGCGTACAGCCATTACAATACCCGAGCAAGTATATAAGTCTGTGTAAACACGCGCGTACTGACCGTGAAAGGCGAGGAGCGGCCCATCGCGCCAGCGAGCCCCCCGTCTCGCGCCGTCGCGCCGGAGATGGACGAGCCGATCGCGTGACGTAAGCAAGCACCTCCGCGCGACGAGCGAGGCTTTCGAAAGGGACGACGATCCCGGGCGTGAATTTTTCGCTGGCGCGTCCAGTCGAGGACCCGCTGCATGGTCCCGTGGGAGCCAGAAGCGGTTCGTGAAGGTTGCGTAGGCGAGAGACAAGAGTGGCGTGGGTACGAAAGTAGACAGTGAGAACTTTCGCTGTAGCGGAAAGTGACGAGCGTAGACGTCCCTTTGACGTATGTGTAAAATGTACAGATTGAAAGGCTGCGTGCGTGTGCTATTCTAGCACTGTTAAAGAGTGTTGTGGGAGCTGCTCTGGCAAGGATCGAGAGGCCGGGGTGCGTACAAAGCCAGACAACCAGGACTTTCTCTATTGAAGAAAGCGACGACTTCAATCGGCGGAGAATGGATTGAAGAAAAGTTACGTGGGTGTCCTATTCTGGATACCGTTCTTTTGAAGGGGCGAGTAATTCAAGTCCTTTATGTCCACCGTGGGTACGTCGATTGCTCGTCTTTCGCGCTCGGATCCCACGAAGGATAATCGTCGGCTTGGTATCGGGTGGCATTGATGCCCGTCTCGAAAATTTGTTCTTGTTTTTTTTTTTTGGGAGTGATGCTACCGCCTATAGGAACGGGAGAAGTGCGTGCGACTGTACGCGCGGATGACCGCGATTATTTCTTGCATATAATCACGCCCTGCTGTATTATTATATCTTTTGTGCACCATAATCGGCGTTAGCTTTAGCAGTTCGTGAGTGCATTGTTGCGAGCCTGTCTGAATTTTTTAGAATTGTTTATTGTGGCCCTCCTGGGCACCTGCATGCCTTACGAAACTTCGGAAAATAAATCGAGATATATACACAGTAGTTATGTGTACGGTTCCCTTAACATCTAGTCAATTTAACCAGGCGTTCAGAATACACTGTATTTATTCTCTGGAACGGTCAATTGAATTTGATACACTTTTTATTTCAATAGAAAATCACCCAGGGGTTGTTCTTATGAAACTTTATGAAAAGCTTGTCAACAAGTTGCAGCAACTGACGTACGTGGCACAAATTGTGTCGTGTCGGAACATTAACGGGAACTTACTGCTGCATGCACGAATGTACGAGGCAACGTTCGGTTATACTAGTGCATCGTTTGAAAGAATCAGCCTGCCTATTTGAATACGTTTTGTCGGTACACGCCCCCCCCCCCCCCTCCCTCCCTTCCTTTTCTTAACTCCTTCCCCTATCCTTCCCGATGCGATACTCCAGCGTTCACATGTACCGCGCTTGTCGCGACTTAGCGCCCATACGCCGTTACGGCTTAGATTAGAGCTTTGTCTTACGTATCACTACCTTGAAACAAAAGCGATGCTTCAAACCTCAGACAACAGTATCGTAGGCACGTCATTACTATCACCTGCCGACATATACAGAGCCGATGTTTACGCTTTACTGCTGTTTACACTGACGCGATGCGGAAAAGCGACGCGACGCGGCCCACTCGTATTCGCGACAACGCCGCCGGTATATGAACGACGAGAAAGCAGGATTTCCGCATGCCACCGCGAAACGATCCGGGCCTCCGGTCCTTCGCGCCGCCGCAACCTCTGTTCTACGGCGCACACTTTCTCGCGCTGCAGAAATTAAAACGTATACAGCACCGCCCGGCCAGAGAGCAAACAATAATGGCGCACGTGGGCCCAGGCTTCGCGCGGCCATCTGGCTGCCGCTTGCGCAAGCACCGCGGGCGAAACCGCAATATGTAGCGACGGGAAGGAGCGTGATCGCCGCAAGTCCAAGGCCGCTCGTCCCACTAGGCGATCGAGGGCGGTAAGCAGCACGAAGTCTCGTTGCGCGCCACGCGTCTCGCATCTACATAATCCTGGCCCCGCACCGGCCGCCCAGGCGAAGAGTGCAGTTCGGCTACGCGGGCCGAAATGCTAAACCTTCGCGGACTTCCTCTGTGCCGTGCCAAGAACGAAAGAAAAGGCCGTAGGCTTGAAAGGCGATGACGAAGGCCGCGACCGGGCGTGTGCCCGTTGCGTCCACTTCCTCGTCTTTGTTTGCTTTCGCTCTGGTTCGGTTCTTTCAAGCAGGACTGTGTCAGGTCGTCGAGAAATGCTGTAATGAGACCCGTTTGTCTGAAATGATGCTTCACGTTGCCGTTGACACCAAACCTCGACGTCGATTTAGGTAGGCATATGTAGGCTGTACTATTTTACAACGTAATACAAGGGCGAACGGGTAATCACCAACGATGCTTACTTAGCAGCTGCTTTGTGGCATTTAACAAGAGCTGGTGGGCTCACATTGCTAGCGCGGTGACTATTTCCGTCAGTGGATGAACGTGAATACTGCTTGTGTGCTTGAAGCTGAGCAGTAGTGGTGCAGGGTCGTAGGCGGGCTCTTCTTTCCAGAGGGGCAGCTGACATTCTTGTATGCGTGTATGAAAGGAAATCGAAGCCCTTAAACAGATATTTATGAAATGGGTGGGAAGTGATGGGGGGGGGGGGGGGGGGAGCACCGACTTTTAACTCGTATCATTTCCGTGAAGTATACGCATTACAAAGGAGTGGCACACAAAAATCATTGTGCACGATGCTGACGTGCATCCATTGGCATTTGTCGAGCACGTTATCACGTTTGTGCACTGCGGCACTGTACCAACACGTTTACACACTTGTGCGAACGGGCAAACACTTAAACAAGCGTGCACAGTAAATTCCTTCAAGATGAATCCCTATACCAACTTGCCTAGGCTTCATTCAGCCCCTAGAAGAAGGCGCTATGTATACTTATATGCACGCTACGTATACGCTATATATACGCTATGTATACTTATAGGCCCATAATAGCGGTATCGCCAGTCCATAACGGTACATTTTCGAGAGCGTCTACCAATTCCTGCATAATTACTTACGGGTGAAGGAGATATACGTTGCGTTCCGAGAAAACCAGAGACTTAACATGCCGTTTTTCCGCCAATTTGTCTGAGCCAATGCCGCGAGAAAACGATAAAAAAAAAAAAAGAAAAGGAACGGGGTTAGTGCCGTCATCTCCTCGAATCCTTGGCGCAGAATTCAGAGATGACGCTAACATGACAGCTTTGTCAATGTCAATGTCAATGAACTTTATTTCCCTTCGTACAAAAGGAGGAAGCCGGGGCTAAAGGCTGGAATGCCTGACGAAGGCCTCGGCTCCCCTGTACAGTCTGGCATCAATATACACGTACATATAACTGAAAATATAACTATAAAGTAACAATATAAATAAAGCAGCAATATAAATAAATTAACATAAGCAATATACCGTTATAAACAATATAAACAACAATACATCAATATAAAGCATCAATATAAATGCAAAATTAGCTGCACTTGCAGGTGTCACATGTGAAAAACTGTGTTACACATAGCAAAAACCAGAAGCTATTAAATATTCCTTTGTTTCCTTTTTAGAGATTTTCAATGAAACGTGTCATCAAAGTGCACATTTGGAGACATTTTACTGCCATTTGGTTTTCTCTTCTGATATTGAACATGAATTCCAATATTAGCGACAGCGGCGTTCCCCGACTATATCAATCTATCAATCGTATGCATGCATGTAAAAAAACAAAACAAATTTAGCGTTTAATTTTACTAACCCTATAACGGGCTCTTAATTCGACGTCATCGAAATTCTGCCGCTATTGTCGGGAGTCGAACCCATGTCCTCATTCTTAGCTCCTCAGCTGTTAGGACGGGCATTTCGTCACCTCTACCGTGCTGATTATTAGCTCATTCACGTGTATAAAAAAACAAGCAAAAAATAAGCAGGCTATATAAGACACACTACTTCAGTTACGTCGCTTGCCATTGCGATTTACCTGCACCGAAAAAAAAAAAAGAAAGCAAATACATGAACGCAGTGGAACCACAGATATCGTGCGCTGTAAATCAATAAAGTATGTAACATATACATGCTCGCGCGTTATTTCTTTAAGATTAGTGCACAGTTGATATCACTTTCACTCTCAATTTCTGAGCCATCACGTGGAAGAAGCTACAGGTGCCCCAGTGCTCCAGAAATGCGTTTAAAGAAAACGCCGCTATTATGCCTTTAAAAGGCTCTTTGCCGAAGTATGTTTAGTAAATGTAAGCCGCTTAAAGCGTGTAAGCCCCCCAAAGGAACTGAGTCTCAAATACGCTCCCGCAGTCCAGTGCCTCGCTATAAACTCTTCAACCTTAATACCATGCACCAAAATCGGTGCATTCAGCCTTGACAGTCACGCATCGTAAAACGCAAGCACGCATTAGGAACCTGAAAACCAGTCTACAGTCAACGCTCAGGCATTCTGCTCTCTCTCAAATAAAAACTCGAGAGGAAAGATTTCGTATGCAGTACCTTTAGTCGATCGCCGCAGCATCGTCCTCTCCTCACTGATCAGCGAAATCAGCAATTCAAATAATTCGCTGGAATGAACTCACAAGGCTTCTTCGTAAGGGATCTTCACGATAGCCAGTTGTCTTCGCTTGGTGGTGAGGCACTCCAGAATTACCGCGAATCACATGCATTTGCCCGCAGAGACCGGTCTCGGTCGACTCTGGGCATGCACGACAAGTATGCGCGCGGTCGTGGGAGGTACGCAGTCAGGAAATATTTTTATTTAAGAAAATGGACCAGAGAGTATTCAGAAATTAACCACATAGAGTCGTGGGAGGCGCGACTTGCTGATCTGACCTGGGAAAGCCAGCTGGCAGCCCTCGGTCAGGCCCGGCGAGCTGCTGTGGCAAGCAGTGCCCTGATAAAGGGGCCGCGGTGGTCCACAGCTTCGCGCCATTAAAGTTTATTATCTCCCGCTAATGATATGTACAGCATTGGGAGTGGTATGACAGCTTATCCCGCGAACAGTTAATTCTATATGTGGTGCCTCATTGCCGTATCGTGGTTCTGGCGCATGAACTTCCGGAATTTCTCTGTTATATCGTGGTTCTGGCGCATGAAATCCCGACATTTCTTATGCAACGTGACCAGTTATGTGCAGTAATGAAACTCGCGGCGAATGAAAAAGAAAGAAAATTGTCTATGATGAGAATTGTCTATGATCAGGGAATTTATGACTGAGCTTAACTCCTGAAGCGCATTAAATGTTGATTTTATCTGCGACACGCTGCTCCGTACCAATGCTCTTTGTACACTAACGTAATAAAGAACACAGAGTTTAAACGAGTCAGCGAAAATGCGCATCATCGCCTTCGTAACCCAGGCGGCGAGCATCAATCTGGTCACATCGGCAACGAGCACTGATGATGCAAGGCTACGGCGCATGCGCTGCGCGCATGGCACAAAATGTTAAACAAGCCCGACTTGCCAAGTGCGGTGCACTTTATCGCTTCTCGTATACGCCGCGCAGCAGCGCCTGACTTGCAGTAAGGCCACTCCTTGCATGCTTTAAGTAGGAAATTCAACGTACAGGCATTGAGTATAGAATTCGACCACAGGACCGAGCACTTTATATTGATTAGCACAACTTACTAGAGCATGCCTTGTAAGAATCCACTCGGGATTTCGTTTGCACGCTCTCTCATATGTCAGTAGTCCGAGATAACGGCTCAGACATCGCGGTGCGAGACGGGCATTTCACGTCTCTCCCATTACAAAGCACGCAGAGCTGCAACCATCTGCACTGCGCCATGCAATGCTCGGCATTCACGAAGCTACATATATTCGGAACGCGACATACATTAACTCGTGGCTCGTCACAAAAGTACAGCGGGCGTCCTTGGCGCAGGCTGAAAAGCGCAGAGTTCCGTTCGCTAACTCCCTGCAAAAAACAGGCAGCTCCGTCCTAATCCGGACGCCTGCTGTAGAGATGGCGCAAACGCATCTGCGAAGCCGTCTCTGCGCCGTAGACAAGTCTCGCAGAAGCGGTGCGCTGCACTTTGCTGACTCATATGGCAGCATTAGAGCGGTGTTTACGCGTCCGCCGCCACTCGGTAGCCGCTCTGTGCGCGTTTCGAAAGGGCGGTTTGCTTCGCAGACTGCATTATACGTCTTCTCCTGGCGGGGACGGAACCTACTTAGGACGATGCGGTCGTGCTTGGATAGCGTGTTTGCGGTCTCCTCCCTGTTACTGTGTTCTCCCTTGTCGCTTTTGTTTGCCGGTAGCCGTGACCAGCACGCGCTGGTGGAGACGGCTTGGCTCGCGAAGCAACAGCAGTGCTGCGAAGGAGCACGCGGCATTGGCCAACGTGGCCGACAATTAGAAGAAGAGAGGTCGTATGTTCGGTCTGACCTACTTCGTGTCCGCCTCGAAGGATCGGCCGCGTGCTTTATGCGCAGCATTGACTGGCGATCCCACCCATACTCCTTCTCCGGCACACGCTCGTTTCTTCACTGTGTGCATTTGTGGGTGATTGCTGTGTGCTCGGGGCCGCTGTTTTGTAGTGATTCGTTATGTCTGGATTTTCGCTATTGTACCGCGCAGTGCATATGGCTAGTTGGTATCCTTTATGACACGTGGCCTGCCAATCATTCTGACCGCTAAGAGCGAAAGGTGGTGTGAGCTAGAATTGCTACAAGATTGCAACCTTAATTTGGCTTGCTACAATGTATCGTTAATAAGAGCTCGAATTGCAGAACGGGACTGTTCTTATGTGCCTGTTTCCTATCTTTTGAAAGAAGCGAGATAGATAGATAGATAGATAGATAGATAGATAGATAGATAGATAGATAGATAGATAGATAGATAGATAGATAGATAGATAGATAGATAGATAGATAGAAAACGTCCTTATTTAGCACAAGGAATGTAGGAACGATACCCTCTTCACGGGACTACATGCGCTGTTTTGCTGGAGCTGCTCTAGAGGCCAGGTCAAACCAATCCGAGCGGGTGGTTCTGAAAGGTAGCATCTCTCTTCTCTCTCTTTCGAGCAAGTTTGAGTTTGACTTTATTCAACCACATCGTACATGAGAGACCTTACTGTTAATTAAAAAATATTTATGAACTGTGAAATGATTGTTCTTGTGAGTCAAGCCCTTTCTCCTTCCCTTTCTACCTCGATACTCCAGCCATTTCAGGACGTCCTGACATGTTCTCGCAATACAGATAAAGATTACTTTGACCTTGTAACGCCCAGACACATTTCCGAATCGAGAAAATGTAAAAGAAATTGCTCACTATTGGTTCTGCACGTAGCTGCAGCAGCTAATTAACTTTCTTAAAATAAAACTGCAGCATTGGTTAAGTTAGAACCTTATTGGTTGAACATTTATTTAATAACTTTTTTTTTTTCGTGGCGCTATTTCAGGTTTAAACTTCACTCGAGCATGCCAGAATTGTAGTAGTATACGAACCCCGCGTTAAATGCCCCGCCGTGGCGGTCTAGAGGCTACGGTATACCCCGCCGCTGATGCGAAGGTCGCGGGATCGAATCCCCGCCGCGGCTGCTGCATTTCGATGGAGGCGAAATGTTGAGGCCCGTGCACTGTGCGATGTCAGTGCAAGTTAAAGAACCCCAGATGGCCTAAATTTTCGGAGTCCTCTAGCACAGCGTCTCTCATAATCGTATTTTTGGGAAGTAAAACCCAGAAATCAATCAACCATCTGGGTTAATTCTTCTGAGTAAGTATTAAACACCGCGTACGATAGACGGCACCTTGGATTTTGCAGAGGTTAGTACATCGCCAAAAAAAAAAAAAAAATCTTAAGCGTCTTTGTGACACATTGGTCGTTCGGTACATTTAGAACGACAGTCGCTTCGTTAACTTTCAGCCAGGCCAGCGCTTCATGAGAAGTCATTCCGTCGGGCAGTGACCGGGCACGCAGACGATAACGAACTCAGCGACGAACTTCCTATCAGGTCTTATGCACGTGGACACGTGTGTTTGAGTTCGCCTTTGTCCGTCGGCGCTCAATCTCGCGCACTGAATTGCGCCCGAGTGTAGCACGACCACAGCTATAGTGTTGGACGTGCGTGCGGTTGCAAGCTGTGTACATTGCGTCTCAGGTGGCAGCTGCCAATAAACAGCGCTCGCAACCGCCTCAGAGCGAGTCGGCCCAGCACTATCTGCGTTCGTTCCAGTGACCGCACTTCGTGGGTGGGCTGGCAGTAAGCAGGAAGCGATGGACTCGGCGCGTCAGTCGTGATTTAAATGCTTGTGCACTTTAACGGGAAATTTTATTCGTTCTTCCTGCCATGCTCGCGTTATATTGTATAGGGGGCGAGTGGCTTGGGCACTGTAAAGTTATGTGCTCACGACAGAATTAAACTCGAAAATTTAGGGCTGTAAGTGACACACCTAATTTTGCTTCCACCGTCTGCAGTTTGTGTAACGTTTCTCGTGATTATGGCTCTTACACTCGCATCAACGCTAGTTCCCCTTTAGTCGGCCAGAATCGTGATGATGTGGCAGTGTTAACCAGAGGAATTGGTCGTACAAGTTGTAACAATGCAGTGTTAACGTGTAGCCTTTCATTCCATGAGCACCGTTTCGCCGTAACGCATCAAGGCGTAATAGAGAAACGGGTATTCGAGTAGCTCGCGACCTGCATTGAACCTTTGGCCGGCGTATACTTATGCTTCTATTACATCGTGTTCTGAAATACTTTAGCAGCCGTATATATGTACTGTCGGTCAGCAAAGTAAACGCACCCCGACTTAGATATCCAGAGCAACTCCATGGCCACAACACCACGCCACCCTCTCCGATAGCTCAGGTCAAGAGGTCAAGACGTTAAACTTCGCCTGGTTTGTGGATTCCTCCGACGCCAGAGAAGCTCTGGAGTGGTTATGATGCCTGACTAACGTCTCGAGGATCTCATGCATTGGTTGCTTATCCAAATTCGCAGCGAAGGCATGTCTTCGTTAACTAACCTTCACGCATTTTTTTGTTGCTCCTTAAAAAGCAAGAGGTCTTGTTGGCGTGCGTTGAGCCAGTGTTTTATCCACAAACGACAGTTTTCTGCTGACGCCTCTTTTCTGTTCATTCACTGACCGAATTCCGAAACCTTCGTCTGGTACAGCGCAGTCATTCTAGCGCCGGTGCTGACATATCCGTAACCATAATAGTCTAACTAATAAACCATGCATCCCTGAACTGTTATAGTTGTGCGAGACGAGTTCTCAGAGAACGTTGAAGAAACATGTGGCCAAATTTCAGGAGTCCTCAGCTACGACACGCCTTATGATCATATCATGATTTTGGCACGTAACAAAAAAAAAATTATTATTACAGTCGTGTAAGACGACCGTCGCAGGCTGACGCGCCCGGCTTTCCGGTTCGCGGCATTATCACAAAGTTCCGTGTCGAGCGGCTCACAAACGAAACCGCGGGGCTGTCAAATACACTTGGCGCTATTCATCCAACGACATGTTTCGTATTCCTAGGGCGTCGGTGCGGCTCAGCTGAAACGGGAGAAATAAGACGCGTCGAGAAAAAGTGCGCAGTGCATCCAGGACGCTGGCAAAAGAACGAATAAAATTAAATAAAATAAAATAAAATAAAATAAAATAAAATAAAAGGGCCGTTAGGGGGAGGGGGCGACAAGGGGTGACGATTTTGCGATTTTTATGTTTCTCTGTTTACTTGGTAGGTCACGTGGCCGGAGAAGCTTTAGAGGGAATTTGCATATTCCAGCAGATTCCGAGGCGTCTCCGGCGCTCTCCTTTGCTTTATCGCATATTGAGCTCCTCTGATATTGAACACAAGGAATGCGCCCCTCTTTTCGAGCCTGGGCATGGTGTTTAGAATATCGACTTTGATTTTCTCCCGCTCGCATACCAGGCGCCAGAGGCACGTGCACTGATTGCGAGAGAGGGAGAGATGTTCAAGGTCAATTCTTTCCTTTTCTTAGCGTCGAAGCGACTTCAATTTTAGAGTTCCGACCCGTCCACATTCCTCTTGATCTCCTGGAGGCACTTCGGGGTATATTGTTCGATTTCTTACTTTATTCCTTTTGTTTTGAGCGTATAGGTTAGCAAGAAGCAATGGCTTGTCTGTGTTAGTCGTTCCGTGCATACTGCTTCCGTGTTTGGACTAAGCTTCCCTCTAGATTTCCTAGCCACGGCTCCAAATACGTGCGAAGTGGCAAGCGTGACCAACTATACCTCTCGCATTGAGTGAGTTGACGCATTATCTACATTCCTAATTTCCTAGCCTTGACCTCCGACTCGAAGGGTGCGGGATGCTATCCCGGCCACGCTGGGCGCATTTTCGGTGCGGGCGAAAGCGCTAGAGGCTCGTGTGGCGTGCGTTTTCACAGCACGTTAAAGAACGCCACGTGTTCGAAGCTTCCGGATCACTACACTACGGTGCCCCTCATAACCGTCTAGTGGTTTTGGCGTGCGAGATCCCCTAGTTGTTATTATTAACTAATCCACGCTTGTTGGTGCGTGCTGACGGATAAGCGCGCACTGCGTAGAGGCAGGACGCAAGAGGAGAAAAACACGAGCGTAAATTATGAACAGTAGATTTATTCGAAAACACGCACACACACACGCACACAAAGACAGACAGACAACGTATATATATATATATATAAAGGCTGGCCTCCAGCCGAAACGTCAGAATAAATCCTATGTTTGTCACTGTGTCTTTTTGATAGTATATTTATCCCGATAGCCAGGAAGAACTTTTTTTGAGATATATATATATATATAGTGGGCGCAGATGCACATGTGGTCAGTAATGAAAGGGTAGCCTCTACAGTTATCGAAGATGCTTAAGCTCCCTATCTGTTCGTTCGAGGAAGTGCGTGGGGTTGAAGTATTTCGCGTGTGAGACGAGGCCGGGGCAGCAATCTGGCATTACACGTGCCTAAGTGCAACGAGTGCGAGCCAGATTTTGTGCGCAGCCCGATTGACGCATAAGCAGTGTGCTTATGCGTCATTTATTATTAGTTTCTCAGGCTACGCGTTGAACATCTATGAAATCGCGGTTTAGGTACTGTGATCAAATATAAGCCAGGTTACCACCTGCTTTCCGGTCACGCTGAGTGCGAGTCAGTTAATGTAGCATGAAAAAAAAAAGAGCGTTCCACTTATGCGGCTTGTTGCACCAGTATAGCTTCGGAGCACCCGCGAATTGCTCCTTCGTCCTATATAGGCACGTGCGCCGTGGTATATACCACGACGTCACGCATGAAAAGCACGACTAACCCGGCGTTATTGTGCACTCTTTCGAGGGGGGCCCATCTCTCCTACACTGGCTTTTGCACCTGATGCTCACGAAGTAGAGCAAACGGTGCCGAGTGCACCGCGCAAAAACGTTATGCGTGTTGTCCGTCCGGTCTAAATATAGACATGATCGTCTGAGCCAGCCTTTTTGCTGCTGCCGAATTGCGGATAAGTGCTAGCATAATGAGTCACTATTCGGTATTCGTTCGCGGGACGCTTACTATTGCTGCCTTTGCTTTGCTTGCTTGTGTTCTTATCGTCTGCAGCCTGGAACTCCGCACGACCCACGTGTATGCGCAGGTCAGAACGAATGGGCGTGCTTATACGAAAAGCTCGTCTTCACTTGCACAGTAAGTCTCGCGGGAACGGACGTTTGCGCAACGGAGGAAGGGTATATATGTACACCCATATAAAATAAATAAGAAGAAAGCGAGAGGTTTGCAGCAGTCGTCTTCCAAGACGTCGCGGTTGCGGTTTCCGGCCGTCTGGCGATGTCGACACGATCGACGCGTTTTGGCCGTCATCAAACACCGACGCGTCCTCTCTCACCGTTGGATGCGCTGCGGCTTATATAGACATATACGCACGAGGAAAAAAGTCTGCGGAGGCTTGCGAGAGTGCGGCGGCTTATGCTAGCGTGCACTGCAACCGAAGACTGAGTAGCGAGACGCACGTAAGAGACATATATACCTCCTGTCACGCTTCACCGATGGCCTTCACTTTTTATTTGCTTTGCTTTTCATTTTGTTTGCGGGTCCTAGGAAAACCGGGCCGTGAGTCCCGCGGCCTAAACTGCCACATTCGATGCCGCCGGAGCGAAAATTAAATAATACGACTGGATGAACCTTCCACGGCATTGAGCTTGAAGCGACTCCGGTGGTTATTCACGTTTGTGGAACTACGGGGCCTCGTTGGATATTATCTCTGCAGCGTACCGCACACAGAAAAACTTTCCCGTACACTCTAAGTATGCTAATCGTGCACACTGTAAGTCTGACCGTTGAATGAGAGTGCTTTGATACAGTGGGCATGTGCGGCCTTCAAGCAGCAAAAAAGTGCCCCCCCCCCCCCCCCCCTTATCAACTTCCGGTCATGCGGTTTAACAATCTTCTGCGCGGTGTTACAACTACTTAAGCAAAGCGTTGTAATATGTGGGAAGCCAGTTCACATACGAGGCAGAGAGAGCTAGAGAGAAAGCATTTGAGTCAAGACTGAAAGTTCACTGATTGTACTTTTGGTTACGGTCCCACCCTAGAGTGGCCTCCATCGAGTACGTTCATGACGTGCACGCGCGCTTAGCATTCTGCGATCGATTATTAGCAAGCTTGCGCGATATGGCACCGTGACCCAAATAATAGTTTCTCTTTTCTGCTAGAAGTATTATCTTTAACTATATGAACCGTATCGTGCCATCATTGCCGATTAAAGAAAGCATCCGGCCGCTCCAAACGGGCCAGTGCCGCCTATACAATGTTGCCGTAAACGCGGCGTAATGACTCTAAGATGTATATGGTAATGATTGCAAATCGTATCTGATCGCCGCTGGTTACTGTTTGCAGAACACCTTATCGATCGCTTCAAATTAGAATCGCCTCACATAAGGGCTGGCTGCTGCCCCACCACTGTCGTCTAGTCGCTATGGTACTCGGTTGCTGACCGGAAGGTCGCGGGATCGAATCGCGGCCGCGGCGGCTGCATTTCAATATCGAGGAGGCGAAATGTTGAGGCCCATGTGCTGTACTGTGCCCGTGTATTTTGTCTATGAATAAAACAGTGTGGGTTTGCGCTTGTCCCTGTACACTCCCTTGCGAATGTGTTTTCTTCGCGCCACCTTTTAGTATGAAGTGTGTGCGATGTCAGTGCGCGTTAAGGAACCCCAGGTGGTCGAAATTTCCGGAGCCCTCCACTACGTCGTCTCTGATAATCGTATCGTGGCTTTGGGACGTTAAACCCTAGAAATTAATATTGTATAACACGGTTGGTGCTAAATTGCTCGCGTCTGTGCAGAGCCAATGTCATCTCAAAAGGTAACGTTTTGTTCTCCTCTGCGAGCATGTAGATAGCCCTAGTGTAGGCCGCATGAACTCGTGTGTAGATCTACGTTATGACGCTAGTCGCAGAATTCCGAGGAAATAAAGGAAAAGTCGCTTTAAAGGGGCCCTGCAAAGCTTATCAACGTAGTCTGCAAACGGCGCTCGCCATATGAGGAGGACGCTGTGAACAAGTGAACCAAATGTTTGCGCGATGTACACACCCGACGATTCGCATAGGCATCAAATACAGTGGAGACCGCCCTCCCTTCTTTCAACATATGACATCAGAAGAAGCATTGACTACGTCGCTTGAAGTGGAACTATGTATAACATGTATAACCACCATTGGTGAAATCACCAATGTATAACATTGGTGATTTCACGAATGCAGTAGCATCCGCACGAAAAGCTTATTTGTTCGTTTTGAGCGCATCAAATCAAGTAAACGTGCGTATCCTCGTTTGAGAACAACAAAAGAAGTTAAATGACGTAGTCGATGCCCTTTCTGACGTCACTTGTTGAAATCTGAGCAGGCGGTTCGCAGCTACATTTTAAACCAAATTGCGAATTGCCTGCGATGTGCAGAGAACTAATATTTTGCTCAGATGTTCATGAAAGCCTGCGTTAACGATTGCCACCATTTTCAGACTTTCAAAGAAGAAAGAAAGAAAGAAAGAAAGAAAGAAAGAAAGAAAGAAAGAAAGAAAGAAAGAAAGAAAGAAAGAAAGAAAGAAAGAAAGAAAGAAATGTTTTGTAGGGCCACTTTAAAACAGCTGCGTAGCCTTGTCCTTTCTTCTATTATGCGATCTTCGATGTACGTCTATGAATGAAAGAAAAGTAAAGAAAGGTGGCAGCTGGAAATCTGCAATGAAAATCTGCTGGGTAATGTAAAGCTAATAGAAAGGTATCGCTACCATTACGTGACACAGTGTGTCAGCTAAACTGTTTGCTTTGCGGTTGGGATTGGAACGATTCAGAACTGAAATGTTTGCACCTCGCTAGGAATTTAAATAAACACCCACAGCTTTTTATTTCCGCTTCAATCCAACAAGAACAAAATGTCGGTGCGGGCAGTGAAATCCAGAAGCAAAGACAGAACTGAGCATTCGAAAATAAATACCAAAATTGCAAAACGGGCACCGGATACAGTTTGAGCATTTGCCGCTTCAGCGTTGCGCTTCGCGTAGCACCGTTTTATGGATGGCTGCCTCAGCTTTCGTCGGTGTAATGTAGTATTCGTGTCGGATTAGGCACATGGTACTGGTTCTATTTTAAAAGACATCGACGTGCTGCCTGCGTTGCTCTGTATTCGGGGTTCTAGAATTCGGTGCGTTTGCGAAACGGGCCCCCTGGTAGCCGGCAAATAGTTTGTGTTACCTTCACCTGCAAGCGTCGGGTGGCCTACTACGTGCATTGATGCCACCGGGTTCGGATTGAAGAAAGGGACAGTGGGCTTTGTGAACAAAGTTTCTTTTTGTCCGAAATGTTCTTATAAAACTTCAGCAAACCAGGCGTGGTCGAATGGATGTCAAGAATGGTGACCGCTTAATAAACAAGGACGCCGAGGCTGGAATAATTAAGCAAGCAGCAGTTACAGTTTACACAGTTTAAAACAGACGCAGCGCCAATGCACCGCTATATTCGAGGCGATTTACGATTGAGTGCGGCTGTAGGTCACTGCATGGACGACGACGACGACGACGACGACGACGAACGACGACGACGACGACGACGACGACGACGACGACGACGACGAACGACGACGAACGACGACGACGACGACGACGACGACGACACGACGACGACGACGACGAACGACGACGAACGACGACGACGACGACGAAAGGACCATAAGCATATGTGACAGCGTTTTGTGAATGCTCCGTACTTGCATGGTTTACAAGTGGGCGCGAAAGCGGCCGTATCGTTGCAGTGAAAGAACTTGAATTAATCAGTCCACAGTTGAACGTTGCATGTGCAATAACCGATGGACACGCGCGCTCTTCATAACAAAACACTGAAAGTTTGCGTAATTGAAACGGGTTGATTAGAACGCAGATTGGTTATAACGGACGGTTCTTATACGTGAAAGGAAGTGATTAGGGAGAGGATTGACGTTCTATACATTCAGCAGCACCCATAACGAGGAGCAACGGATTTAAGCGTGAGTCAGGGCTTTAGATAAGATGTTATTAGATTGTTCTTATAAAAATGGGACATATATCTCACTAGAGCAAGGAAAACGTCTGATGAAACCGAAAAAGAACACAGTGCTACACCCTGTTTGTTTCTTGGTGCCATTCGATGTCCTTTTTTTTCACTTTAATTAGAAATGCATCAAGTCTGCAACTCGCACTAACTGGCCCAGCTTTCCTTACTGGCGTTGTGACTTCACTCAGCGCCATTTTACGAGGAGGAGCGATATGACACATTTATTCGTGGTATTGCCGCGTATGCGCACTGTTCTGCGGAGATTGTCTTGATCAAATGTTTTATTTTTGTTTTCATCCCTTCGGACTACCTTGTTGATTTTTACCTACGTGAACTGCACACACAGCGTTGGTTATAAAATCATTCCCTATTGCATTGTAAAATGAGCGAGACACTCTTTTTCATACGAGAGAGCTGTCGCGAATACGGAGCGAGTCAGTGGGAATTTTGTTTTTCGCGGTGACAAGGGCATGGAGTTTGTAGTAGTTTTCAGGCGTGTTTGACTCCCCGCCCTTCTTTATTTTTGTTTTTTTTAATTTGTGCCGCATGTTTCGCCGGGATTTGAATGACGCAGGGTTGCCTTTGTTTGAGGGGAGTCTACGGAGACAAAGTAAAACGAAGAAAATTACTCAATCTCCCGCTAAAGGGGACCATGAGGCGATGCGAAGCAGCACGGCGGCTGCACACCACGTTTGCATCGGTTTGACGCTAGTGGACGCTGCCTGCGTCAGCGTTGTCTCTCGCGTGCGAGGGCGCGTTCTTCCTCCTTGCGAGCTGGTAAAGCGTTCATCGAAGAAGACGATGATGATTGTGGTTCGGTTAGGAAAGGACGCTAATTTCTGCAGCCCATGTAGGGAGCACGGCTAAGCGTCCGTTGGGATGGGGTAAAGGGAGTGAAAGAGATAGAGAGGAGAGAAAGACCGTAGTGGAGGGCTCCGGAAATTTAAACCACCTGGGGTTCTTTAAAGTGCACTGAAAACGCACAGCACACGGGCCTCTGGAATTTTCGCCTCCATCGAAAATGCGACCGCGGCGGCCGGGATCGAACCCGCGTTTTTTTTTTGGGTGGTAGCCGAGTACCGTTCATCGAAGAAAGAGCGTTTCCATAGTCAACGCGCGCCGTTCGGAGAGGAGAGGAGGAATGCCGAGAGGAGAGGAGATGAGACAAGGAGAGGAGGGGGAGGATGCGCATGCGGGTGTGGACGCCACATGGCGGTGGGAGGTACGGACATAGCCCCCCGCCATAAGCTGCTTCGCATCTAAAATCCCCTCGGAGCACAGCGTGTACACGACGTTATACGCCCAGTTTGTATTAGTCGCATTAAAGGCCGGCGTTCATCGCTTTGAGTTCGCTGCATTTATTTCCTTTATTATTTCTCTTCCTGAGCTATTTTAAAGGTAAAGATGGACAGAAACGACTCTATCACGTAAATGAGCTCAAAGCGCGCAATTCGATGTGTCTTGCGCACGTAAAGAGCAAAGAAAAAAAAAAGAAACAAGAAGTTGGGAGCTCTTTCCCTACTGGGAAAACGGGCACAAGCGAGGCTTGGTATGTGCACGCTTTCTTTCTGTCTGTCTGTCACGTTTCGTTCTTTTCTTTTTCCCTTTCTTGCTTGCTGTCTTCCAATCCCCTTTGGTTCCTTTTTGTTGTTTCATTGCTTCGTACTTTATTTTTCTTTATTTCTTTCTTTCTGCGTTTCTTTCTTACATTCTTGCTTTGGCAGAATATCCAAGGGATCCATATGGCTCAAATATGTTCACAACTTCTTCGTTTGTCGAGCGTTCACTGAAGGGCGTGCACGCGTTAGGGGCGCTTGCCTCGCGCCTTGAATACTCGAAGCACAAGAGAAGAAAGAAGCACTCACGCACTGCCTTCACGACGATGATTGTTTTCTCGTTAAGTCAACACCAACGACGCCACGGGTCAGGCAATACAAGTTTCGCGTGAAAAGAAGCTCAACCATTTGACGCTAACTCGGGTGATGCGTTGTATCCTCTTGTGGCTCGCTTTCAGAAGAACTATGCTCTTACTTGGCCGCATGCTCCTCCTGGTCAGCCTTCTCCGTAAGTGTTTCTGTCGGTGACAAAAGGACGAGAACTGTTTGTTGTCTCTCTCTCTTTCTCTCTTGTTTTCATTTCGTATTCTTGTCGGCCTCGTATTCGTTCCGGTCTCCCTACTTTTCCTTACCAGCGTGCCAACCACGCTGTCTGCCTAATTTGCTCCTCTTCTAGATAAAAACAAAACAAAACAAACAAGAGAAACGGGCGAGTCGCTCTCATCTTCCCACTCTCCATTCTCCTTTTCCGAGAGCCTACCCCTCGCATAGCTATCTAGCTGTCTGTGACGACACTGTAGCCCCGGCGGGTGTGAGCGTTACCCAGCGACCTAGGTGTGGTACTACTATCTTCGTTTGCTTCGTCCTTTTTATTAGCTGCGTCTAGCCAACAGAAACTAAAAAATTAAAAAAATAAAAAACACTCTTGCGCACGAAAGAGATCACGGCAAATAGCTAAAACGAGAGCGGTGTCCCGGGGGTATGTGTGTCTCGGCGCGCCCGGGGAACTAACCAACTCTCGCGCTGTCCCGCCGCTGCTACTACACAGGAGGCGTCCGGACTCCCGGAGGCCCGGTTCCCGCGAGAACTCGTTAGCAGGCCGAGCGGCCATAGTCACTGCGCTGCCATGTAAGGGCTCTGCGCAAACAAAATTTCATAGGAAGAGGGGACGAAGGAAAAGTGGAAAAGAAGGACGTGAGAGAGAGAGAGGCAGCGCAAGGAGGAAGAGGACACAATGATCGAAGTCCCGCCCTAGCTTGTCTGCCTCGGATCCGCGTTGCATCGTCTCGTATTTACGCCGAGTTTCCGGCCTCGCGTCTTTGTTGACTTTAGGAATAGTGTGTTCGTTAGTTTTCTTGTTTACCGATGGCGCGTAGGCTTTAACACGAGCTTGGGCCTGACGGATAGAGAATGGAGTGGGATGACTCTGAAAGCGTGTTCTTCGTCGCTCAGGCGGAAAAAAAGAAGAAAGAAAAGCTAGGATGGCACAAAAAGAGAGGAATATTTGCCCATTCTAGTGATATTGCTCAGCCGTCTATTGATCGTTACACTTTGGCTGAGCCATTAGCTGGAAGCGGTGATAGCAAATTGTTTCACTTGCTTTCATTTTCGTTGCGTTTAGAAGCGGTATTCGTGGCAAAAAAAAAAAAAAAATGCTGCGTGCTTTGCATCTGAATGGGTTCGAAACGGTTCGGATGCGAGAGTTTCTCGGAGATGCGCTCTTCTATGAATAGAAGTTGGTATTTCAGGCAAAAGTAAAACCCGCGTTTTTCAAAACTGCTTTTAGGTTCAAGCTGCTTTTCGTTCACTAGACATAAATTATTTGCGCCACCGTTGATAGCCATGGGCAAAGGGTAAGAGGAGATATGAATAAACCTTGGTTCAGTTCGTCTAGACAATACCTTTATTCGTTGTGACTGTGCTTGCGACACCTATAATGCGTTTCATTAATCAGGTGCAACCCTGTGCGCCGTGCACTTTCGCAACTAAAAAGTAGTGAGTTGATTGCGGTGCGCGAGATACGATGAATGCTCTGCCGGCAGACTTAAACCATAATACATTTGTTATCAGTTTGACAAAAAACCGCTCGTATTGCTGGGGAAACAATCGAAACGTGCGAGCATATACTTTATACTTGTCGTTCGTTCTTCCGGGGAGATACACCTTTCCTCTTATTTTTCTTTACGGCTACTTGCGTAGCCTTCACAGCGTTGCGCCGGATGTATGAAATGTAGTATAGAGGCCAGTGTCAGTTTATAGGATGATGGAACGTTCTAACGTTCTCAGTAATTTTTCTTCCTCTTTTCTTTCCAGGTGAGTGCACAGGTCTTCGATGTCCTTTTGAATTTGCTTTTGCGACGACGCAGGTGAGTTTTCCTCCTGCTGGGAGGTGCAGCCACAAATACGTAAAACTTGTTTTGACACAAAAGTATATAGCAGTGTTAGATACACCGGATAGCAATGTTGGGTGCACAGACAGGCAAAAGAAAAACCGGTATCGGCGATTAACTATAAAGTGCCCTAATTCACGATGATTTCAGTCCGTAATATTTAGCTGTAGCACTACACTAATGTCCACTACAAATGGAATAGCCGCTGCCTCACGAACTGGCCTACGCATGCATATTCGTAAACTTGTTCATCTCGTAATTGTAGTTGTAACATCGTAATTTGAATGGTAAACAGTACGATCATATAGGCACGACACACCGTTTTTCACACGTATTGTATCGATGCTTTTATTTGAACTGTTTATTTGGCCAACGGCAGGTTTCTTAGCTTTGTCCGCGAACTTGTACTTCCTTGTTACGAGGGAAAAAGTAGAGGGATCTTACGAGCTCGTCATCATATCTATTTTCTCTGTAAGTTGCAATGGCAACAGCGAACTACGGTTGTAAGGCGAAAGCCTCACAATATGCCTCATTGGAAGCTGTCCTTCGACGACCCTTGTCTCGATACGAATGTTACAAAGACTGTACAAAAACTGGCGCAGAAAAAAAAATATCACTGTGTAAATGCAAACCCAGCCGGCGTACCCCACCCAAAGATTTGAGGGCACGCGCTACGCGTGATTTCTTAAAGGTAACGAAAGCCAGCTGCATTTGGTAATTTGCAACGGTATGTATAACCTTGCGCATACATTACGCGGCATTGCGTTGTAGTGCATTGCATAAATACAATTGGTTTCTTTAATTCCAGCCAGGCAATCTTTGTCTTCAAGCGTTACATATAGTGTAGTAGCACCGTGCGAATGTTTAGAGAACGCCGACTGCCGAGTGACGAACACTTCACACCAGCAGAAACGTCCGCGAATTCGACCACCGACACTCGAAGTCGTTCGGCAGCCTTTCGCGCGTGCCTCCCGAGGCGAAAGAGAACGTACGACTGATCGCGGAAAAGGTCGCCGCTCTCCGTGTGGTTCAGCACGTCTCTCGTATTTCCTTCTCTTAAGAAATTTATACGAATGAAAATTTACGAATGTGTGAGAGAGCTGTGTTCTATTTCTGTGTACTTCGGTTTGCCGTCTCGCTTGGTGGTTTCTTCTGAGCTCGAGGTTTGTTTCTTCCCGACACCGCCGGATAGTTCGGCCGACGTGGGGGTCACGAAAGCAGAAGCGCTTGCGAGGCACGAAAAAGCAATTAGCCCGGAGGACCCCCTTCAGTGGGCACTGTATACACCGGTGGCCGTGCGATACGAGTTTTCCGGCCCAAATGAGCGCGTAATTAGAAATAGTGAGTCCTTTGGCAGTGGCCTTACTACTCCAATTGCCTTGGGACGGCAGCCTCGCTTTCAACATTGCCTCTATAGGATACGAAATAAAACACTGTCGCTTGTTTTTCCCACTTTCCTCGACGCCTTTCACGCGAGAGGAATCCTTTAGCGGGACGTCCGTAGTTCCTATGCGTGCAACCTCCGCTGAACGCCGTGCTGTGTGCGTACGTGCGAAAGTGCACCGCGCTGCCTACCGTAGAAATTGCCCGTGGCAATTAAGTGTAGCGCCGCCTCCCCTTTGGAGAACTGCGCCTGCATGCCGACGCGCCATTAGTTTTCGTTGAGGATGGACAGCGACGATCACTAGGGCCTCTATACTGGAGGTCGCGAATGGAGAACGGCAGCAGATGTAAATGTTTGAACATTGTCTGTTCTAGGTAAATGGCCAGTCGTACCCGCCCCCTTCTTTTCAACTCCTCTTAAGAAGAGCGAGGTTTCGCGTGAAGGCGTTAGTCGCGCCATTAGTACAAGAGAGAGCAGAGAAATAATTCATTGAGCTTTTTTTTTTTCTCAACGAACCATATGTCCGTTTCTTTCGGTGCAATTCATTTGAAAGATGTAGGTTAATGGACTATAATTATGCTGCCCTGCCGCTGGCAACTTTCTCGTGAATTCTGGACACACTAAACAACATAAAAAAGCATAATCAAGAACGATAACAGCTGGCACTGTAAAATTTCGCTGCTACGGAAGGTACTGAGTTGAAAGATAAGGGGAAGTTGAAGCAGTGCAAGTAAATATACTCTTAGTAGTTTACAGTCGGATGCTGTAAACTATTAGAAAGGTAAGCTTGCTTGAGGAGGGGCAGAGTGGATGAAGTGTCTGTGTTTAGGGCTGCGTGGGGTTTCTTGCAAATGAACAGAACTAAGGAATGACGTCACGTACGGGGACAATTCCAGAATAATAAATAAGAGACAGCGCAATTTAATGGAAGACGAGTAGAGAAAATGGCTCCAGGTTTCTTTTATAGCATGCTGCTTTACGCTGAAAAAGAAAAAGAAAGAAATGCGAGAGAGTGAGAGAGAGCGCAAAGCGCGAGGTTCGTGCGTAATGCTAAAACACAGTTAAATGCCAATAACAGTTACAAAAACGGGCCATCTTGTTGAACGTCCCGCAACATTGGCTACGTAGCCAATGATAGTTTTCACGTAGTTGCGGTTTGGTGCACACATCACATAGATGCGCTTCAATGCGCATATGTCATCGGGGTTTTTAAATTTTAGCGGAACACAGGTATACTCTTATACTCCGACCACCTACCGTTTAATGTGCTCGGTTTTTGCGTACGATGAAGTGATTGCACCTTAGATAGAACTGGCACATTTTCATTGTGCTTTTCCTTGCACAGTTAGAAACTCGTCTAGCTATCAGTTATACTGCAATTCATTTCTGTCGAGCCAGAAAGTTCAACGAAAGAATAAGATGTAAGTGCTGTTTTATGAGCGTATCCTTCCAATGTAATGGAAATGGAAGAACATATTTCTTGCCGCGTGTTCCTGAATCTAAACTTTTCCCGCCATTCTTGTTCGTTTTTTTCCCCTCGCTTTCGTCTCCTCGTTTCCATAGTTCGTCGCGGTAGTTAAAACGCTCGACCAAACGCACAGGGGTCCGCCTAATAAGCCCGCACGCTTTCAACGACGTGGAGATAACGACTGTCGGTCAAGGCCGTGGCAATTTGTTCTCCGACCAGGCTCCGCGTCGGCGTTGTTAGCGTTAGCCACGCTATGTATACTAGGCGCTGACGTGGGCCGATGTCGCATGTGATGCTTCCTCGCTTTTTCTTTTTCCCCTTTTTCTCTGCACGCATCAGGACGAGGGTGATCGAGGCCTAACGAGCAGTAAAAGCGAAGTGCTACCCTTATGGCCTCCAGAAGAGATTGCGTCTTTCTGGTGTTTTATGCTCTTGACAAGGATGCACTGCGAAGAGAGGCGCCCGATACAGAGCTAGGATATGATAGTGAGAGAGGGTTTAGGGCTTGGTGCCATGAGACAACAATCTTCTGTCTCGGTTATCGCGATGATCGTCATTGATTCGAAGCGTCGTTCCGTGATTAGAGGTTAGCGGAATCACTCCCTGCTCGCCATGTTTATCTTGTGCTTTCGCTGTGAGAGTGGACATTGTCTAGCCTCTTTGGAAAATTTGGCTCAGGGCCCATATGCGCCTAAAACGTATTAGCATACTCTAAGTGTTCTTAAGAGCGGATTCTCGCCAATCACGATGTCCGACGTATCATTAGCGAAGATTTCTGTCCAATGAGAGACAGCTCTTGCGGACGAAAAACTCCGTGAATATGTACCACTTTTGCAGATTAAATATATTCGCCTCTTTACCTAAAGTATTGCTTGAAACTATGACGTACATGGATATGCGATGAATCGCGCCTCTTTAACCCTACAGCGTTGCGCAATGTGTACCAAGCTACGTTGGAGTGAGAGAAACCGCCTTTTCTTCGGGGCTGTAAGCAGAATTGTCCTAAGTAATGTCCCTCTCAGACGTAACCCATATTAGTGGACTTCCGAAACATGTGTAGAACCTCTCTGAACGGGGAAAAAAGATGGGTGGAGTTTTTCTCAGTCAGTTGGTCCAAATATGTCTGCCATTATGCTTCACTTCGGATTCGGAGTGCATATGGGTGAGTTTTTCTCAGTCAGTTGGTCCAAATATGTCTGCCATTATGCTTCACTTCGGATGTGGCGATGTAGTGCTGCAGTCGTGTACACCAGTATGCTGAAAGTAGTCTGAACAGCTCCACGTACAGCAAGGAAAGCTTAGCTTTATAGTTGAAGCCTTCGCTGAGCCCCGCCACTGTGGTCTAGTGGCTATGACACTGAGCTGCTGATACGAAGGTCGGAGGATCGAATTCCGGCCGCGGCTGCTATATTTACGTGGAGGCGAAATATCGGGGCTCGTGCATTGTGCGATTTCAGTGCACGCCTTCTCCCCAGATGGTCCAAATTTCCGCAATCATCCACTATGGCGTCTCTCATAATGACACTGTGCTCTTGAGGCGTAAAACCACAGAAATCATTATTAATATGCCTTTCCTAAGCGAGGGACGGAGGAAGTATAGACATCACCTGTTAGACACGGTACGGAAGCACTTAAAGATATCCACGTCATTAAAGCAGACCTTAATTAGCAAAGTGTTTAGCAGTAAAGCGTAGTATGGAGAACTGTCGTAATCTCTTGTAGACTCGGTGTAGGCTGACACGGATCACTTTTGATTCGGAATAAAGTTACGTCACTGACTCACTCAATGAAGATTACGTTCTCCTCAGCGCACAGTTAAACTTGCTGGCTGACGTGGAAACTGCAGCATACGGCGAAAGCAAGTAAGCGCTGACGGTTCGTCACATATTTCTCGAAGGCAGCGAAGCGAAACGTCAAGGAAAGATTTAACTTTAATTTCGCGTGTCAAACTTCATATTTTCACCCACGAATGCTCCTTGGTGTGGTTCATCAGCTTTTGAAACAAGCTGATGAATAATCAGCTTCGCAAGGTTTTGGCAAAGTCGAGGTTATTAGCTTGAAATAATCGTAGCACCGCTTTACCAAAGGCTGCGACGTGCTGCGCCAGTAGCACTTTAAATGGGATGTGCTACCAGGCACTAGCGTTGAGGCTGCAATGTGCTACTGTAGTCACGATATCTTGTAGTATACAGTCTTTTAATTCGTAGCTATTGCTTATGCTCATGTCTGCCTTATGAGTGACTATATTAGCTTTAATGTATATTTCACACAGTATACAGCCGTATTACACCTGCCATTCGCCATTCACCGCTACATTAAAAATTCATGGTTACCTCCTTGATTTTTCTTGGGTGACCTTGCCTTTGCGCCAATAAATCTCATTATTATTATAAAGTGCATGGTCGTGAACATTGACTTCTTATTGGTGGAACGTGAATGTTGTATTTGCTTTTGTTTGACTAAAGTGTACTATGCTTCTTTTTTTGTTAATACATGCCACTGCTGTATGTACTACACAAAGGTAGCTGCGGGCTCTTGTCAAGCTGCCTCTACAAAGAGCAGCTCTTACCCGCAGCTTTTCTGTCATTGAACTGATGAAAATAAAGATGAATGTGATTATGATTATGATTATGTAATACATCGCTTTCGGGGTTATGGGGCCAGTCAAGCTGTGATACGCAGCTTATTCCTCATCCTACCCAACCACGTGTATGTTACTGGTTGTACCATGTGGTTCAGTAAACCCAACCTGAATACAGTTGCGAAACAAGGGCCACCGCAGATGGGTGTCATCGCCTAAACCGAAACTCCTAATTTATGACCCCGGCTAAACGTAAAGACTGTGTCGTGGAGTTGAGCACAAGATGCCACAATGTATCTCTCTCTCACCTCTCCCCTTCAACTATAAGTTCCATTTCATCCGCGATAAGTGCTGTCGTAATACAGACAGAAAAGAGAAAAGGAAAAGAAGAAAGGCTGCCTGCTTCGAAAACTGCACAAGTTACACAAGTGAGCGACACGCTAGTTGCTCCTGATGACCTTCGCCCTAGGCTCTTTTTGTTCGACGCTTGCATGTTTCTATCTTGAAGCCGACCGCCTGCTGCAGCGCCAACACGGAGCACGTTCCCTTGCAAACGAGCGTTTCATAAATATTCAGCAGCGGCCGCCTCGGGGCTTGTTCTTCAAAAGCTTACACCGCCGTCCATCTTAATTAACCTTCGCATCTCTCGTCACGGTGTCCGCCGGTCTTCAAAGTTTGAAAACTCGGGCTGCTCGCGGCGCGTGCACTCCCAAGATTGCAGTTCGCGTCTTGTGGACCTTCCGCGTGTTGCTCGCGGCTTCGAGAAGCATGTACCAAGTAAACGCGCAGTAAACAGGGTGAGCGTATAGAAGGAACGTGCTCTGGTTGCGAGCGATACCTTCAGGTGCAGTCGAAGGAAACTGTGAGGGACATGGTTTCTTCATTCTTGCTCCAGTATTTTCCCTCATTTTTTTTTTTTGAGGGGGGAAGGGGGGGGAGAGCGATGGGGCGGAGGACGAGGTTAAAGATGATCGCCAGTGAAGACTGACTCGGCAGAAATTGGAGGAGAGCTTTTCCGTGTATCGCAAAGAAACAAGGAGGCGCAAGAAATCGGTCGAACGATATCGATGAAAAAACAAGTCCACCCAGGTTGCCTAAGCGAAACAAACCGCCCGTCGTGTGCGTGTATATATATATATATATATATATATAATACACGCGGCCGGGAGATCCACCAGCAACGTTGGAACGCGTGCAGGCGGGTGCTCCTAGAGGAATGGGACGCCGCACATCTCTTCTGTGACGCTTCGTAAACTTCCTTTGATCTAGGTTTTCGTCAAGTGCTCTCCGTGCTCAGGTATCCGGGCGGATTCAAATAAAGAAAAGTTAGGTCACCCTCTTTCGGCTTGTGAGGCGCTTGAGTTATACTATTCACCCTCAGGGGGCACCACGGAATGCTGCCCTAGTTGAGCGGCGGTCTTCATTTCCAGGCACTGTCGAAAGTCGTCCTTTGATGTGGAACTCGAGATCAAGTGTATGCGTTTTGCGCTCCTTACCTCCGTGGAAGCTTTCGCGTGTGTTTGGCGAATCGTGTGCCGCTCCGAGTATTGGCCTCGGGGAGTAAATCTACTTACTCGTGGTTCTGTGCTGGCGGCGCTTCTGTTTAATGGTTTAAGAGTCGGCGGTTGGACCGCTAACTTCGTAAAAATTGATTTAGATAATGAATATCTGATATGCTGATAGTTCCAGTCTATGCTGATAGTTCCATATTAAATCCGTCTGTTCGTTCTATAGGTGCTCGCTAAGGGTTGCAGACTCGTGGTCTTGCGCTGAACTGAAGGCGGGTATTTGACTTCGATCAACATAACTCTCGAGCCTCAAGATCGCAGAAGTTAGTGCACAAGTAAGACAAGTAATTGTTCATTTCGAAGAGCGCGGCAGTTTTACAAATGCTCTGGAGCCCCGCCACGGTGGTCTAGTGGCTAAGGTACTCGGCTGCTGATCCGAGGGACGCGGGATCGAATCCCGGCCGCGGCGGCTGCATTTCGATGGAGGCGAAATGTTGAGGCCCGTGTGCTGTGCGATGTCAGTGCACGTTAAAGAACTCCAGGTGGTCGAAATTTCCGGAGACCGCCACTACGGCGTCTCTCATAATCAGAACTGGTTTTGGGACGTAAAACCCCACAATACCAATGCTCTGGAACCTCTCCACTCAGACAAGGTGTATGACCGGCGTAGCTATTTCAAAGGAGATGTATGGGACGGACATTCGAATTTGCATAGGCGCTGTTTATTAAGGAGCCTAGGTAAATCGAAGTACATTTTTAAGTGTATTTCAATTTGGCGACATTTTGCCGACGTCGCATACTTGAGTCTTTCGGCTGCGCTGCAAGCTTCGAGATGTTCATGATCTTGAGTAGCTTGCATAACTGTTCTACAACTTATCACAAGCTCATATTACTGTTCTAGCACCTGTAGCAATAGTGACGCATACCCGCTTATGCTGGGCTGAGGTGGGCAAGTATGCGCCGTACGTGGTGGGGTATGGTTCTCTTCAAAAATAAGATCAGTTTTAATTAGCTAGTCCGTTTCGAAAGCCTGGAACTGATTACATTCGGTCTCGGGGTGGGATTGGGACACAGTCTGTGAACTACTCGACAGATGCCGTTGAGCTTTCATTTGTTAATGTAAAGATAAACGGAGGAGTTGTCACCATTTTCTGGCGATGGCTAGCCCTTTTCGCTCAGTGCTGTAGCAGGATAGTAAAAAAAAAAAATCAAATAAAACCCCAGAGTGGTTCTTGCTGTTTTAAGGCACCTCGTTCGCGTCTCACACTCACCGACACTGTTTACACAGAGTTTAGTCAGTAATTATCACTGATTTCTGTCTCCTCAAGGAAGCGTTGAAGGACCTTGAAGGGCTTGTGATGGATCTTTGGTGGCCATGGTCCTAATATTTTCGCAAAGGGAAACGGTCGAGCTGAATCTAGCAAAACGTAGCTCTTGTTCGAATCGTTGTCTCTGTGTGGTGTACCTGGGACAGTCAATCAACAGGTGATCGAAATCCTCTTCGTCGTGGCCGCATGAACATGTCGACGATTAAGCATGCTGAATTTTACATAAAAGGGCTTTGTGTTAGCAGTTTCAACCTGGAGACGATGCATAATGGTGTCGGTGAATTGGGGAAGGTAAGGGTCTATAGTTGGCACTTAAGATTACGGTCAACCGCGTACAAGATGGATTCTTTTGTGTTCTCTGTGAACCAGTGGAGCAAGCACAGTTCCCGTTTCTGTCCTCATAAGATGCGGCGTATGTCGGAATGAGATATGGGAATGAGACGAGTTCCTGAAGAATCATCAGCGGCTTTCGCCAGCGCATCTGTCAGCTTATTTCCTTTGGTTCCGCAGTGACTTGGGACCCACTGGAATTAAATATGATGTTGTTGCTCTGTAACTTGTGAGATTTCCTTTAGAATATCGTATATAACACGTAAATCTATTTGTCTTGGAGTGGAACTTTCAATATATCTGAGAGCCGCCAATGAATCGGTCAGGACGACCCACTTTCGTGGCCGCCAGCTCCGATGTTGTTGACGAAGACGGATGACCTAGTCGACATGCGCATTCCTCATGCAACATGGGTGCGACAAATGCTCATGTCCATGCCTCTTTGATGACCGAGCCATTCGTGTACACATGGACGTAGACTTCCTATTTTTCAAACAGATAGCGTGAGGCCAACTTCAGCGCTGCAAAAGGGTGGTACATCATGCTTACTGCGAAGGCCTTCGATTGATCTTTCTGTAGGTGGTATCTCCAGAAGCCAAGGTGGGTAGTTCAAATCTGGTTTTCAATGTATGATTAGCGTATAAAAAAGATCGTGTTGTATAGACGGCATGTGCAGATAGAATGAGTGCTCGCTATGACTCGCCATTTGGGTGCAAATTTCTATTTAATCGTGGTGAACCAGCACATGACATTTCCGAATTGTTACTATTTGTGCCCTTCAATTTGCTCTACATTCGCACATAGATGTTAAGAACAATGAGAAAATCCATGTCATACCACACGGTGGAGTTGCAAGCTATAGAAAAGGCGAGAAACATGAGTGACAGGTGGCAACGCAACTATGTGGAAATCGTGTATCGTGTTGTGCTGACTCGTGAATTTTTAGCTTCGGACAAATTTAATATGTCTGTGAACTAGTATTACTCCGTTCATTAATGGTACCAATTATTTCACGTAGCAGCTCTTAAAAACGTTCCGGAGGTTTAAATAGCCACCAGAAACATGCGACAATGCTTTCGTGCTTGCGCCATAACAACAACCCACCAGCGCGGTGTTGGCGTGTAATATTCAAGAACAGAGAAGCTTCTTCATCTTCATTTTCTCTGGCATAAGGTAATAAACCACTTTCTTCGAGATTAACCAGACTTCTTTCTACGCGTAGCATTACTTACACATAAATATCTTTCATTTTTTTCTTTTTAGTTTGTATGCCTAGGACTTATAGAACAGGCTGGTGGTACAAAATAAATAAATAAATCTCCACGATTCTAAACACGTTTGTTTCCACTTTGCCATTCTATATTGTCTTTTGAACATTGGGCCTTTACGTAGGCGAGCTCAGGCTACTGGCAATCGTTCAAACTGGCTGTGACGTACACACTCGTGTCAGCGGTGTGCCGCCTCATGATCTTCTCGCGTTACGACACCACCGAGGCGTGAACACGTTTGCGCTTTGGTGGCCGGAAGATTCTCAGAATGGTCTTAGGTCCACACGGAGCCGTCAGAGACAATTTGTGCTCGAGGGGCGAAAAAATAGAAAAAAAAAAAAGGACACGCCGTCTCTGTGTCCTTCTATTTCCCTCGTTGCTTTTCCTTCGGCAAACAACTCCGCGAACGAGAGGAGACGAGCGACAGGAGGCGCGACTTCCTGTTCCTTCACGCTAGAGAAAACAGACCTCACACGCTTCACTCCGCAAATTGAGTCTGGCGCGTAACGCTTCCACGCGGTTGTGATGCGTTTAGCCACGGGACGTCTCTCACGATGACGCCTCCTCCGCCACGGGCTCGCGGCGTCGGCGGAGCTCTTGGTTACCCGGGGCTGAGTTAGTGCAGGAAGTGTGCGTCGACCACAAAAGTCTAAAGGCCATCGTTACAGTCGACCGCAAAAGTCAGAAGGCCATCGCTTTCGACTGTCCGAGCGTGCCGCCCGCTTTCGGTGCTATGACACCTGGTTGATTGGCTGGAGCTAACGACGACGTGATATCCTAGTTGCTGTTATGTTACAGTTGGTCAGCATAGCTAACTCGCACTGCTGTGCACGGAATATGTCTAGTTGTTCTGACTACCGGTGCACCTTGCCGACCCGTGACCTTCGTCATGCAAAGCTGTGGGCGCTTGCTCGTTTACTTTCATCGTGGAAATGAATGAATGAATGAATGAATGAATGAATGAATGAATGAATGAAGTCAGTCGTGCAAATGCAGAGGCGCATGTCTTGTCCAGTTACTTTCTATTTCTTTTTTTTTCTTTTCGTGTTTGCGCTCTGGCGTTGCAGGAGCCTTCATAGATTACAAGAAAGCATTTGATTCGTTCGAAACCTCAGCGCCCATGCAGGCATTGCGAATTCAGGACGGAGACGGGCATTACGTAAGAATAGAGGAAGACATCTACAACGGCTCTGCGGCCACCATAGTCCTCCATAAGGAGAGCAGTGAAGTACCTATAAGGAAGGGTCTTAATGAGCCAACAGACAAATGAAGCCTAGGAAAGCACAGGGGAAGTTAATTGTAGTATTGTAATTGTGGAGTAAGTAGAAGGGTATTAAAGTGGACGAAAAGACAAACCTGCCCTCGGTTCCCACCGAAGGCAGGTTTGTCTTTTCGTGCACTTGAATTCGGAAAAGGTGGATATAAAGGTTTATTGTGAATTCCACAGTAACGTCAGTTTTGTTGATGAGATTGGCCTGCTAAGTAACCCGGGAGGCTAATTTCAAGGCATGATTACTTACCCAGACAGGCAAAGTAGGACGGTGGACCTGAAAATTAATATGCAGAAAACTAAAGTAATGATCAGTAGCCTTGGGCGAGCACAGCGGTTTGAGATAGGTGGCGAGGCATTGGAAGTGGTAAACGAATATGTCTACTTAGGCCATTTAGTGGCCCCTTCCTTATCCGAACCACGAGGCTGAGATAATTAGAACGATAAGAGTGGGGCGGAGTGCATTCGGCAGGTATTCTCAGATGATGATTGACAGTTTACCATTGTCCCTTAAGAAGAAAATGTACAACAGCTGCATCTTTCCGGTACTTACCTAAAGGGCAGCAACTTGGAGGCTCACTAATAGGGTTCAACTTAAGTTGAGCATGACGCGGCGAGCAGTAACGGAAAAGTTTTAACGTTAAGAGACAAGGAGAGAGCGGAGTGGGTCAAGGAACAAACGCATGTTAAGAACATATTAGTAGAAATTAAGAAGAACGAGGAATAAACATGGACGGGACATGTAATGCGAAGGCAAGACAACTGTTGGTCATTAAGGGTAACAGAGGGAATCCCTAGAGAACGCAAGCGTGCCAGGTGGCGGCAGAAAGCTACGTGCACAGATGAGATCAAGAAGCTTGCAGGGGTATAGCGTGGCCGCAGTTAGCAGAGGACCGGGATAATTGGAGATCTGTTAGAGAGGCCTTTGCCCTGCAGTGGGCGTAGACATGGTGATGATGATGATGATGACGATGATGGTGCCAGGAGCATTACTATGAACCCAAACAAATTTGCGCAAGTGCCCGCCATTCTGGTATGAATGAATGAATGAATGCCAACTGGCAAGCAGTGAAGACTATTGCAGACTGCAGAAAATATCAGTATGAAAGTTGTAGGTATACGTCTCAAGGAGACTTGTTGAGTACTGCGACGTGACTGAATAGGTTTCTCGCGGCATTAAGGCAATTCGCATCAATACCTTTCTTGCCCTCACCTTATTGAAAAGACACAGCTTACGTCCTTTTCAGTGATAGCCAAGAAAAAGAACAACAACTGAGAATCCGTACACAGGTGATAACGCAAAGTTCGAAATTTCCGTTGGGATAGGTCTCGCCGCCGCCTTTGCATTCTGCCACCGGTAGGAAGCTGTGACGCGAACGCGTGCGCGAGAGCGGTGTGCAACCGTCGGCTCTCCGGAAGCGACGATGCTCGATGTACACTACGTGGGCCGCTTAACGATGTCCCTTCCGTGGTTCTCATGGTTCACCCTGCGCAGCGCGCGGTTATATGCCGGCGGCCCCAGTCCCACGGGGCCCCAACGACGGCTGCGTCTACTACGCGTAGATACAGTGGTGGGGAGGGGAATACGGAGGGCTGAGGTCACGATGCCGCCTTGCCTGTCCCCCTTTGATGACGGCAGGGCCGCCGTTTGCGGGCCGCAACTCTCAGCGCCCCGGAAGCTGACGTACAGAAAGATCACCGCACGCGGCCTCGGTGATTCCGTAGTGCTCGTACGTGCTTTAAAGGTTGAGAGAGAGAGAGAGAGAGAGAGAGAGAGAGAGAGAGAGAGAGAGAGAGAGAGAGAGAGAGAGAGAGAGAGAGAGGCGAATGCAACATCATCTGAAGCGACTCGTTCAAGTTCACGCACGCTTTGATGAAAAGAAAGAAAAAATAAAAGAGAGGAAAAGCGAAGGGAGTGAATATGCATCGTTTTAATGTCTTCCGGAAGACGAGCCGGATGACGCTGGCTTGTCGAGCCAGACAATAAAAGCTTGCTGCAATGTGCCACTTCCGTCGATCGAATATGTCTCTTCTCGGATATATGCTGGGATAAGAGGCGAATATAGCCCATCGAGAAATTGAATACGCGTGGTGGCGAAGAGCTTTGAGGATACCGAAGGGGGCGTAAGCTATATGTGGAAGAACGTGGTCATTAAATTAAAGAAGACATGTAATTAACAATGAAAGCAGTGGGAAGGTGGAAGGAAATCGCAGAGAGAGGACAGGGAGGTTAACCAGCGCAGGATAACCGGTACGCTACCACGCACAATCGGTTGGCATTGGTAACGCTTCTAGCGATGTGCTGATGTAGAACTTCGGGATCGATTTGCGAGCGCTGGGGCCGACTTGAGATCAGGAGGAAACGAAATAATACCTGGATATATATATATATATATATATATATATATATATATATATATATATATATATAGCTCACGTCAACATTAATCTGGAGTCCTCTGTGACGGCCTCATAATGACAGCGGGGGTTTTGGATTGTAAAACCGCATGAGTTAACATTAGTCCCTGTGATGCAAAGAGCGCTGTTGCGTACTGATACGAGTGCACGCTGGAGCAATCCTGAATGTCGTCAGCCGGGCTAACCTTTACAAAATTTCCACTACGTAACAGAGCTTCCTGAATGGCCTGTGTTGTCCTGCTTTTCGGAACGGCGAACTTTGTGATAACTAGGCATTAAGTGCGGTGAAGTCTGTTAGTGGCAGTCAATTTCGAAGGAAAAAGAGATATAACATAATGAAATAGCACCACATTTGATCTGGTTTGCATGATAATATACGCTGAGAGAGGGAAGAACGTGCTTTCGAAAAAGAAGCATTCTGAATCAGGGACTTGTTTTTTTGTGCGTTCTTTTTACTCAAGTGTCCTAACGGCCTTAGCGACGATGTCTTAGGTAGGCATCAGTGAATCCCCTGAAACCTTGGAAGAAGCTTTCGTGTGGTAGCATTATATAAACGGAGCACTTGAAGCAAATCCAGTGATGTGGTATTTTGTGTGTCTGTGAGTGTGCTCTCTTTGAACAGGATGATATATAGGAGCCGCACTAGAAGCCCACCACGAGATCAACTGAAAGACATGGAATGAATGCTCTAGCATCATGTTTTATTTACGCGGGGGGTGGGAATGAAGAGATAACGATCGATAAGGGTTCAGCATAAGACGTAACGCGCGCTGTTTCCAATTCATTCGTTCATACCGCTTCCTTCTAGCCGGCTGCTGGATGCATCTATTCTTCTGATCAGGTGGTCTTCGAGCGTCCGCAAGGTCCCTCGCTCGGGCCGTCGCGGCAGTAGGCGGCTGACGCCGAAGTGGCGTCTACAGCAGAATCGTTTTTGCCAAGCCAGGTCGTGCGGAGCTATTCCCATAACGCGGGCGCCGCCTTCGTGACCTGCGTGCCCATGGCCGTTCAGCGGCTCTTTATCTGCGCAGTGGATCGCAGGAACGAAGTCGGAAGGGGTAGAGGGGGCGGGAAGCTACGGTGCCGTCCAAAGTGTTATGAGCATTGTTATCGCGCTTTGTTCGTGCGACTGACTTTTTCACTGTGGGACGCGGTTGCCTCCGATTGAAAACAATCGCAGTTCGATAGTCCAAGGTTAATGGTCACGATTCCCGGCTCTTCCATTTCCGAGGTCACTCGGCTTAAAACGATGCCCTTAGCCTCTCGTTGGCGCTTCTATGAAGCGTACCTCACTTTTTTTTTTAAAGTAATGTAGTCTGGGATTGTACGGTGCCAAAATTACGGCGCGATGATGGGGCATGCCGGCGGGGGTCTCCAATTTAATTTCGACCGCGTGGGGCTCTTTCACATGCACGTAAATCTTGTACACGAGCGTTCTTGCATTTAGCTCACTTAGAAATGCGGTTGCTGTGACCATATATCAATCTCGCTTCCTCGTATTTCAGCGAGACACTTGCCAAGCTATACCACAACGGTTAATTTTTTTTTTTTTGAGTTTAGCAAATGTTGATGATTGATTTGTGGGGTTTAACGTCCCAAAACCAGCTCTGATTATGAGGGACGCCGTAATGGAGGGCTCCGCACATTTCGACCACCTGGGGTTCTTTAACGTGCGCTGACATCGCACAGCACACGGGTCTCAACATTTCGCCTCCATCGAAATGCAGCCGCCGCGGCCGGGATTCGATCCCGAGACATTTGGATCAGCAGCCGAGTGCCATAGCCACTCTATCGTGCCTTGAAGGGACCCGATTGAACGTGACATTTGCCACCATTGTGGTGGCACAAAACCCCACAAAACAACGGGTTAGTAAATGCCGATGCATGAGTGTGTGTTATTGGATCTGTACGTACCGCTGGCAACGAAGGCCAACTACCTTGAATTGTATGAAGTAAGTTAATTTGCATCAGTGTGCATGAATACCAAACAGCCTGTAATTCTATATTCACATGGCCTTCCCAGCTCTTCATGAAAGTTAGGGGAAGAAAGAAGAGGCCACATGTGAAGTAAGAACACTGAAGTTGGCTGTCGCTGCTCGTCGACAGCCGCTTTACGCTGCAATGTGGCCCAGTTATAAAGGAAATGACCGATTAGCGAAGAGCGAAGCGAGTGACGTCGAATGCAAAGAAGCTATCAAATGCAGGCCAAGTGTCGCAGTAGGTCTTATGGCTGGTACGAGAACCATATTCCCAACTGACATTAACAATGAGGAGTGCTTCGTGAAAGGTCGGTCCGTGATATCAGTACTGATCCTTGGCAATTTAATGACTTCCGCAACAAGAATTCCGTTAAAAGAATAAACGCCGTAATCGCTGTGCGCCACATTAATTCTTGTTGCTTGTATTTCTTGCTGAAGCGTAATGACACCTAGGCACGATAATTCCTGCCTTACTTACGTAACGGTATGTCACCGAAGCGACCATAAATGAAGCAAGCGATATTGTCCTCGGCAGTAAACTGCTGCGGAAGCTGAAGAGCCGGTAGTGGTACCATCGAGTTCCAATCATATGTCGCCGAAGATTCATTCGAGTACTATCTGTGCTCCGCAAGCGGTGATGTGCTGGAATGGAACTATGAAGCTGCCTCAAGGCTTCCATTTCTTGGCTCCACCAGCCACATGACTTAACATTCTTGAAGTACTGTAGTCGATTGAGGATCAAGGGCGCGGCTCTTCTTATGTATAGCGATAGCAGCTAGGTCGAATCATCGAAATGTGTTCCCGTTTATCATGTTTATAACTTCCGCTGAGGCATTTATTAGCGCTCTGAACTGAATTGCATATGACGTTGTCTTAAACTTGGCATCTTATGCTGTCAGCGTACCGCGTTTGTTTTCACTCGCCAGAAAAGAATGAACCAAACGATGAAGCAGATGTTATAAATCTTACCGATGCGCTATCGGGATTCATGATAAACTAAAACTCGGCAGTGATATGGTGCTTGCGAATGAGGTTAGAAATTCCTTATGAGTCTTTTCAGCCGAACGGTCCACACCATTTCTTTATGCAGCGTTTGCTAGATAAAGCGAAGTGCTTGTATAAACGGCCACACCATATATATAGGTTCTCTCTGCTCACCTTGTTGTCGACGCGTCGCGCATACATTCTCTCGCCACTCTTGCGAGGTGCGCGGGGTATCGCGAAGGCCGTAATAACCTGCTTAGCGACGACGAATGTGGCGCAAGGGCCGCGGGCATTCCAAATCGGGCTCAGCGGTCAAGGCCAGCGCGAGATTGAGCCGCGCCAGACGCAGCTGTCGGCTCGCGCTTGCGTGAAATGCGAATGTAGTCATCCGGATCAAAGGGGCACACGCCCAGAGCGAGATCGAGGTATAGGTTCGAGTGATTCTAGGCAGACGCCTTTCGTGAGCTATCTGTATCCCCTATCATAATGGATACTAACTCAATTTTCGTCCGAATTTTCATCTCAGTATGACCCCTCTGAGCATGGTCAGTGTTGAAGTTGCCGCTCTCCATTCTGGACATCTGCTAAGGCCTCGTGATTTGACCTTTGGAAATTGCATCTGATATCGTGAATACATTGTGCAGACCGGCGCTGTTCATTTTCCGACACCTTGTGGTACGCAAATCGTGTGGTGTACGCATGCCTTTAACAGGTTCACAGTGCCTACGTGCGCAGTGCATTTGAAACACGCAGCTTCCTCTACCAAGCTAATTTATTTTTTTGTACTCTAGATAATCTGGCTTTTTGATCCCCCCTGTCATTGCTTCGGCGACTAGACAGCGCATTATGCAAGTCAGTGCCCGTGGTGGCATCTGGCGATTTTCACAGCCGCTCAGAAGGGTTCCTACGGCGCCTTAATATCCATTTTACAGCATTTCAAGATCGGACAGGCACAGAAGCCTGTTTCATCCATGATCTTTCAGAAGCCTGTATTATCCATGATCTTATCCGTGCCTGGCCTTGAAGCGCTATCCTTGACCTTGACTTTATCCACGTGGTTGGTCCTCCGCGTAGTGCGTTGTGCACACCTGCACACAGGAGAACGTGTGCACAGCAAATCGCGATAGGGAAAAATAGGCATGTTATTCGTTTGCCGCTCACTTCCTCTTCTATTTTTCGTTTACTGTGTGAAAAGTATCGCTGTAGTTGCATGCCATGCAGACCGACCTTTTCCTTTCTCCCTTCTTTACATATGATGCTTTATGACAGCGGAGCTGTTATAGCTTTCTGCTGCGCCTCGAGGTGTGTACAAAAACTTGGGCCGCTTCCAGACGCAGTGCACCGTTTGAGGTGTACAAAAA